>CM061234.1:32996259-33563759 GCA_030844895.1 Ambrosia x helenae
TAGCTCTCAAGCCATTACGCATCATTTACACACACGTAGCCCTGTCCATCATTGGGAATGACTATCATGAAATCCTGAGCATGAGTACTCAAAGACAATCAAACACATCTTCTTGACAAGGGGATAAAACAAATTAATCATTTTAAAAAGTTAATATACTTTAAACATTTAATATATTAATATGCAAAGATTGTCGTCACCTTACTATTTGCAATAAATTATTATAATTTGAATTGGTAAATGATTCCCTAAGTATTATAATGAATTATTTCAATGGAGGAACAGTACGTTGTAGAAATAAATCAATAATTATTGACAACTGAGTTATCAGTTTTATTATTTTTAAGTTACATTTCTGAACAAGTCATAAAAATAAATATATAATCTATATGTTTACATCGGCAACTTGGCATTATGCAAGAGAATAATAAAAAACGCAGACTAAGAGAATTGGTTCAAATGTCTATAAGACGATGACTTCAATATCGCCTGTACTCATCTTCTTTACGTTCCTCTCATACACACCAACCACTCCAATTTTACCATTTCACTGTTAACAATGGGTGATGCTGCTACTTCTGCACTTGTCAAAGTCATCATTGAGAAGCTCGCTGATGAAGCATTCAAGAAGTATGCTCGCGCTCAGGGTATTCACTCCGAGCTCGAGAATCTTGGGAAAGAACTGTCCCTGCTCCAAGCTCTGCTTCATGACGCTTCTGACAAGGTAGTAACTGAAAAATCTGTTAGACTATGGCTGAATAGTCTCCAACATTTGGCTTACGATATTGAAGACATACTCGACGAAGTGGCTACCGAAGCCATGAGTCATGAGCTGATTTCAGAATCAGGAGCAAGCACAAGCAAGGTAAGAAAACTCATCGTCCCAGCTTGGTACACAAACTTCTCAATAAGTCATAGGTTGAGTCCCAAGTTGGATAGTATTACCAACGAGTTACAGCGTCTATACAGAGCAAAAGCTGATCTAGGTTTGACTGTGAAAGATGAAAAACAGAAAGATCTTAATAATAGAGGAAACGAAACCTCTTTGCTAGAATCTGGTGTTTTTGGACGACAAGGTGAGAAAAAGAAACTGCTTAACCAGCTGTTAATTGGGGAATCATCTAAGGAAAAGTTTAGCATAATACCCATTGTTGGAATGGGAGGGGTTGGTAAGACCACTCTGGCTAGACTTTTGTATAACGATAAACAAGTGAAGGATCACTTTGAACTCCTAGTATGGATTTGTGTTTCTGATGATTTTGATATATTCAAGATTAGCAAAACTATATTTCAAGCTGTGTCCGGGGAAAAGAAGGAATCTGAAGTTGTAAATCAGATTCGAAGGGGAGAAAGCAAGGAAATTAAAGATTCGAATCAGCTTCACAAGGGAGAAAGCACGGAAGTTGAAGATTCAAATAAGCTTCACAAGGGGGAAAGCACGGAAGTTAAAGATTTAAATCAGCTTCAACAGGCTCTAACCGAACAATTTAAAGACAAACGATTTCTACTGGTACTTGATGACGTGTGGACTGAGAACTATGATGATTGGGAAAAGCTTGTGCGCCCATTTCATTCAGGGTCTCCCGGAAGTAGGGTAATCATCACAACTCGTAAGAAGGAACTGTTAAACAGGTTGGGTTTTGATCATCTAGACACATTGGATAGTTTGTCATCAGAAGATGCTTTGTCTTTATTTGCTTTTCATGCCTTGGGTGTGGATACCTTTGATTCATACCCAACACTTAAGGAAAAGGGTGAAGCTATTGTGAAAAAGTGTGGTACTTTGCCTTTGGCTTTAAAAGCAATTGGTAGGTTGCTGAGGAAAAAAACACCAGAAAAATGGGATGATGTGCTAAAAAGTGAAGTATGGGATTCAAAGTACGTTGGTGATCTTTCTGCGGATTGGAAGGCGATTTTTCCAGTCCTTATGTTCAGCTACCATGATCTTTCCGCAAATTTGAAGTGGTTGTTTGCATATTGCTCCTTGTTCCCTAAGGACTTCTTGTTTAACAAAGAGGAGTTAGTCTTACTGTGGATGGCGGAAGGCTTTTTAAACCAATCAAATGCAACTAAGTCACAAGAAGACTTTGGCCGAGAATATTTTGAAGCATTGTTATCAAGAACCTTTTTTCAGCATGCACCTAATGATGAATCGTTATATGTGATGCATGACCTGATGAATGACTTGGCCACATTTGTTGCCGAAGAATTCTTTTTAAGGTTTGAGAATCATACCAAGCTGAGTAATGAAGCTTTGACAAGGTACCGTCATATGTCATTTGTTCATGAAGAATATGAAGGTTACCAGAAGTTTGAGCCATTTAAAAGGGCTAATAGTCTCAGAACATTGATGGCAGTATCTGTGGATCAGAATCAGAACCGGTCTTACTTTTCTAGTAAGATTTTGGTTAACTTACTTCCTCAGTTACCACTATTAAGGGTCCTTTCTTTAAGTGGTTGTAAGATAAGTGAAGTACTAGATTTCATTGGTAGCTTGAAGCACTTGAGGTATCTTAACTTATCTAAAACTGGCATCGAAAAGTTACCAGAGAATATTGGCAATCTTTTTAATCTGCAGACGCTAATCATTTATGGCTGCAAGTATTTGACTAAGTTGCCTAAAAGCTTCTCAAAGCTAAAAAAGTTGCGACATTTTGACATTAGGGATACTCTACGTTTGAACAAGCTTCCCTTGGGGATTGGTGAGCTGAAAAGCCTACAAATTCTCTCCAATATGGTCATTGGAACAGACGGTGGCTTTGCTATAACTGAGCTTAAAGGATTAAATAATCTCCATGGGGAACTTTCCATTGTAGGGCTGTGCGAAGTGCAGAGTGCAATGGATATTCATGAGGTAAAATTATCTCTTAAAAAGCTTACTAAGTTAGAGTTGAATTGGGGCGATGGTCCTCAACATGGAACACTTGAAAAGGATGTTCTTAACGAGCTGAAACCTGATAGTGAATGGTTGAAAGGGCTTTCAATATATTCATATCCGGGAATAGAGTTTCCAGAATGGGTTGGGCATCCCTCTTTTCATCAGCTGGTTCATGTGTCCATAACAAACTGTAAAAATTGTACATCCCTACCACCACTTGGGCAACTTCCTTCACTTAAGGGGTTGTATATAAGGGGTATGGATGAGGTTAAGTTCATAGGTTCTGAGTTCACTGGCACCAACCAGTTTACTGTTTCTGCCTTCCCTTCACTGGAGATCCTAACGTTTAGAAATATGAAGGGGTGGGAGGTATGGTCAACCAATAACGAGGTTTTTGATGCAGTGTTTCCATGCCTTCGGGAGCTTAACATAGAAAGTTGTCCCCAACTGATTGAAGTCTCACATAAACCACTACTTTCAGTTAAAATTCTAAGGCTTAGAGATATGCGTGGGTGGACGGGATGGTCAATCAACAGCGAGGTTTCAGTTCTTCCATGCCTTCGAAAACTTCATATTGTTAATTGTCCAGAATTAATTAAATTCTCACCTGAAACAACCAATAGCGAGGTTTCAGTGCTTCCATGCCTTCGTGAGCTTTATATAGAAAGGTGTCCCCAATTGGTTGAGGTCTCAGCTGAAGCCCTACCTTTGCTAAGGGTTTTAAATATTTCTAGATGTGGTGATGGTGTATTGAGAAGTGTGGTTGAGGCAGCTTCATCAATCACTATGTTGTATATACGTGATATTTCAGGGCTTACATATGAGGTTTGGAGTGGTGTCATGGAGCATCTTGGGACAGTTGAAGAAGTAAGCATTTGGAACTGTAATGAAATAAGATACTTGTGGGAATCGGAAGAAGAAGCAAGTAAGGTTCTTGTGAATATAAAGAAACTGAGAGTATATAAATGTTCAAATTTGGTGAGTTTAGGAGAGAAAGAAGAGGAGGATAATTTTGGGAGCAGCCTCTTGTCATCTCTTAGGACGTTGGAAGTATATGAGTGTGAAAAAATGGAGCGTTGTAATTGTCCAAATAGCATTGAAAGTTTGAAAATAAAAGGGTGTAGTTCACTTACACATGTATCCTTCCCAACATCAGCAACAACAGGAGGAGGAGGGCAGAAGCTTAAGTCACTTGAAATAGATGGTTGTATAAAACTGATGGAAAAGATCAACAACGCAAGCATGGGAATGCTTAAAAAAATAGATATAAGATGGTGGCTCAATTTGAAATCAATCATGCAATTAGGTAACTTCATTTACCTTACTGAGTTGTATCTAAAAAGTTGTCCAAGTCTTGAGTCATTTTCTGACATCCAACTACCTGTTCTCACCCATCTGAGAATACAAAAATGTGAAAGAATAGAGTCATTTTCTGATATCCAACTACCTCTTCTCACTCATCTGACAATAGAAGATTGTGAAAGAATGGAGTCATTTTCTGCCCATCAAATGAGTAATCTCACCTTGTTAAAAGAATTGATAATCAGAGATTGTCCAAGTAATGATGCTTCCTGTCATGGCGGGGTTTGGCCCCCCAATTTGTGTTCCCTTAAAATAGGGAGGTTGAAGAAGCCCATGTCAGAGTGGGGCCCTCAGAGTTTCCCATCTTCCCTTGTTCAACTAAAGTTATATGATGAAGCTGATGTGAAGAATTTCAGACAATTGTCCCACCTATCATTCCCTTCTTCTCTTACTAACCTTCAAATCTGTAATTTTGAAAAATTGGAATCACTCTCAATGGGACTCCAACACCTCACCTCCCTCCAACATCTCCTCATTGAGTACTGCCCTAAGATGAAACATCTGCCAAAACACCTGTTGCCTTCACTTTTGAGTTTGAACATCAGAGGATGCCCAAAACTGGAAAAAAGGTGTGAAGGAAGAGGCTCCCACTACTATCCCCTCATCTCTCATATCCCTGATATTTAATCAGGTACTTTTATATGAAATAACCTTCTGTCTCCTTTTAGTTTTGATATGTGTAATTTATACATACTATTTAACTTTCATTTAATCAACAAATCTTACATTCCATCTCATCTCATCTCAAGGCAGTTAAGTAAATTATTCAGAAAATGTGAGCTTTATTTTTCCTTATTGGCTAGCGAATGAATTGAAAGAGGCTAGAAGATACTGAAAATGCTTGTTGGGAAGACGCTAATGTGTTTAATTGCAATGCAGTAAATCCTTACTCGATTGGGCTGTAGCTGTACCCACATTTAACGGGTTTCGAAAGAGGAAGTGGGCATGTTGGCGCATTTAATATGTTGTAACATCTCCAAATTTGGGTATGTTCATATATTTGCATTTTACTTTATGAAGGATTTTATATATGTTGAGGTAATTGTTTTCATGAAAGGATTAATTTGATTCAGAGCTGGACATAATCTTAATAAGTTAACTAAAATCTCTACAAGGAGTCACATTTTTAAATAAATTACTAGTGTGAACCACCTCTACGATGCCTATAAGGTGTTTGATGAAATGCCTTAAGCGTGACCTTGGTATACTTTGGAGTCTAAAACGTAATAATGAATATGAATACGCATGATGGAATATGTGTATGCATGTATGATTATGGTTAGGAGTCCTTGTTGCACAAATGAATAAAAATCATGTAGAAAGGCAGAACTTGGGGAAAAGGGGTCCGTAACGGGTCAAATGAGAGAATCTAACATTAACCTGTGTTGTGTGGTCTTCTGATTGAATACATAAATAAACATAGCAAACTTTGAAGGCAATATGGACTCTTATGCAAACATTGAGATTTTAAATGACTTGTATGTGTGTTGAATGGTTAGTTTACTTTCTTTCAGGTTACCCTTTATGTGATTTCAAATTGAGCAATGTTTATGCATCCCTGAACCCCAAGGAAGACAACACTATTCAATGATGGAGTAACCATGGTTTTGTGAAGCTTGCTATTATTCGTGTAGGTCAACTCTCAAAATAAGGTGAGTTTTATAAACATATCATCTATCTTGAGTCACTTTAGAATTGATTGTTTGTAAAATTAATTGATTTGTGTGTTGGAGATGAGGATAGTGATGAGAAATACAAGATGGGCTTAATTGGCTTTCAAAAGAGGAATTCTTGTGATTTTTGCCTAGTTGTCGTAATTGAATGAACAATTATTTTTGAATCTCCTGATGATTTCATCCCACCCTAGATAGACTCTAGAGGTGTAATTGATGTCCGATTGGCTTAGTTTGCTATTATTCGTGCCTAAAGTTAGGCAACGAAATATGTTGTAACACCTTATGAAGCCTACAAGGTGTTTGATGAAGTGCCTTAAGTAAGTGTGAATTCGTATAATTTGGTGATTTTTGCTTTAGCCGTGTTCTAAACGTCATAATGAATATAAATATACATGGTGGAATATGTACATACGAGTATGATTATGGTTAGAAGTCCTCATTAAGCAAATGAACAAAAATCATGTGGAAAGGAATAACTTGGGAAAGGGGGTCTGTAACGGGTCAAATGAGAGAATGTAACGTTTATCTATGTTATATGGTATGAACAAATACATAACTAAAGATAACAAAGTTATAATCATTAACATAGATCATTCAGTGGTCCTTGTAAATTATAACTTAAAAATTGCACCTAAAAGTCATCAAAAACTCATCACAGATGCTGATGACTTTATTTTAACACTTACCTGGTCCATAAGTTACTTAGGATCTTATGACAAATTTCACCCCATTGTTATCCAGCATTCATTTCATATTTCAAGATATATAATCCGCTCGAACTTGAACCGTAGTCTGTCTGATTGGCTAAAAAGTCAACACTGGCTTTCATTTGGCTCATAAAGTCAAACTTCATTCCTTGAACTTGAACCATAGTCTGAGGTGTTGAGCTAGAAGTCTTTGCTGCAACTATCACTGCAGAAATTTGCTATAATTGACGTTTATTGTGTTTATCAACTGCAGAATGAACGTTTGTTGGAATACTACATATTGATTCAGACTTGAGAGTGAGACCAGAAATGGAACTTGTATGTAAGAGCTCATTACATAGTTTATAATTAGTGTTTTGTTGGAATATTCACATCCTTAACTCTTTGTTTATATGGTCTGTAATTCTGATTTTTACTTAATTTGCAGGTTTTACTTTGTTAACTTGTTCAATGGACATATCAAATTTTTTGTGATTTTCTGAACCCGGATGAAGACTACATATTCAAGGATGGAGAAAGCATGGTTTTGTAAACTCACAAAAAAGTAAGTTTTAATCTCTTTTCATTCTATTGTAGATGATGTTTGGTTTGTTTTTCGCTTTAGATCAATCAGTTTTGGTCATGCCGGTCTAATCTGGTACTGAACCGAGATCGAGGAAACGTATAAGTTTAAACTGAATCCTGACCAACAATGCTTATTTCAGTCCGGTTACGACCAGATATTTGATTCCATCTAATATTCAAAATAATATTAATCAGTGACAATATACATATTGTATATGTGGTGAAATACTTATATCTATCAATGTTCTATAAATTATGAAACTCAGTTAACAGTTATAGCCTACAAACTAGACTGCTCATCTTGATAAAATACAACTGATAAATATCTATCCTGAGTCGTTTTAGGGTATGTTTGGCAATACTAGCCGGTGGCTGGAAGCTGGTAACTGTTAGCTTTTTAAGTATATTTTGGTGTTTGACAGAGTAGCTGGAACTTTTAATAAAATGTGTAAAATGAGCAAAATAGACATAACTAAAAGCTTATATGTTTTTTTTTTTTTTTTATTCCTTTTATGGTAGAATGGGTATTTATGTCATTTTACTCTTTAAAAGCTTGTAGCTAGTAGAAGCTTTTTTTTTTTTTTTTTTTTTTTTTTTAAATGCTAGTACTAGTAGCATTTCAATATAGAGCTTTTTCTCCTAACCTAAAAGCTTCAAGCTCCTTCAACCAAACAATTTTTTTTATTAGATAAGAGTTTTTTTTCTTAAAAGCTTGAAGTTAAAAGCTCCTAAAAGCTTCTTACCCTTGATATTACTTGTTTGTAAAATTAATTGATGTAGGATCACATGAGAGTCATATGCGCCTTTAAATGAATCTTGAGCTTTAATACTCGATGTGATCAAACGTGTAAAAATTTTGCAATTTGAAATAAAACGTGTCACGGGCTGGTTGAGGCATTGAGCTAAAAAGTAGTTGCTGTAAGTTGAGCTCTGATGTATGTATTCAACCATCAGAATATTAACCATCGGTGTGTAAAATTACTGCTGCAGTTTGCTAAAGTTGACTTTTATTTTGTTTATCAACCATCGGTGTGTAAAATTAGCAACCAGTTCATGAATATTTACATAAAACCTATGTTGTCAAAAGCGCGCCTAGGCGCGAGGTGCACCAAATGCACCGCGCCCTGTGAGGCGCGCATTAAGCCCCTGAGGCGCACTGTTTAAGTTGTTTCAGGCTGATTTTCGGCCAAATTCAGGCTAAAAGTTGCCTAAAACCTCTACAACATCCTAAATAAGCTATGAACAAGTCCTAAACAACCCTAAAACATCCTAAAGTAGCCCTAAACAAGGCTAAAACATCTCTAAAATCCCTAAAAATGTATTTTATACTATGCGCCTAATTATAAAAAGCCCTCGTTTTTTATGCGCCTCGCGCCTAGGCTCCGGGAACGGCCTATGCGCCTTGACAACTATGCATAAAACTAATCAAAACGACAGTGTCATGCAATTTTTCTCATATCATGATTCCAACCCCTTGTTTCCCCACAGCCCATTTGAGTGGCCACAGTGCTGCGTTTTTCAAGATCAACAAAGGAAAATTTATCTTCTGTAGCACTATTTTGAACACTTGCGGCTAAGTTACTCACTGTTGGCATTCATCTCAATAAGTTGGTGTTCATGCTCAGCAAATTGTGTCTGTAATTACAAAATCAAGTTATAAACAGGATAGCGGCGCAAAATTAAACATTAGATAGCACAATAGAAGCCACTATCAAAAGCCTAACTCTTATGAATATTAACAAATGTTCTTTGAAATGGTCATACTGCTGCATTTTCGAGCACGGTTTATCTTCTGCAGCACCATCTTGAACTCTTGCAGCTTATCATATGTCTGAAAACAAAACATTAAATAGCACAATCAAAGCCACTATGAAAAATATAACTCTGTATAAGGAAACTGACAAGTAATGGTAAAGCAAGTTATGAATATGATATAATCACAATTACCTGATTAACAAATGTTGTTTGAAATGGGCTTTTATTAGCATTTAACTACCTATTGATAACTATCCACCTGCCTCCCACTACCTCATTTGGTTGTTATTGTTATTACTAGTGTTTTACCCATGTCGTATCTTGGGGCGATTATTCCTGGTTTAAGACGAAAATACCCTTAGAATATTCTAAGCATTGCTTCAAGTATACACCACGAAAATACCCTGATTTGTTTTCAACCATGGGTCTGTGAAGTATTACTGCTGCAATTTGCTAAAGTTGACTTTTATTTTGTTTATCAACCATCGGTCTGTAAAATTAGCAACCAGTTCATGAATATTTACATAAAACTAATCAAAACGACAGTGTCATGCAATTTTTTTCATATCATGATTCCAACCCCTTGTTTCCCCACAGCCCATTTGAGTGGCCACAGTGCTGCGTTTTTCAAGCTCAACAAAGGAAAATTTATCTTCTGTAGCACTATTTTGAACACTTGCAGCTAAGTTACTCACTGTTGGCATTCATCTCAATAAGTTGGTGTTTATGCTCAGCAAATTGTGTCTGTAATTACAAAATCAAGTTATAAACAGGATTTAGCTGTTCCCCAAAATTAAACATTAGATAGCACAATAGAAGCCACTGTCAAAATTCTAACTCTTATGAATATTAACAAATGTTCTTTGAAATGGTCATACTGCTGCATTTTCGAGCACAGTTTATCTTCTGCAGCACCATCTTGAACTCTTGCAGCTCATCATATGTCTGAACACACTGTTGGCATGCATCTCAATTAGTCTCAAAACAAAACATTAAATAGCACAATCAAAGCCACTATGAAAAATATAACTCTGTATAAGGAAACTGACAAGTAATGGTAAAGCAAGTTATGAATATGATATAATCACAATTACCTGATTAACAAATGTTGTTTGAAATGGGCTTTTATTAGCATTTAACTACCTATTGATAACTATCCACCTGCCTCCCACTACCTCATTTGGTTGTTATTGTTATTACTAGTGTTTTACCCATGTCGTATCTTGGGGCGATTATTCCTGGTTTAAGACGAAAATACCCTTAGAATATTCTAAGCATTGCTTCAAGTATACACCACGAAAATACCCTGATTTGTTTTCAACCATGGGTCTGTGAAGTATTACTGCTGCAATTTGCTAAAGTTGACTTTTATTTTGTTTATCAACCATCGGTCTGTAAAATTAGCAACCAGTTCATGAATATTTACATAAAACTAATAAAAACGACAGTGTCATGCAATTTTTTTCATATCATGATTCCAACCCCTTGTTTCCCCACAGCCCATTTGAGTGGCCACAGTGCTGCGTTTTTCAAGCTCAACAAAGGAAAATTTATCTTCTGTAGCACTATTTTGAACACTTGCAGCTAAGTTACTCACTGTTGGCATTCTTCTCAATAAGTTGGTGTTTATGCTCAGCAAATTGTGTCTGTAATTACAAAATCAAGTTATAAACAGGATTTAGCTGTTCCCCAAAATTAAACATTAGATAGCACAATAGAAGCCACTGTCAAAATTCTAACTCTTATGAATATTAACAAATGTTCTTTGAAATGGTCATACTGCTGCATTTTCGAGCACAGTTTATCTTCTGCAGCACCATCTTGAACTCTTGCAGCTCATCATATGTCTGAACACACTGTTGGCATGCATCTCAATTAGTCTCAAAACAAAACATTAAATAGCACAATCAAAGCCACTATGAAAAATATAACTCTGTATAAGGAAACTGACAAGTAATGGTAAAGCAAGTTATGAATATGATATAATCACAATTACCTGATTAACAAATGTTGTTTGAAATGGGCTTTTATTAGCATTTAACTACCTATTGATAACTATCCACCTGCCTCCCACTACCTCATTTGGTTGTTATTGTTATTACTAGTGTTTTACCCATGTCGCGCGTTGCTGCGACAACTTGGTGTTGCGACTTTGTTACTCAGATGTACTTAAAATCATAGTCAAATACGGAATCTAAATATCCACTGAATATAGGTTATCTATCAAATCATAACTCACCAGAATGTGCCAGGCTGCTAGCCGAACATACAGGTCCTTAACGGGTCAGATGAGAGAATGTAACGCTTATCTGTATTATGCTGAAAATATATAATCTGTTAGTATCTTTCTAATAATTACCTCTGTTTTATTTTTCATTAGCGATACGTCAGACTGAAAGAAGAAAGAGAGCTTATGTTGGAGCTCCTTCTCTATAATCCATGTAAGGCTTCACTCATCGCACTTTTGTTTCTGTAGCAACATATATTATGATTGTCTTCACTTTTTTAAACAAAGTCAAAATAAAACAAGCTACTTATTGTACTAAGGTGTTTGTATATTTGTTTAATATATATTAACTTATAGCAATGGGTGCTTAATCAAATATGGAAGTTTTTAACTGTTAATGAAAATAATAGATTAGTTCACTAAAAAAGGAATAAACCTGATTATAAAGAGTTGTCAAGGGTTCAATTATCATTGTTTTATCAAAATTGCATAGCCCTCATCATCATAAATTCATAATAATAAAAATTACTAGAGGCTCTGTATATTTATACGATTTGTAGTACATTGTCGTATCTTGGGGCGATTATTCCTGGTTTAAGACGAAAATACCCTTAGAATATTCTAAGCATTGCTTCAAGTAGTAGGACTAATCCCATTCATTATAGGCAATGCAAATACCTCCTTCAATGCAAATCCAACTTAATTTTGCTCAACGTTTGTAGGTTCGCCTTTGTTGAATATGATGATTTCGACTGGGGGATCACTCAAAGCTTGGAGTTGTTGTAAGAACTTGAAGAATCATGGATTTTGACTTTTGAAGTCAATCATTTTACCTTCTGAATCCATGATTAACATTAGTTTTCGTATATAGATTAAAAAGGTCTTGTTGTAATCGATAGTATACTTTAAACTTCCCAGTCATACAATGACAACCCTTAGGGTGTGTTTGGTTCACATGAATTGAATGTAATTCAATGGAATTGGAATTTGAATTCCAAACCTTTAGGGTGCGTTTAGTTCGCGGAATTGTTTGGAATTGGAATTTGTGAAGGAATTGGAATTGGAATGAATTGGATTTGGAATTCAAACGTTCCAAAAGGAATTGGAAATTGTTGGAATTGGATTCTCAAATCCTATATTATTGTGTTTGGTTGGTTATAAATTGGAATCTATCACCCTTGCCCCCACGACCCACATCGTTGTGACCCGTACCGGCCCGAACCGTTTCGCCCCATACCGACCATACCGTTTTGACCAGTACCGGCCCGTACCGTTTCGACCAGTACCGTTTTGACCCGAATTGTTGATACCTCTATCGTTTCGACCTGTACCGTTTCGACATGCACTGTTTCGACCCGTACCAGTTCAGGTCAAAAACGGTACCGGACAAAACTGGTACGGAGCGAAACGGTACCGGGCAAAACAGTACCAGGCAAAACGGTACCGGTCAAAACTGGTACAGTCCGAAACGGTACATGTTGAAACGATACCGGTCGAAACTGGTCCGAAACGGTACCGGTCGAAATTGGTACGGTCCGAAACGTTACGGGCGAAACGATACAGGTCCGAAACGGTACCGGTCAAAACTGGTACGGTCCGAAATGGTACAGGTCGAAACGATACCGGTCGAAACGGTATCGGTCGAAACTGGTCCGAAACGGTACCGGTCGAAACTGGTACGGTCCAAAACGGTACCGGTTGAAACTGGTACAATACGAAACGGTTCGTGTCGAAACGATAGCAGTCGAAATTGGTACAGTACGAAACGGTTCGGGTCAAAACGGTACCGGTCGAAACTGGTACAGTACAAAACGATTCCAACTCTTTAGGTGTTTAGTTCATTGAATTTGTTGGAATTGGAATTTCAATTCCAATCTTGTTTGTTTGGTTGACAAAGGAATTGGAATTGGAATTTGATATGAATTCCTTCAAATTCTTTTACCTAAGGGAATTCAAAATCCTTCCAATATTAGAAGGAATTCAAGTCAATTTATTGGAATCTTCGAACGGTTGGCATCATTTTGACCCGAACCGATTCGAACCGTACCATTTCAGCGCGAACCGCTTAGATCCGAACCAATTCGGAACGTACCAGTTTCGACCGGTACCGTTTCGGACCGTACCAGTTTTGACCGATACCGTTTCGACCGGTATCGTTTCGACCTGTACCGTTTCACCCGTAACGTTTCGGACCATACCAGTTTTGACCGATACCGTTTCGGACCAGTTTCGACCGATACCATTTCGACCGGTTTCGTTTCGACCTGTACCGTTTCGCCCGTAACATTTTGGACCGTACCAGTTTTGACCGGTACCGTTTCGGACCAGTTTCGACCGGTATCGTTTCGACCTGTGCCGTTTCGGACCGAACCGTTTCGGACCAGTTTCGACCGATACCATTTCGACCGGTATCGTTTCGACTTGTACCGTTCCGACCTGTACCGTTTCGCCCGTAACATTTCGGACCGTACCAGTTTTGACCGGTACCGTTTCGGACCAGTTTCGATCGATACCGTTTCGACCGGTATCGTTTCAACCCGAACCGTTTTCGGACCGTACCAGTTTCGACCGGTACCGTTTTGCCCGGTACCGTTTCGCCTCGTACCAGTTTCGACCGGTACAGGTCGAAACGATAGATGTATCAACAGTTCGGGTCAAAACGGTATGGGCCGGTACTGGTCGAAACGGTATGGGCCGGTACGAGGAGACACGGTTCGGGCCGGTACGGGTCACAACGATGCAGGTCGTAGGGGTAAGGGTGATATATTCCAATTTATTAACCAACCAAACACAATAATATAGGATTTGAGAATCCAATTCCAACAATTTCCAATTACTTTTGGAATGTTTGAATTCCAAATTCAATTCATTCCAATTCCAATTCCTTCACAGATTCCAATTCCAAACAATTCCGCGAACCAAACGCACCCTTATAGATTTAACTGCTTCAAATTAAAGAATATAGACAGTTTGACTTTTAAGTCAAACTGTTGATGAATTCCTAGGTCAGTCTAGTGCATCTTCATTTTATAATCATTATAAACTACATACTAAATTTCTTATCAATGGTAATTCTTGCAGTTAAACGTATTTATTGTATAATCGCTTAAGACATTTATCGATTCCGAACTTGAGAATAGTGACAAATTCGGAATTTGTGACAAATTTTGAAACTTTCTCTGTTTTACTAATAGAAGTTGTTATGCATATTATACAATATTTCTTGTAATTCAAAATTTTCACATCAGTTGTAGACTTCAAATTGATCTGTTGTTTACACCATAAAGTCAATTTCATCAAGGATGCTGTTTTTAGTTGTTACACTGATCTGTTGTTACCATATCCACAATTAAGTTGGATTTTATGACAAAATTAACCCTGTTATTATCCAACAGGCACTGTAATTTTTTAGGTTTGACCTAAAAAATAGCTTTCATTTTGCCTGTGATCTCATCACATTACATATCCGAGGTGTTTTGATCTTTTTTGTTTGTGGATATAGCACCTTATGTATATGGTGTGCTAACATGTATTCCCAACAGTAACAAGCTTCTATTCAATCCCGTAATTTTTTAACTTCATCATCGATTATAAATTATTTATTTATTTACACAAAGAATATACTTTTATACTATCATTTTAATCACCTCTTAAAGTTTGACCCGTTTGCTGTTTCTATTAAAAAAAGAAATGAGTTTTTCTTCCTATGCTCTTGACAATTGCAAAAATGTTTTATTGAATCTTAGAAGTGAAACATTTTACATTTTTTTGGAAGTTTTACTTGCATTTTTTACAGACCCAACATTTTGACTTTCTAAGTCATAGGTCAACTCACAAAAATATAATAAAATTTCACCTCTGTTCATTATGTTTTAGGTGAGGCCTGAGTTACAATAAATCAGCCTGCGCTTATATCTATCTATATATATAAAAGAAAACGTATATGCTGACGTGGTGTGCAATGGAGGTCTCAACCTTCCCTTGAGAGTGCCACGTGGCATCATAATGGAGAGTTTTTGGTGTTTTTGAATTGTTTCCTTTTTTAATTAAATTGAGTTATTTTAGGAAAAAAGAATTTAAAAATAAATTTAAAATTTTCCCTCTTATATTTCCTCCCACAATTTTTAAACGTTTATATCTTTTATATACGAGATTTTTTAAAGAAAAAAATTACACCAAATTAACGGGCGTTTTATTATCTTTCCAACGAGTACCATAGTGCTATATAAAAAACAGAGAAAAAATCGACTATTTTTTGTGGGGTTTTGTTCATACAAGAAAAAAACACACAAAGTGTAACATCCGGCCCCTCTCACCACCAATATTGTCCGCTTTGCCCCGATGGGTTGCCCATTCAGAGCTCACGGATTTGTTTTTGGTCGCCCCGGTGGAGACTTCCCAGGAGGTCACCCATCCTGATACTACTCCCACCTGAGCACGCTTAACTGTGGAGTTCTCCTCTCATCCACTAGCATTAAGCCCAAAACGCGTTGGTGATTTAAGAGGCTTTGGATTACTTATGAACCAAGGATCTCTCCTGGCCACGGCCGATGTGGGATTTGCCTAGGGTGTCATACAAAGGTCCATGTGTAATCTCCCAGAAATCAGTACTGTTACACAAAGTGTCATGTTATCATGTAAAATTAGATTTTGTGGGGAATATGAGTTATTACTGATTAGAATACTATGAACATGCAATGATTGAGAGATTTTGTGGTTAATTAACTTGAGCCATTTGCAATAAGTTATCACTTAAAATTAGATTTTTCAACCCCGGGACCCTCCTGGGGTAATCAGCTAGTGTAATAATATTAAACAAATATGGTCTATGAACTGCTTATAGATGTCTACGAATTGTTAGGAACTATTAAAATGATTTATAATAATAAACACCACAACACAATAAGATTAACCATAAACTTATTAGATGTCATTGAACTAATTCTATGAAGATTACCATATTATATAGGCAAATCAGCGCAATAAATATACAAAACTACTAAAACAGTCAACAGTAAACAAGTAACATCTAAAACACTTATTATAGATATTACATCAGTTCTAGACTTGAAAAATAAATAGTCAATTACACCTAAAATTCAAACTCA
Organism: Ambrosia x helenae; assembly: GCA_030844895.1. Classification (NCBI taxonomy): domain Eukaryota; kingdom Viridiplantae; phylum Streptophyta; class Magnoliopsida; order Asterales; family Asteraceae; genus Ambrosia; species Ambrosia x helenae. The sequence goes on from CM061234.1 coordinate 33,012,537, forward strand.
TCACAGATGCTGCTGACTTTAGTCCTAACACTTACCCTGTCGGTCCATCATTTACTTGGATCTTATGACAAACTTTAACCCCATCATCATCCAACATTCATTGTGAATTTCCAGATATATAATCAACATTGGCCTCGAACCATGGTCTGTTTGACCTAAAAAGTCAACTCCACCTTTCATTTTTTTAATCTTTCTTCTCAAACGGAGCATAATTTTTTAATCTTCCTAAACTTTCACTATGTTCTTCTGACAAACACGCTAAAACAAAATGGGTTTTAAAATCTAAACAATAATACGAAGCTTGGGTGGATGTTCACTGCATAACAAGACACAAGTTACAACCCATGTGATGTGGACAAGAAGTTAACTATACCAAAACTTTTTAATGGGCTGAAACTATTATAGAGAAATGGACCAGATTCACATGGGTCGCAACATTCGGAAGCCCAAAAGTAATGCGATGTTGGTACCTGTTCTGTTATCATTCCCAGTCATAAAGAAATATGGATATTTTTAATCATTTAGAATTCTACATCAATATATAAATCTGATCAAATATATAAAGTAATATTTTACAAAATGCACAGTTACTTATCAACCATTAATTTAAACAATATCCTAAACTAACTTTCAGGATTATTAAACTTTACTTCTGAAATTTATGAAACTCTTGTTATATGCCAGTAATAAGTTTAATTTATAAAACTCTTATTTTATTAGAACTATCTAATGCAAAGGGTTAATAATTTAATTCTTTTTATGCATATTGATACGTTGCTTGGAAGTAAAATCAAGAATCAAATATATACTAAAGTAAGATAAAAAGAAAACTTCTTAAAAGAGCAATGCCTATTGCCTATACATGAAGCTCGAATCCAATACCTAACCCAATAACAACCCAACCATTTTTTTAAGTTTTATGTTCACATGAAAATTGGTATCCATAACATTGGCAACTTGACATTACAATCCATAAACACTTTCTAAAAAACCAACTTACTCTCATTCCCATTTCACTGTTAACAATGGCTGAAGCTGTTGCATCTGAACTTGTCAAAATCATATTTGAAAAGCTCGCTGATGAAGCATTCAAGAAATATGTTCGTTCTCAGGGATATAGAAGACGTACTCGATGATGTGGCTACCATCTCCAACATGTGGCCTATGATATAGAAGACGTACTCGATGATGTGGCTACTGAAGCCATGCGTCGTGAGCTAACCCAGGGATCATCAGGAGCAACCACAAGCAAGGTAAGAAAGCTCATCGCCCCAGCTTGCTGCACAAAGTTTTCACTAAGTCATAGGTTGAGTCCTAAGATAGATAGTATTACCAATGAGTTACAGCGTCTATACAAAGCAAAAGCTGATCTAGGTTTGACTGTGAAAAGTGAAAAACATAAAGATCCTAATAGAGGAAACGAAACCTCTTTGCTAGAATCTGGTGTTTTTGGACGACAAGGTGAGAAAAAGAAACTGCTTGACCAGCTGTTAGCTGGCAAATCATCTAAAGAAAAGTTTAGCATAATACCCATTGTTGGAATGGGAGGGGTTGGTAAGACCACTCTAGCTAGACTTTTGTATAACGATACACAAGTGAAGGATCACTTTGAACTCCTAGTATGGATTTGTGTTTCTGATGATTTTGATATATTCAAGATTAGCAAAAGTATATTTCAAGCTGTGTCCGGGGAAAAGAAGGAATTTGAAGATGTAAATCAACTTCAAAGGGGAGAAGGAACGGAAGTTAAAGATTCAAATCAGCTTCACAAGGGAGAAAGCACAGAAATTAAAGATTTAAATAAGCTTCAAAAGGCTCTAACCGAACAATTTAAAGACAAACGATATCTACTAGTACTTGATGACGTGTGGACTGAGAACTATGATGATTGGGAAAAGCTTGTGCGCCCATTTCATTCAGGGTCTCCTGGAAGTAAGGTTATCATAACAACTCGTAAGAAGGAACTGCTCAACATGTTGGGTTTTGATCATCTAGACATACTGGAGAGTTTGTCATCAGAAGATGCTTTGTCTTTATTTGCTTTTCATGCCTTCGGTGTGGGTACCTTTGATTCATACCCAGCACTAAAGGAAAAGGGTGAAGCTATTGTGAAAAAGTGTGGTACTTTGCCTTTGGCTTTAAAAGCAATTGGAAGGCTGCTGAGGAAAAAAACACCAGAACAATGGGATGATGTGCTAAAAAGTGAAGTATGGGATTCAAAGTATGTTGGTGATCTTTCTGCGGATTGGAAGGTGATTTTTCCGGCCCTTATGTTAAGCTACCATGATCTTTCTGCAAATTTGAAGAGGTTGTTTGCATATTGCTCCTTGTTCCCTAAGGACTTCTTATTTAACAAAGAGGAGTTAGTCTTATTGTGGATGGCGGAAGGGTTTTTGAACCAATCAAATGCAACCAAGTCACAAAAAGACTTTGGCCAAGAAGATTTTGAAGCATTGTTATCAAGAACCTTTTTCCAGCATGCACCTAATGATGAGTCGTTATATGTGATGCATGACCTGATGAATGACTTGGCCACATTTATTGCCGAAGATTTTTTTATAAGGTTTGAAAATCATATCAAGCTAGGTAATGAAACTTTTACAAGGTACCGTCATATGTCATTTATTCATGAAAAATATGAAGGTTACCAGAAGTTTGAGCCATTTAAAAGGGCTAGAAGTCTGAGAACATTGATGGCAGTATCTGTATATCAAAATCAGAATTGGTGTTACTTTTCTAGTAAGATTTTGGTTGACTTATTACCTCAGTTACCACTCTTAAGGGTCCTTTCTTTGAGTGGCTGTAAGATGACAGAGGTACCGGATTTCATTGTTAGTTTGAAGCACTTGAGGTATCTTAACTTGTCTCGAACTAACATCGAAAAGTTACCAGAGAATATTGGTAATCTTTTTAATCTGCAAACACTAATCATTTTTGGCTGTAAGTATTTAAGTAAGTTGCCTAAAAGCTTCTCAAAGCTCAAAAAGTTGCGACATTTTGACATTAGGGATACTTGGCGTTTGAACAAGCTTCCCTTGGGGATTGGTGAGCTGAAAAGTCTACAAATTCTCACCAATATGGTAGTTGGAAGAGACGATGGCTTTGCCATAACCGAGCTTAAAGGATTAAATAATCTCCATGGGGAACTTTCCATTGTAGGGCTGTGCAAAGTACAGAGTGCAATGGATATTCATGAGGTAAAATTATCTCTTAAAAGGCTTACTAAGTTACAGCTGAATTGGGGCTATGGTTCTCAACATGGACCACTTGAAAAGGAGGTTCTCAAAGAGTTAGAGCCTAATAGTGAATGGTTGAAAGGGCTCTCAATTGATTCATATCTGGGAATAGAGTTTCCAGAATGGATTGGGCATCCCTCTTTTCATCAGCTGGTTCATGTGTCTATAAGAAACTGTAAAAACTGTAAATCTCTACCACCACTTGGGCAACTACCTTCACTTAAGGAGTTGTTTATAAGTGGCATGGATGAGGTTAAGTTCATAGGTTCTGAGTTCACTGGGACCAACCAGTTAACTGTTGCTGCCTTCTCTTCACTTGAAACCCTAAGGTTTGAAAATATGCAGAGGTGGGAGGTATGGTCAACCAATAATGAGGTTTTTGATGCAGTGTTTCCATGCCTTCGAGAGCTTCAAATAGAAGATTGTCCCCGACTGATTGAAGTCTCACTTAAACCATTGCTTTCGGTTAAGATTCTACGGTTTAAAAATATGCATGGGTGGAAGGGATGGTCAACCAACAATGAGGTTCCGGTGCTTCCATACCTTCGAGAACTTCATATAAAAGAGTGTTCTGGATTGATTAAATTCTCACCTGAAACAACCAATAGCAATGTTTCAGTGCTTCCATCTCTTAGAGAACTTCATATAACAAGGTGTCACGATTTGATTGAATTCTCACCTAAAAAACTACCAAAACTTGAAATTTTACGGTTTGAAGATATGTTGGGATGGAAGATATGGTCAACCAAAGATGCAGTTTTTTCTTGCCTTCGTGAGCTTTATATACACGATTGTCCCCAATTGGCTGAGGTCTCAGCTGAAGCGCCGCTACCTTTGCTAAGGGTTTTAAAAATTAGCAAAAGTGATCATCCTGTATTGAGAACTCTAGTTCAGGCAGCTCCATCAATCACTATGTTGGATATAGGGTATATTTCAGGGCTTACATATGAGGTGTGGAGTGGTGTCATGGAGCATATTGGGGCAGTTGAAGAAGTAAGCATTAAGGGGTGTAATGAAATAAGATACTTGTGGGAATCGGAAGAAGAAGCGAGTAAGGTTCTTGTGAATATAAAGAAACTGGAAGTATCTTATTGTTTCAGTTTGGTGAGTTTAGGAGAGAAAGAAGAGGAGGATAATTTTGGGAGCAGCCTCCTATCATCTCTTAGGACGTTGGATGTATATGAATGTAACAAAATGGAGCGTTGTTGTTGTCCAAATAGCATTGAAAGTTTGCAGATAAAAGGGTGTAGTTCACTTACACATGTATCCTTCCCAACATCAGCAACAGGAGAAGGAGGGCAGAAGCTTAAGTCACTTGAAATACTTGATTGTAGTGAACTGATGGAGAATATCAACAACATCAGCACAGGAGTGCTTGAAAGCATTAGGATAAGTAACTGGACCCATTTGAAATCACTGATGCAATTTGGTAACTTCACTTACCTTACTGAGTTGTATCTATACAATTGTCCAAGTCTTGAGTCATTTCCTGACATCCCAATGCCTGTTCTCACCAATCTGAGAATACTAAGATGTAAAAGACTGGAGTCATTTTCTGCTCATCAGATGAGGAATCTCACCTCATTAAAAGAATTGGTGATCAGATATTGTCCAAGTATTGATGCTTCCAGTCATGATGGGGTTTGGCCCCCCAATTTGTGTTCACTTGAAATAGGGAGGTTGAAGAAGCCAATGACAGAGTGGGGCCCTCAGAGTTTCCCATCTTCCCTTGTTGACCTAAAGTTATATGATGAAGCTGATGTGAAGAATTTTTGTCAATTGTCCCACCTATTCCCTTCTTCTCTTACCAAACTTAGAATTGATAATTTTAAAAAATTGGAATCACTTTTAATGGGACTCCAACACCTCACATCCCTCCAACATCTCTTCATTTACAATTGCCCAAAGATGAAACATCTGCCAAAACAGCTGTTGCCTTCACTTCTGAGTTTGAACATCTATTACTGCCCATATCTGAGAAAAAGGTGTACAGGAAGAGGCTCCCACTACTATCCCCTCATCTCTCATATCCCTCAAATTGACTTTTACCCGGGTACTTTTTTTTATTAAATAACCTTTTGTCTCCTTTTAGCTTTGATATGTGTAAATTATACATATTATTTTGCTTTCATTTAATCAACGAATTTTACATACCATCTCAAGGCAGTTAAGTAATTTATTCAGAAAATATGACATTTATTTTTCCTTTCTAGATAGTGAATGAATTGGAAGAGGCTATAAGATACTAAAAATGCGTTTTAGGAAGACGCTAATGTGTTTAATTGCAATGCAGTATTTGATTACTCGAGTTGGATGTAGCTGTAGCCACATTTAATTGGGTTTCAAAAGAGGAAGTGGGCATGTTGGCACAACACCTAAGGACTGAGGCACTCAAAAAGAGAAATTCAAGCAAACATAATGGCATAACAAAATTGGTACACCGGTTTGTTTTTTTATGTTTAACTGTGATGCAATGTATTTGTATTTATTCTTCTAATTTTTGTTTGGTTTTGTTAATTGAGTGAGAATTATTGTTGAACCTCCTAATGATGTCATCCCACCCGTAATAGACTCTAGATGTGTAATAGAGGTCCGGTTGGTTCAGTTTGCTATGATTCGTGCCCAAAGCTAGTCAAGAAAATAATATGTTATAAGATCTCCAAATTTGGGTATGTCCATATATTTGCATTTTACTTTATGAAGGATTTTATATACGTAGGAGTCACATTTTTAAATAAATTACTAGTGTGAACCACCTCTATGATGCCTATAAGGTGTTTGATGAAATGCCTTAAGTGTGACTTTGGTATACTTTGGAGATTTTTGCTTTAGTTATGTTCTAAATGTTATAATGAATATTAATACGCATGATGGAATATGTATATGCATGTATGATTTTCGTTAGGAGTCCTTGTTGCGCAAATGAATAAAAATCATGTAGGAAGGAAGAACTTTGGAAAAGGGGTCCGTAACGGGTCAAATGAGAGAATGCAACATTTATCTGTATTATGTGATATGAACGAATGCATAAATAAACAAAACAAAGTTTGAAGGCAATATGTACTCGTATGCAAACATAGAGATTTTAAATGACCCGTACGTGTGTTGAATGTTTAATTTTATAGGAATCTTGAACCATAACAACGAGTATGTGTGACTTAAAGTGGTTGAAAATATGATCAAGGAATCAATACCAACTTTTTTACTTTCTTTCAGGTTGAAGATATGATCAAGGAAAACAACACTATTCAATGATGGAGAAAGCATGGTACGCGAATGTACCCGATTCCGGTACGGGCGATTCGGTTCGCGGTACACAACATATCCAGCGAATCCTGTGACTATGGTCCCACCTATTCCCTCCAACATCTCACCATTTGGGGCTGCACAAAGCTGATACATCTGCCCAAAACTGAGAAAAAACTGAGAAAAAGGTGTGAAGGAAGAGACTCCCACTACTATCCCCTCATCTCCCATATCCCTGAAATAGACTTTTACCCCAGATACCTATTTATTATATAACCTTTTGACTCCTTTTATACTTTTGACAGTTTACTCCAGGTAAATTATTCAGAAAAATATGAGATTTATTAAGATCTTTGACACATTTTTCTTTCCAGCTATTGACTTAATTGAAAGAGGCTAGAACATATAGAAAATGCCACTTTTACCCTGTGTTTATGTAAGACATGTTGGATATATAGTATGTCCGATGTAATTTAAAGTCGAGGTCAACGTAACCCGACCCGGTACGATCTGAAGAGTTACACGTTGGTACACGAATCAGATAAGTTCATGTGTTGGTGGATTATTATTTCTGAAATAATAATAGTTTTGAACTCGAGGAACTAAATAGTAAAGTTTACACTTTGACTAGTCAAATGGTCAAGTGTATGACTTTGACTAATTAATTGGTCAAGTCCTTGACTAGTCAAATGGTCAAGTGAATGACTTTGACTAATTAAGTGGTCAAGTGCCTTTTATCTTTATAAATAGGTGTGATAGATCAAACTCTAATCACACATGTTTTAAAACAGATAAAACAACATAACCCTTGTCTCCTCTTCAAGATTTGCGGCCACCCTTAGGAGCCACCGCCCCTTTGTCCGCCGCAAACCACCATCATCGCCGCCTCCGTCTTGCAAAGTGTTGCTTTCGGTTGGCCAGTGCTCGGGTGTGAACTTCCTACTAGCGAGGATTCGTTGTAACCCGCGTGTTACAATTCCGGTGTAGTCGTCAAAGGTTGATTACTAAACCCCCTATGCTTGTTCATTATTTATTTGTTTATACGCGTTTAACCGAGATCCTGATTGGGAATATTTTGTTAATTGGATTAATAAAATTAAACATATATTTATATATATAAATCGGCTCATATTATATATTGTATATAATCGATTTTATTAATAAATAAAACTGCTTCCGCTGTGTATTTGATACCATGATTCCCAACAGTGGTATCAGAGCCACGGTTACGCGCGTATAGATGGTAAAGTTATAATTTTGATCTATGTTTTATTTGTCAAAAATTTATTTTTTTTGACAAAAGATCAAAAGCTTTTTGTTGTTCATGGATTGTGATGTGAATCGAGCCCTAGGTATTTTGACCCTTGTCATGGTTGTGTTTGTGATGTTTTATTTTTTTTATTGATTTGTATTTTTTATTACGGATATTGGATCCGGTGTAATAGATAGGATTAGAATAAATTTGTTTTATTTTTATTTCAAATTTATTTGTAATCCTACAAGTACAAGATCAAGACGAAGATAAAAAGTTTTGAAACCCTTTTGACTGGTTCGTTTCGTTTCTGGCTAAAACGAAACGGACAACCTATTAGGGGCTCGATTCGTTTAATTTTATTATTATGTTGTGTGGTTGTGGTTTATTTATTGTAAATAATTTAGATAACCCAAAATAAATAAAATTTTCACAATCATGGCAACGGTTTTATTAAAAGGGGCAATTACATATATCCCCCTACAAACTTCAAAAATTACATATATACCCGACCAAAAATTTAATTTACATATATCCCCTTCCTTAAACCTAAAAATATCAAATTTGCCCATTTTGATTTATTTTATTAAAATTAAATTAGAGATTGACCAATTTGTCCTTTCATAAAAAAAACTTAAAATTTACCCCTTTTGGATATTCATGTGCACCCACATTAGTACAAATAACCTTCGTTCATCTCTAAAATATCCTAAATCTTTATATTGCAACAATTATTATGGTTTATCAACAAAAACATCCTATGAAATTCACAAATAACCTTCGTTCATCAAGACTAAAATCCCAGAAATTTTTGTTTATCAACACAGAGATTAACAAACCTAGAAACCTTTTCTTTATCACGGAAACCTACAAAGCCAAACCAAGAAATCCTAGAAACCTTGTATTAGTCCTTCGAACGATCGAATAAAGATTCACTTGAATTTATTCAGCACATATCAAATCCCTCAATCGAATTGAGGATTCTGGAACGAGAAGGAGGTCACCACTTAGGGCCAGTCGCAAGGATGATCTTCGGGGTATGAGAAGGAGGTCGTCGGTTAGCGTTGGTCACAGGATGGCCGCCCGGTACGAGAAGAACGTAGATTATCTTGTTAGGGTTGGCAATGAGAATGTAGAAACAACATCTTGAAGAAGAGAATATGTTTAAATATGAAAAGGGTATTTTTGTCATATTTGTATAATTTTGTTAAGAAGGGGATATATGTAATTTAAGTTTTAGGTTGGGTATATATGTAATTATGGTTTCAAACAGGGGGATATATGTAATTAATCCTTATTAAAACAAGTTTTATAAAAACCGAAAAGCATTTTTAATAAAAGGAGTTTTATTAATATTAAAACAAGTTCATTCGCGATAATACGACCAACATAGTTTAAATAGGGTATTTAAAACTATACCGTGTCGAGTGTTGAAAGGAGTTTCAATTATCACGAACAATATAAAATTGGATTTTATAAACTATTGTGTGACTCACATCATGCTAACGAGTCATTCAAAATATTTATGGTAAATATTAAAATTAAATCCCAATTTTAAATTGATGTTTTATGCCACCATTAACGAGTTAACACTTCGTTTTAAATCGAACCCAAATGTTAGTGCTGACCCTGCATCTGGGCGTTGATCATGAGTGAAGGTAATCATCGCGTTTCCTGTGTAACATAGGCCGGTGTTACAGTTAACAGTAAAGGACCAAACATCGCTTGTTTGACAAGTGGGCATAGTTGGGGTTAAACATACATCGCTCTTAGCGATAACCCTAAAAAGGAGAGTTGTGTAGTGGACACAATTAACAATCGTTGTTTACCTACCTAATCATGCCAGTGGACAGTGCTAAGCCAGTTCATTGTGTATTGATGAATCGGGATCTCATCCTAATTAATTTTGTTTTTTGGGTCATAAAATAATTAGGATACTTAAAACATGAAATACTAATAAATTAGATTTTGAACTTCGTAGATGTCAACTGAAAACAATTCCGCCTCCCAATTCTCTCTCAAGTCCATCTTAGAGAAGGACAAACTTAACCACTCCAACTTCATGGACTGGCACCGCAACTTGAAAATTGTTCTCAAGGCGGAGAACAAGTTGTATGTTCTAGAAACGCCAGTTAGCACTCGTGTGCTAAAAATGAAGGCATATCTTGATCACTTGGCTCGTCTGGAATACCCCTTGAGCGATGAGTTAGCGGGGGATATTATCCTAAACTCATTGCCCAAGTCATATGACCAGTTCATTATGAACTACAATATGAACGGGATGGAAAAGACGCTTGCAGAACTGCATCAGATGCTCAAAACTGCTGAGGTGAACATACCTAGCAAGACTGCACCAGTGCTAGTGATCAAGGAGGGTCAAGTTATGAAACCTAAAACCAAGAAAATGGGCAATCAGGGCAAAGGCAAATCTGTTGCCAATAAGAAACCTCGGAAAGATGCCAAGTGTTTTCATTGTGATGAAACTGGGCACTGGAAGAGGAACTGTGCTAAGTATTTAGCTGAGCTGAAGCAAGCTAAGGCTTCAGGAGGAGAGTCCTCAAGTATATATGTTATTGAAATCTTTGCTTTTCCTAGCAAAACATGGGTGTTTGACACAGGATGTGGTTTCCACATTTGTAATGTTTTGCAAGGACTAAGAAAGATTAGAAAGCTGAAACAAGGCGACTTGGAGGTCCATGTTGGCAATGGACAAAGAGTTGTTGTGAAGGCTATAGGAGAATGTATTCTCTTACTTCCTTCTGGTTTAGAACTTGTTTTGAACAAAGTTTATTACATTCCTAGTGTGACTAGAAATATTGTTTCAGTTTCGGCTTTGCGTGGACAAGGTTTTAATTATCGTTTCAATGGTGAATTTATTTCTGCTTATTTTAACGATGTATTTTACTTTGATGCAAAACCTAACAATGGGATCTATGAGATAGAAATCCAAAACGATAACATATTATGCAATATCTCCCATAAACGTAATAAATTTGGACTTTAATGATACGTATATGTGGCATTGTAGACTTGGTCACATAAGTGAGAATCGTGTTAAACAACTCAAAACCGCAGTAATCCTGGATTCCAAAGGTTCGGAGTCATTTGGAAAATGCGAATCATGCTTAAGTGGAAAGTTAACAAAAGCACCTTTTTCAAATGTTGGAGAAAGAGCCAATGATCTGTTAGGACTTGTACATATAGATGTATGTGGTCCATTCAGAACAATGTCAAGACATGGAGAAAGATACTTTGTTACATTTACTGATGATTTCAGTAGATATGGTTATGTTTATCTTATGAAGCATAAACATGAAACTCTTGAAAAGTTCAAGGAGTACCAAAACGAAGTAGAAAATCAGCTAAATAGAACTATTAAAATGCTTCGATCAGATCGAGGCGGTGAATATCTTAGTCAGGAATTCATCGACCATCTAAAGGATTGTGGAATAGTTTCACAACTCACTCCACCTGGAACACCGCAACATAATGGTGTGTCTGAGCGGAGAAATCGAACTCTATTAGATATGATTCGATCAATGATGTGTCGAACAAACCTTCCAAAATCCTTTTGGAGTTATGCTTTGGAAACTGCCGCAAGACTTATGAATATAGCTCCAACGAACAAGGTTGATAAAACGCCCTATGAGATATGGCATGGAAAGAAACCTCGTGTATCCTACCTTAAAGTCTGGGGATGTAATGCTTATGTCACTCTAGAATCTTCGGATAAACTAGATCCTAGAGGTGAAAAAGTGGTTTTCGTTGGATACGGTAAAAAGATCGGTTACCTGTTCTACCACCCCACTGAAAATAAGATTTTCACCAAACGCAGAGGCACTTTCTTAGAGGAAGAACTTCTGGCGCGAGGGATTGGAGATAACCATGTGGATCTTGGAGAAATTCAAGAATCACAAGTGACTGAACCAGCTGTTCAGACAGAACCAGATGTAACTGATCCAGTTGTTGAAGTTGAGCCTGAGAGGACTCAAGAAACAACAGAAACACCAAGTGTTCGGAAAAGTATTAGGGATCGTCATGCACCGGTACGGTATGATGATATCTTCATGATTGATAAAGCTGAGCCTACTACTTACAAAGCTGCAATCTTGGATTCAGAATCCAAGAAATGGCAAGAAGCCATGAATGCAGAGATGCAATCCATGTATGATAACCAAGTCTGGGATTTGGTTGATCTTCCTACCGAATGTCGGACTGTGGGAAACAAATGGATCTTCAAGAAGAAGACTGACATGGATGGGAATGTGCAAACCTACAAAGCAAGGCTTGTAGCGAAAGGTTTTACTCAGACTCAAGGAATTGATTATGAGGAAATTTTCTCGCCAGTAGCCATGCTTAAGTCTATTAGAATTCTACTTGCCATTGCTGCATATTATGACTATGAGATATGGCAGATGGATGTCAAAACCGCGTTCCTTAATGGACACTTACCGGAAGATGTCTATATGGTTCAACCTGAAGGTTTTGTCGATCCAAAGAATCCTAATAAGGTGTGCAAGCTGAATAAATCCATCTATGGATTAAAGCAAGCATCTCGCAGCTGGAATCTCCGTTTTGATCAGAAAATCAAAGAGTTTGGTTTTATCAAGAACGAAGATGAACCGTGTGTTTACAAGAAATCTAGTGGGAGCTATATCACTTTTCTTATACTATATGTAGATGACATACTAATCATTGGAAACAATATCCCTATGCTTAAAGATGTTAAGACCTGGTTGGGTAAATGTTTCGCAATGAAAGATCTTGGTGAAGCCGCTTATATTCTCGGAATAAAGATTTATAGAGATAGATCAAAGCGGTTATTGGGTTTGAGTCAAAGTACATATATTGATAAGGTCTTACGACACTTCTCAATGCAAGACTCAAAAAGGGGGCTCTTGCCCATGGCACATGGAACCACTATTAATAACAAGCAGTGTGCAAACACTGAAGAGGAAAGGAAGAAAATGGAAAGAGTTCCATATGCTTCTGCTATTGGTTCCATCATGTATGCCATGTTGTGTACTAGACCTGATGTCTCGTATGCTCTTAGCATGACGAGTAGATATCAACAGAACCCAGGAGAGAGTCACTGGGCTGCAGTGAAGAACATTCTTAAGTACTTGAGAAGGACTAATGACATGTTCTTAATATATGGTGGACTGGATGAGGAGCTGTCAGTTAAGTGTTATACTGATGCAAGCTTCCAGACTGATCGTGATGATTCAAGATCACAAATGGGATATGTTTTCATTCTGAATGGTGGGGCTGTAACTTGGAACAACTTTAAGCAAAGTGTGGTTGCTTAATCCACCTGTGAATCAGAATACAATGCTGCATCGGATGCTGCAAAGGAGGTTGCCTAGATGAAGAAGTTCATTGGTGATCTCGATGTTATGCCTAGCATAAAGAAACCAATCGAGATACTGTGTGACAACACTGGTGCCATTGCTCTTGCAAAGGAACCAAGGTCACACCAGACCACAAGGCATATACTCAGGAAATTCCACTATATTAGAGAGATAGTAGAACGTGGAGACATCATGATAAACAAAGTTCATACAGATCTAAATCTGGCTGACCCCTTTACTAAGCCTTTACCTCAAGCTAAACATGAGGAGCATGCTGAAAGATAGGGCTTAGAGTTGCTAGACAGTGGGCATGATCTGTAATTAGTATTGGTGTTTTATTTTGAACTATAACAGTTACATTGAATATTTATTTGATTTAATGGGTTAAATGCAAATTTAAATATTTTGTGACCGTGTTCATTATTTGTATGTTTAAATCCTTGAATAAGAGTATTCATATACTTCTCAGTCAGCATGTCACCAGTAGAGGTGAAAATACATTTCAACCCCTTAATATGAGAACGGGTTAATTCGGAACGTATATATTGTTTGAGAAAAGGATTGGATCAAATTTAGTCAACTTAAAAAAGATATATACACCATATGCTGTAGTAGTAGGAAACTCGCGCGTTGCTGTGGTGATGACAATTTACAATGTGACACTCGTTTCTTCTATATCAACCATCTCAATATATATCCTATAGAGTATTCTCATTCATAAAATAGTTAACCGAAGATTGTAACGCTTATAGTTTCATTTTTTTTGGCTGGGTTATTTTTAGTATGGGTCAAAACATGCTTCTTTAAATTGGGCTGGCCCATTTTAATACTCGTCAATGGATGGAATATTAAACCTGAGATTTAGTTGATGAAGTATTTGAAGAACTTAGTGACTTAACAAAGTGTTTAGTTGGTAAAAAAATTCGCTCAAGCCTGGGCACGAAGGCACTAATTTAGGAAAAAAATTGATTTAACTTTTAACATACATACTTGATAGAAGAAAAAAAATACTTGATAGAAGAAAAAAAGAATCAACATTTTCTACTCCAACTAATTATTCGATGGGAACCAAAATAATGTTTGCATACAAAAACTCATTAAGTTATTAAGTGTTATTTAACAGGGACTATCCAGTCTCAACACCACCAAAATACATAATTTAATGCAGCATACCTATAAGGACTCCTGCAAAGACTCGTGCAAATGTAGCATACCATGCAAAATGTGATGTAGTGATCCCATGGTTGCAAATTCACAAGCCAGATAACAAATGCCTTCTTCAACATAGTAACCAAGCAAATCAATAAGATTTCCGTGCTTCTGATTCGAGAACATGGAGACCTTGGTTGAAATAAAAACAGCAGGATTATTTTACAATAAAAATTACCATCAAGAACATTCATGCGAGTCTTTTGAGGGGGATTGCATAAAAAGTAACCGACTTTATTCTAGATACATCAAGAACTAACCATTTGATTCAACCTTAGTAGATTTTTTTTATTTTTTTTTGACAAGCCAAACGAATCTCTTATTAATACCCAAAGGCCAAAGGACCAACAAGGAGCTGGCCAAAAAGATACAATCCACCACATATCACCCAACATAACCCAAAAGCTCAACACCCAAAACATCAAGTTTTTGCACAGCTACACTTTTTCCCCTATTAAGGTTGCAAAATAGACCATTCCGTGTGAACCTCCCCCAAGTAATTGTGGTGGATCCTTTATGGGTTATTGTCATTTGAAGGGTTAGGCATACGACAGGAACCATTTGTACATTGCATAGATGGTTGCCACATGAAAAATTACACCCACACTTAGGCTAATACCTGAATCAAAGGACAATACAAAATGGCAAGTTAGTAACTTATCTAACTTTTCACTATAAGTCAACTATCCATACTTTACTGCCTTTTTCTTTATTAATGAATATATAAGTTGTACTTAAATTCTACAACACTCAAGGGTGGCCTATTTCAAATTATTGACAAAATTAAAGGATACACACAAACATATACAATCCAACAATAAGTCAATAACTGGTCGAGTATGTAGAATGATTTCAAATCAAGTAGCCATTTCTACCTTATAACAGATCTAAGGTTGAAGTTCTAAAGTCAAACCAACTTTATTATGCATTCTGCTTTGCACTTTAAGAATTTGCAACTCAGAATATCATAAAAAGCCATATTGGGCATCCCAAACAAATCTAGTGAGTAAACCTGTCATTTATCTCTTGACAAAGTCTTCATTTGTCATATCATATAGTAAACTTGTGATCCAAATCATTCTAGATAACAGGCAAATATTACCTAGAATAACACCCGTGGATGATTTGCTTCCAAAATTGTTGGAGAAAGTTTGGGTCCACAACTGAAGTTTATTATTTTAGTACTCGACCCATCGCCACCATATATTATATCATAGTTACATGAGGAACCATGGCAGCTTGAAAGGACTTCAATTACTATACACACATCGTATATATAATAAATTAAAAACCAACAAAATAAATTAATAAAAATATAAATACGTATATGCTATAATACCAAGGGGCGCAACTTCATAGGGGCCGGAGGGGGCGTCCGACCCCCCCTAAATTTCCGTTCAAAAGTTCCAATTGTATAGTATCCATATAATTTTTTTTTTGGTATATACGGTTTCGACCCACTGTAACCGGTGACTTCCGTCCCCTCAGTGACTTCCGACCCCTCGAGATTTCCGCTCAAGCTTCGCCACATACCTTCACAACAGTCAGATAAGTAAGGGTTTCCTTTGTAACCAATATGATGGAAACATTTATGTGATTCCACAAAAGTACCATCACCCGTATCCAATTCCATATTCATATGTTTCTCTGCTCCTCGACAGCAACTTAGTGTGGCGTTGTGTGGAAAGGTCCACATAAGGGACATGGGTACATAAGCGTTGTTAGACACAACAGATTAGACAGAAAAGGCTCGTGTTAGATATGAATCTTCATCCACCAAGAAGGCATACCCACAACCTCCATGTCTATCCCGACCCGGGATATTTATACCGTACGACCTAAGAAAATGAGGAACTGTCGTTTAGCAACAGGTAAAGCCAAAATAGTAGTTATTTATTTGGGTGTGACAACTATATGCAAATGAATAATAGGTTCAATAATGTAACAACAATCAACATATCTAAAACCAGAATTGTGTAAATTACCTTCACATCAGCCTTCAAACAGAGCTGGACAACGTCTTTGCCACCCGGCCAACAAGGATCCTACATTGCAAACCATTTATTAAAAAAAAATTATTTTGTACAAGGAACTGTTGGCACAGTTTCTCCATTTAGTAGTCGGTAGGCAATAACAACACACCTTAAACTTCCAGCAGCCATATCTTCAATCGCCTTTTTTAAATATTATGCCGGCGCGTTGCAGCGGGTGTCCAAACTGTATCAGATTCAATTATATCAATTATGAAACACAACCCATGTGCTTGAGTTTTTATAAATGTAACTTTAGTTTCTCATAGGTCATGAATACAATTCTAGTGCTAGGAACCACCTTGTAATATTCCGGCAAAATTCATCGGTATATACCACGCACTCCTTCTGCTTTTATTATTTGACTAAACGTACCCAAAATGCCCGTTTTGTAAACACGAGCCCGCCCACCTGCTCCTTCTAACTGAATCCGCTGCCTCACAAGATCTAGAGGGAATGTTACTGCAACAAAATGTTTTATTAGAAATATATTTGAACAAAGAGGTAATAGTAACTTCAATGGATATGATCATATGATAGATCGATCAAGGTGGATGGGTCAGGTAATAGGGCAGGTACATATATATCATACCAGTATGGGCCTACATGAGGCCGTTAAGTTGAGTTGCCCAGTAATAACTTTCTAATCCATTTTCTAGAATACTTAATGTGTCGATCACGATTAGAAAATAATATCATTCTAGTTATTGTTTAGAGTCTAGACCCTTGAATAAATCAATTTGGGAGATTGGGTAAGAATTCAATATAGACTTAGGTGACTTTCAACCCCTTAGACTCGTTTATGACCCATTCTAGCTGAACTTTCTAATTTGACCAATTTGACCCGTCTGAGATTAAACACAACGAAATGAATCACTAACCTGTTGATGATGCGATGCCTGAAAGACTGCCACAAGCCAAGCTGAGCAGGACAGTCGAATCTTGCGGCCTGTCACACAGCAAAACAGACATCAGATATCAAATATCAGAATGTGTGAGCGTGCAACACTCCATTAAAACCAAGAAAACAAGAACAATAAAGACAATAGAAAAAAAAATGTCTGCAGCTACCTATGCAACTGCCAGTAAGATCTTGCTGTGTCATAAACCGAAAAGCTAATTGCCAGGTTCGGCCCAACACCCAATAAAAAGTATATAGTCAGTCGACACTCAAGAGAGCAAAAGTATCAAAACCCACGGCCAAAACAGTGGCAAAAACATAAAAACCAGCGCTTTATAACAAAAGAATACCAGTAGACAAGCACCAAGTCCTTTATAGAGGCCAAAAATACATTCTCTGCTGATGGTGCGTAAAGCATGCCATATGCCTCTATAATATATAACATTTCTCTGCAAGATATTATTAAGACTATTATTGAGGACATGAAATAAAAAAAAATAATAATTATTATAATAACATACTAATCAGTTTCTACCTGTGCTGAAAGCCGAGTTCTTATAAGATCCAAAGGATATGTAACGGAAGCAGCAGTGATACCTACTAAGCCACCGCCAATAATGAAACTAACTTCAAATTCACAATCATAGCTAATCAACTAATACCACAGTCAACCACTCAACTCATTCACAAGTTATCCAATCATCCATGAAATGACCAAAAATCTTGCTCTACTTGAATTAGAATCATATCAAAATCACACAAAAATGCATTTAACTCTCATTTACTTTCGATCAACAACAGAAATTTGTCTAAATCTCCTTAGATTCATCGGATGCGAAGAAATAACATCCATGATGAGCAAATAGAAACTGAAATACCAAGTAAACTTAAGGGATGATTTCTTTACTTGAATGTCGAATTAAACTAAAATAAAAGAAGCAATACAATCAAAAATCAAGAGGGCGTTTGTGGTTACCGTAATCATGAAGAGAACCTTCTGGGAATGGATTCTGATTTCCAAGGGGCAATTCAAACGCGATCCACATAAGAAAAAGAACAATGGGGAGAGCGATTAATTGTTACAGAGCAAAATGAAAGCTTATTTAGGTTACAAAGGGAGAGTGAAGGTGGGAAGAACCAATAAATTTTGACCGATGAATTTCTACAGATTAATTGACATTTAATAATAGGGGGTAAGGATGGAAGAAGGAGGGTAGTTTTGTAAAAATGTTATGATATTGTTAAAGATGAGGTGGGTAAAATGACTACATTACCCTCCTAAGTGTTTTAATTGTCACAATGATCCCCATAATACCCTTAAATTTCTTGCTTAAATATGTTGTACATCTTGCTTCTTAAGTTGTATGGAAATAAAAATGACCATGTTGGCCATCACTCCTCCTTTATAATGTATTATAGATTATAGATGTATGAGAGGAACCATGAAAACTTAAAATTAATTAAGTTAATACATAGGCTAAATGAAATGTGATCACATGATTGGTATTTATATTAGAACTAGTTTTTATCCCGGAAGCGTCTCGGGTTAAAATATCTAATATGACAACATAATTAATGACTTGCCAATATATGATTAATGAATATTATTATTATTATTATTATTAAACAAATCTCTGCCATAAATTATCATATTCTAATGTAAAAAAACGAATCTCTGCGCCGGGGTATAAATCTAGTGCCATTACAAAATATTATATAATGTCAAATGAATTCGGAAGTTTGTAATCGATCATTCTAAAAAGAACTAACATGAAATAAGGAAAAAAAATTATTTATTGAAATATCGAGCGCATTAGTCTAAGGGTTATGTGATGCGTTAAAAAAATTCATGAGTATATGATTGGGTATATAGTTCGGGTATTTGGGTATGTGGTTTCAGGTAATTGGGTCGGGTATCACCTAATCCCAGGCCCGATCCAAACCCACAAATTTTTTTAAACTAATCCCAAACCTGACACAATACCTGTCGGGTTACAAAAAATAGTCGTATTTTTTTCTCCGTTTTTTATATAGCACTATGGTACTCGTTGGAAAGATAATAAAACGCTCGTTAATTTGGTGTAATTTTTTTCTTTAAAAAATCTCGTATATAAAAGATATTAACGTTTAAAAGTTATGGGAGGAAACATGAGAGAGAAAATAATAAAGGTTTAATATTTACATTTAGTAGATTAAATATTTAATAGATTATGTTAAACTATAATTTGTCACATCACATCCTATGTGGCATCTCTCAAAAGAGAGATTGCATAATATTATGACATGTAGGATTATTAGCTTTGCAATATATATATATATATATATATATATATATATATATATATATATATAGACTTTAAGTGATGTAAAAAAATGTAAATTCCTATGATCAATTTAACTGGTCAATCTCTACACTTACTGCAGAATTAAAATTTTGGGCCTAATTACCAAACATATTTCAGTTTATGACAAAGAATTATTTTAAAATTTTGTTGCCTTCACTTCTGAGTTTGAATATCTATTACTGCCCAAAACTGAGAAAAAGGTGTGAAGGAAGAGGCTCCCACTACTATCCCCTCATCTCTCATATCCCCAAAATCAAAGGTACTTTTTTATTGATTAACCTTTTGAGTCCCTTTGCGTTTTTGATATGTGAAAATTATATATTTTATTGTGCTTTAATTTAAACATATTTTTCTAGAATTTAAACATTGACTAATAGAATATAGATTTGAATTGTATATGTAGATAATATTTATCATTTAAGTCATAATTATCTCTTCTCTAAAATAGGGCAATGTAATTTTGTATATATTGATATCTCAATGGAATGATAATCAAGCATTGAACCTATCCTACGGTGCAATAGCTCTGGGGATCTCTACACTCTCAGCCCGTCCAACATCACCAACCTCACCACTGCTTCAACTTATGCAGCTATATCTCAAGACATTTGGCATCAACGGCTAGGTCACCCAGGCCCAGCTATTTTGAATAATTTAAAAACTTCTAGTTCTATTAATTGTACTTCGTCCAATAATAAAACTTGCAGTGCTTGTATTTTTGGTAAACATACCAGACTTCCGTTGTTTGCTTCAAATACAAGTACTCGTATGCCATTTGATCTTGTTCATAGTGATGTGTGGACCTCACCTATTATGTCTAATGGGGGTCATCGTTATTATGTGTTGTTCTTGGATGATTTTACTAATTTTTTTGTGGACCTACCCAATTGCCCATAAATCAGATGTCTTTGCCATGTTCACCAAATTCAATACCTTTGTCCAAACCCAATTCAATACCAAAATAAAACAACTCCAATGTGACAACGGTCGTGAGTATGTGTAACACCCCAACCGATGGCGGAAACATCGAGGTGTCACGTAGTGACGATTGTTCAATAGCTCATGGACTAGAAATGTAAATTTGAATACATTGAATTTAATAATTTATTACATTGAAAGAAGTATAACAATTACGACTAGCAATCTAAATTAAGATACAGTAATCTCAATCTAAGTCTACGTTCCAAACGCTTGGAAGTAATCTCATAAGAACCTGAAACATGTACGAAAATGATTTGGTCAATACAAAATGTATTGGTGAGCATACCCTGTTTGAATATAGTAGGAAAAGTGCTTAGCAATTCATGTGCGGTACCATTTGCAATTATGTAATAAGTAATATCCGTTCAAAATCAACCCTATGTAAAGAAAAGCAGATATATATAGTATGCGCTAGTAGTAATGTAATACATAGCAATGACAAGGACTCTCAACAGAGTCCCAAGGGTATATACCATAGTACTATTCATTGAAATGCCAGGCCCTCAAAGGTTAATGATTTTGACAAGTCATAGACACACAAATTAACATAAAGCAAACACACATGAGAATTGCATTTAGTAAAAGAAATAGAAACTTGATTGTAAGTACATGAGTCACCCCAAAATGTAAAACAGTAAAAAGGGGAAAGATATACTCACAGTTTGCGAGGTAAGGTAATTCTACTAAAGCGGTGAGAGTGGGCAAGGAGGATCCCGAGGAATTTACCCTCAAATTGAGCAGGATGATTGGTCAGATTGCATTACAGATCTTGAGAGCTAAAGCGCTAGGAAACATATGAATGTATAATGATAAAAATTTATCATGGGAAAGGGTTATAAATTTGTATGTTTCGTAATTCCCACAAGCTTCATATGATCAAGGCTTAAGCTAGTATTTATGTTTGTCTACTAGGGGTTTCATGTATGTCACATTAATGTGACTTGATAATTGTGGGTTATTGCTCATAAAAGTCAATAAGTTACTAAACAAATTCCATTGATTCATTCCATAAATTTTTAATTATGGTCACATGAAGTTTCATTTGGAGGGTTAGGAAATGTTATGTAGTAGAAAACTATTTAAACTCCACTCACAATTACTACACTTCAATATTGTATATTATAACTAAATGTTAAGTTCTAGTAAAAAATAATTTGTTAATTAACACTATAATAAACACTTAAACTTTTATATCTTGCAAACTTTAAATATTTAATGTGTCCAAATCTTAACTCTTCTTTGAAGAGAGTTGTTTAGAATTACTAAAAAAATCCATTAATTCTAGGTAAACAACAATTTATAAATGCTCAAATACGAGGGTTAAAAATGAAGATCTTGAAATAGTTGAGGGACCGATTGATTCATTTATGAAAAGCGGAAGGTGTAGGTTGTCACAGTATGCCAATAATCAATTTTATAATTTTTGCACCTCTAACGGCATGCACTTCCGTTTTTCTTACCCCCATACCTCTTCACAAAATGGCAAAGCCGAGCGTAAAATTAGAACCATTAACAACCTTATGCGCACCATTTTGGCTCACTCATCTATGCCCACCACCTACTGGCCCCATGCCCTTGACACTGCCACATATTTACTCAACATCATCCCAAGTAAAATACATAATTTCCAAACCCCCACCCAAAGACTTTACCAGTGTCTGCCCACCTATGACCACCTTCGTGTGTTCGGGTGCATCTGTTACCCTCTTATCCCACACACCACAATTCACAAACTTGCCTACCGATCTCACCCATGTGTCTTCTTGGGGTACCCCTCCAATCATAGAGGGTACAAGTGCCTAGACCTCAAAACTCGCACCATCAGCATCAACCGACATGTCTTGTTTGATGAAACCATCTTCCCGTTTGCCAAGACCCACAAAACCACATCAACCACCAACACCTTTCTAGATGACCCCCCCACCCGTCACTTTACACCTTTACCTCGGCCCCACGTAACCCACCAACAGACCCTACACCTACCCCTCCTTCCTCTCCTACGCCTAACAGCCCAGCCCACCCTGGACTTAATTCGGCCCAACAACAACAGTCCACTCCCCTAAGCCCACCCACGCCCTCTGATCCATTACCTCCCAACAACAACGCCCCACCCGGCCCATCTCAACTCGAACAAACCCAGGCCCATTCTCCCCGTAACCAGACCTCTACCCCTATACCGAACCCACCACCACCTCCCCCTACCCGCACCATTTACACCCGGGCCATGTCCGGCATCTCAAAACCCAAACAAATATTTAACCTTTCCACCTCCACCATTGTTCCTATACCCAAGAACCCAAAGACGCCTTGGCTAAACCGGAGTGGCATAACGCCATGAAAAACGAATTTAATGCTTTAATTAAAAACAAGACTTGGGAACTTGTCCCGAGACATCCTGATATGCATATTATTCGTAGCATGTGGCTCTTTCGTCACAAATACAGGTCTGATGGTACACTTGAGAGATACAAGGCTCGTCTGGTTTGTGATGGTAGTAATCGTCTGGTTTGTGATGGTAGTAATCAGGAGATTGGGGTTGATTGTGGGGAAACATTTAGCCCGGTTGTTAAGCCGGCTACTATTCGCACTGTTTTGACTTTGGCACTCTCTCAGTCATGGCCCATTCATCAGTTGGACGTCACCAATGCCTTCTTACATGGGCATCTTACTGAGACAGTTTAGATGTATCAACCCATGGGGTTCAGACATCGGGACTTTCCCGACCATGTATGCCGTTTGACTAAGTCTCTCTATGGTCTCAAACAGGCACCACGGGCGTGGTACCAACGATTCACTGATTTTGTCACGTCCATCGGTTTCCTACAGAGTAGATGTGATAACTCTCTTTTCACCTACCATCACGGGGGTGATATTGCTTATTTATTGATTTATGTTGATGATATTATACTCACCACTTCTACAGATGCCCTTAGGAAGAAACTTATGGGCAGCCTCGTGGCTGAATTCGCCATGAAAAATCTTGGACCTCTCAGTCATTTCTTAGGTATATCTGTCTCTCGGACAGGTAACCAGATGTTTTTGTCTCAAAGCACGTACGCATTGGATATAGTTAGTCGTGCAGGTATGGAGTCTTGTAACCCGGTTGCAACCCCAGTTGACACTAAACCCAAGTTAAGTGCTACATCCGGCGCACCGTTTGAAAATCCATCTTTATATCGCAGCCTAGCGGGAGCTCTACAATACTTAACTTTTACCAGGCCTGATATTTCTTATGCAGTTCAACAAATCTGCATTCACATGCACAGTCCCACTATTGATCATTGGAATGCCCTCAAGCGCATCATCAGGTACATTCGTGGCACCTCTGACTTTGGCCTTACCTTATCACCTTGCGCAGATGTTTCTCTTCGGGCCTACACTGATGCTGACTGGGCTGGCTGCCCAGATACCCGTCGCTCTACTTCGGGCTATTGTGTGTACATGGGTTCTAACGTTTTATCATGGTCCTCAAAAAGGCAAACCACCATTTCCCGGTCCAGTGCTGAAGCTGAGTACCGGGCCGTTGCTAATGTTGTTGCCGAAGTCTGCTGGATTCGCAACCTTTTGTTGAAATTGCGCCGCCCTCTGTCTAAGGCCACACTGGTTTATTGTGACAACATCAGTGCCGTTTATCTATCTCACAATCCAGTGCAGCATCAACGAACCAAACACATTGAACTGGATATTCATTTTGTACGGGAACATGTTCAACGTGGCATCATTCGGGTTCTTCATACTCCTACACGACTTCAGATTGCTGACATCTTTACTAAAGGACTGCCATTCGTACTATTTGATGACTTCCGCTCCAGTCTCAACATTCGCCCTCCTACTGCTTCGACTGCGGGGGTGTAATAGAATATAGATTTGAATTGTATATGTAGATAATATTTATCATTTAAGTCATAATTATCTCTTCCCTAAAATAGGGCAATGTAATTTTGTATATATTGATATCTCAATGGAATGATAATCAAGCATTGAACCTAAACATTCTTCATTGACATATATTATTATAAGTATTTAACTAGAATTTGACCACACTACAATATGTTTTGTCAGTTAGTAACATTATATGGAATGTTATTTGTCACATCTCAAATTTTGGGTATGTTCTTAAACTCACATTTTAGATTATCAAGGTAATTGTTTTATCAAAAAGGAGTTATTCGATCCAGAATTGAAAGACTTTGTAGATTCAATTGAGGGGGATTAAAGGTTAGGGTTCTTATTGATGTAAAAATGTTTGATTTTTTTTATTAAGAATGAGTTACTTTGAACTATTCCGAATATATGTGTTGCGTGAACCACCCTTAGGATGCCTACAAGGTGTTTGATGGAATGCCTTAAGTGTGAATTTTGTATAATTTGGAGATTTTGATTTAGCTGTGTTCTAAATGTTATAATGAATGAAAAAGAATATAAATACGCATTTTGGTATATGTATATACATGTATGATTATGGTTAGAAGTCCTTGTTGAGTAAATGAACAGAAATCATGTAGAATGGAAGAACTTTGGAAAAGGGGTCCGTAACGGGTCAAATGAGAGAATGTAATGTTTATCTATGTTATGTGGTACACATAAATAAAGATTGCAAAGTTTGAAGGCAATATGGACTTGATGTAAACAATAAGATTTTAATTGACATGTATGCGTGTTGAATGGCTAGTTGAATAGGAATCTTGAACATAACGAGTATGAGTGACTTAAGGAGCTTGAAGATATGATCAAGGAATCGTGACCTACAAGAAAAGAGCTATAAGGTAAATGTTTCTTCACTCCATGTTCATTACAGGCTTATAGAATGTCATATATGTAAAAGCATATTGTAGCTTTACAAACCACAAAGAGAAACTGAAACCAACTCAAGGATGCAGAAAGTATGGTTTTGTGAAGCTCAGATTTTTACAGATTCAACAGTTTGACTTTTAAGTCATAGGTCAACTCACAAAAATAAATTAAATTTGTCTCTATTTTTACAGATTCAACAGTTATTCTTTCTGCTGTAGACAAGGCCTGAGTTATTTTTACCTTAAGATCAGCCTGTCTTTATGTATGATATTAAACAGGCCATAGTTTTCTAAAAACTGTTGTGATATACGCACCATTTGTGGTTTACTATTGTGCATTACTATTGTGAATCAACTTCTTTTTTCTTTGTAGATGATCATTGAATTTAAAGAAGAAAAACATTAATTGGAATAACAAAAAAAAAAAAGTTGTTTCGAATTCTAAAAAGTCAACGTTTTTCTTTCTTTCAGGTTTAGATTTAGTGTGATTTTGAATTGAACAATGTTTATGCATCCCTGAACCTATTCAAGGAAGACGATACTATTCAAGGATAGAGAAAGCAAGGTTTTGTGAAGCTCGGATTTTTACAGATTCAACATTTGAGTTTTTAAGTTGTAGGTCAACTCACAAAAATAAGGTATGTTTTGGTCTCGTCATGAGAAAATATTGATAAACATATCATCTATGTTGAGTCGTGTTAGAATTAATTGTTTTAACTGCTATGCAGGAAACAAAATATTGAATATTGAAAGAATAGCTTGGGAGCTAGAGAAAGAAATACAAGATTTGGGCCTGATGGCACAGTCAAAAGAGAAATTTCGAGTCGTATATTTAATATTGAAATTCAAGCAAACATAATGGTGTTAGACATAATTATTGATTTCCCACATTTATCCTAAGTATTATTAGATATTATTAGTTAGCCTAAGTTTGTTATATGGCGGTTATATTTTAACCAACCGGTGTGTCGGTTTGCCTCCAAGGGTCACACCCTTTCACTTGTATAAATACCGAACACATGCTTTCATTTACAATTGTATTTGTTTCTTTTCACTTTCAAGAATTCTCTCTCAAATCCTTTACCCTCATCGATCCTGTGATCTCACATTTGGCATCAGAGAAATAGGTTAATCAATCTGTTCCATCGATTACATAACACATCGAAGAAAGGCAACGATCATATTCATCCTCTGTTTCGTTCAAAAACAGAGACGGACGCGTTCAAAGTTGTTAAAGATTGGAACACAGATTCAAGGCCATCCAGGATTATAGTGGAAGAACAATACCAAGTTTTGTAACCGTTAAACAAGAAACATAACCGGAAAAGACGATTCCGGCCAAAACGTTTCATCTCCGGCGTGACACCGGATTTACAGAAGGATCATTCAGATCATATTCAAACGTGGATTGTTTCGTGGATAAGGTTTGACTTCAGAATAGTCAACCCACGAAAGTCTTTGAAAATTATAAAGTTTTTGAGGGTATTGTGAAGGATTAGTATTATCAGTGTTTTTCATTTGGGGTTTTTCTTTACACTGATCAAAAAAACAAAAGAAAGGAAGAATTTTGAAGTAAAAAAAAAAACAAAAGTGGTTTGTTTTTATTATTAGAAGGGTGTTTAGGATTGAGAAAAGGTGTTATTGCAAGACACTAGTCGATCATCGTTGGAGGATTATTAAGTCATAGGATTGACTTTAGAATTTGGTTAGAAGGAACACTAGTGGTATAAAGGAAATATTATAGCAAAGATCTTGATATTTTGTTGTGGGCCCGACAAAGCATCAAACTTTGTTAAACAAGAATATTTTCTTAAGATATATCATAGTCGCATTTGACAAGGGTAGTCAAACAAAGTTCCATAGAAGTGTGGGATAGTCCATATTAGATTTGGACAATAGGGAAGAAAAAGAACAAAAGTCCGCAGAAGACGCCCGTTAAACCCACAATGACAGTAAAGGAGACAGTCACGAAGGAGACTCTCACTTTCAGCCTCCAGACACCGATGTTGACATCTACGAATTACACGATTTGGGCTGTTCGTGTTAAAGCAATATTGAGTGCAAATGATCTTTGGGAAGTAGTGGAACCCACAGAAGGCACGTCGACGGTAGATGTAAAGAAGGATAGGACAGCGATTGCCTATCTCTTTCAGGCAATTCCAGAGGATATGGTGATGCAGGTGGCATCACATCCTACAGCGAGAGAAATCTGGGAAGCATTAAAGACAAGATTTATTGGAATTGACCGAGTCCAGAAAGCAAGACTTCAATCATTACGCACAGAATTCGAGATGATAACAATGAGAGAGACAGAAACCATAGACCAGTTTGCTGGTAGGTTAAGTGCGATTAGTACAAAGTCAAAAACCCTAGGAACGAAAATTGAAGAGTCAGTCTTGGTACGAAAATTGCTGGACTCCGTACCAGAGAGGTTCCTACAGATTATTGCATCCATAGAGCAATATTCAGATATAGATACCATGACGTTAGATGAAGCGCTTGGTAGACTTAAAGCATTTGAGGAACGCCTTAAGTCAAGAGATGAGAAGAAATTTGGACCCGTTGGTCAAGAGAAGCTGTTATTTACAAGGCAAGAAAGAAGGCCTTACAGCAACAACAGGAACTACAATCAGAATCGAGGTAGACAGAACTTTAGGAAGTTCAATAAGAGTCAAAGATATGAGAAGAAGAACTTTGACAGAAATGGCCATCAAGATCAGAGAAGTGATCGAAATCCCACTAAGAATCGTCACGACGACAGTAGTTACAAGCCCAAGAGAGATGGCAGCAGTATAAGATGCTACAACTGCAATGAATTAGGACACATAGCTCCCAGATGTCCTAAACCTCGAAGTAAACAAGAAGAATCTCACCTAGTAATGGAAGAAGAGGATCCCACATTACTAATGGCAGTCGGTGAAGAAAGAAGTGTAGTTCTAGAAGAGAAGAAGGTCATACCAGAACGTTATCTTAGTAAAGATAATGGAAATGAGATTTGGTATTTAGACAATGGAGCAAGCAATCATATGACAGGAAGACGCTCCTACTTCACAGAGTTAGATGAGAAGATAGCAGGAAGTGTAAAATTTGGAGATGGATCATGTGTCAACATCAAAGGAAAAGGGTCAATATTATTGGAATGCAACAATGGAGAACAAAGGCTAGTTACAGAAGTCTACTACATTCCAACACTCCAAAGCAACATCCTAAGTCTCGGGCAAGTTACAGAAAATGGATGTAAAGTGATTATGGAGAATGATTATCTATGGATTTATGACGCCTTCAGCAACCTATTGATGAAAGTCCCAAGAGCTAAGAATAGACTCTACAAAGTAAGGCTCAGAATAACAAGTCCGATTTGTTTACAAGCCAGAATAGATTTACCTGCATGGTTATGGCATGCACGTATGGGACACGCAAATTTCGATTCACTACGACAGCTAAGCGTTAAAGGAATGGCACATGGAATACCAAATATTAGGCACCCATCTCAAGTATGTGATGCATGTATTACGGGAAAACAAAGCAGGCTTCCGTTTCCCTCTCAAGCAAGTTTTAGAGCTACGAGACCTCTAGAACTCGTACATGCAGATTTATGTGGACCGATTACACCCACATCATTAGCAGGCAACAACTATTTCTTCCTGATAGTTGACGATTATTCAAGATATATGTGGATCTACATGCTCAAGTCAAAAGATCAAGTTTATGAGAATTTCAAGAAATTCCTAAGTGAAGCTCAGACAGAGACGAGTCAAAAGCTCAAGAGATTAAGAACGGATCGTGGAGGAGAATTTACTTCTAAAGCACTTACCACGTATTGTGAGGACAGAGGGATCCTCAGACAGCTTACAGCACCTTACACACCTCAGCAAAATGGTGTAGTAGAAAGGAAAAACCGTTCAGTAATGAGTATGACAAGAAGCATGTTAAAGGCTATGAACGTACCACAGAACTTATGGGCAGAAGCAACACGACAAGCGATTTATATACAAAATCGGTTACCAACCAAAGCATTACAGGGAATGACACCCTACGAAGCAGTGAATGGAAAGGCACCCAATATCAAGCACATTAGAGTATTTGGATGCACAGCATATGCAAAGGTAACAACGCCCCATTTGAAGAATTTAGAAGACAGAAGCAAGAAAATGGTACATCTAGGAAACGAAAATGGTTCCAAAGCCTACAGATTATACGATCCCATAGAAGAGAAGATACATATTAGTAGAGATGTCCAATTCATAGAGAATGAACCATGGAATTGGGACAACTACTTGAAAGAAGGAAGCGAAGAAGAACCATCTTGGACAAGATTTGAGATACATGGAGATTCAGAGAATGAAGCTGTACAAGAAGAGAATGACGACGACAGTGAAGATCAAGAGAGCGATAATGAATTCTTCAGCAGTCCAATTACAGCTACAAGAACTCCAATAACGGTACAAGAGACACCGACAAGTGATCCAGCAGTTGAGACAAGTACTCAAGAGTTAGAAGACTCACCAGGCTCTTTAAATAGACCAGTTCGAGCCCTTAGATCACTTAATGACATCTATGCAGCCACAGAACCTCTTAGACCAGAAGATTATGAACATCTTTATCTAGCGTATGATGAAGAACCTGCAAACTATAGAGAAGCAGCAGATTACCCACAATGGATAGAAGCAATGGAAAGCGAAATAGATTCCATAGAAAAGAATGACACTTGGACACTGACTACGCTCCCCTCAAGTCAGAAACCAATAGGTCTAAAATGGGTATTCAAGGTCAAGAGAGACGCAAGTGGACAGATCACCAAGCATAAGGCCAGATTAGTAGCAAAAGGGTATGTACAACAAGAAGGTATAGACTACAATGAAGTATTTGCACCCGTTGCAAGAATGGAAACAATCAGGCTACTACTAGCATTGGCAGCACAGAAAGGATGGGAAGTACATCATTTGGATGTAAAATCAGCATTCCTACATGGTGAATTAAAGGAAGATGTCTACGTATCACAACCAGATGGATTCATAAAGAAAGGAAAAGAGAAGCTAGTCTACAAGCTAAAGAAGGCTCTATATGGTTTGAAGCAAGCACCAAGAGCATGGAATATAAGGCTGAACAACATCCTAAAAGAGATAAGATTCATAAGATGTCCACAAGAACAAGCAGTTTACAAGAGAACTTCAAGACAATCAACAATCATTATAGGAGTTTATGTCGATGACATAATAGTGACAGGAAGTTCAATGAAGGACATATCAAGCTTCAAGAAGGAAATGCAAGGCAAGTTTGAGATGAGTGATTTAGGACCACTCACATACTATCTAGGAATAGAAGTACGCCAAGCACAAGGAAGGATACAGTTGAAGCAATCAGCCTACGCCAAGAAAGTTATCAAGGAAGCTAGACTAGAAGACTGCAATCCAACAAAGACAGCAATGGAACCAGGTCTGAAGCTCGATAAAGAAGACGAGAGTGAACCAGTCAATGAGACAGAATACAGAAAGCTAATTGGAAGCTTAAGGTACCTCACACATACCAGACCAGATATCACCTACGCAGTTGGATACGTGAGCAGATTCATGGAAAAGCCAAAGACGACTCACATGAAGGCAGTTAAACATTTGATAAGATATATCAAAGGCACATTGAATTATGGAATTCAATATAGCAAAGGCAAAGAAGCAGAAATCATTGGTTACAGCGACAGCAGTTATGGAGACCAAGAAGATGGAAAAGGAACAACAGGAACGATATTCTACTACAAAGATTCACCTATCACATGGACAAGTCAGAAGCAAAACACAGTAGCTTTATCATCATGTGAATCAGAGTTTATGGCAGCAACATCAGCAGCATGTCAAGCAATATGGCTACAAGGAGTACTAAGCGAGCTCACAGGTGAAAGACCAAAGAAGATAACTCTACGAGTAGATAACAAATCAGCAATACAACTCATGAAGAATCCTGTGTTTCATGGAAGATCAAAGCATATCAACACAAGGTATCATTTCATCAGAGAATGCATAGAGAACGAACAGATACAAGTTGATCATATCAGTGGAGAGATGCAGAAAGCCGACATCCTCACCAAGGCGTTACCAAGGATAAAGTTCATCGAGATGCGAAGTCTCATAGGAGTTGAAGACCTTGGGGAAATCAAGAATTAGGGGGGAGAATGTTAGACATAATTATTGATTTCCCACATTTATCCTAAGTATTATTAGATATTATTAGTTAGCCTAAGTTTGTTATATGGCGGTTATATTTTAACCAACCGGTGTGTCGGTTTGCCTCCAAGGGTCACACCCTTTCACTTGTATAAATACCGAACACATGCTTTCATTTACAATTGTATTTGTTTCTTTTCACTTTCAAGAATTCTCTCTCAAATCCTTTACCCTCATCGATCCTGTGATCTCACAAATGGCAGAATAGAATTTTATCTTTTTTTTTGGAAGGCAACTTTCATTAAACACACAAAAAACGACCTATCTCCAAGGCGGAGATAGGCACAAAACCGGAACAATTACATTACATCAAAAATAAACGAATGCCAACCCTCCCAAGACACACTATTTTTCTTTCCCCTACTATTAAACCAAAGAAAACTTAGGAACTTAACGTCAGAAATCGCTTGAGCTATCATCACATTAGACGCCTTAAAAACCTTCTCATTTCTTGCCTTCCATATCCGCCAAAGCGTAAGAATAAATATGCCATAAATGATCTCTTTCTTGGTCTGCGAATAACCCGAAACATCAGCCACATTCTGCATATCAAGAACCGAAAAAAGAAAGACTGGGGGAATGCGACACCACCGAGCAATACCACTCCAAACACCGTCGGCGAAACGACATTCAATAAACACATGATCGACCGTCTCTTCTACCTCTTTACAAAAAACACACATTGCGTCCCCAACATGTATATTTCTTCGACCAAGAGCATCCTTCGTAGGGATCCGATTCAAACACGTTCTCCACATAAATAAGTTGCACTTAGCGGGCAACCATTTACACCACCGAACCACATTTAAAGGCTCCTCATGAACACTATTACAGACCCAAGATTTTGTATCCTGGATCGTAACTTCCTGCAGCAAATTAGAGTTCCAAACCCACACATCCTTCTGATTCTGCAGCACTGTATCAGCGACTAAACGGACACACTCAATCAGCTCACGTGTCTCCTGGGGCGATTCCGGATATCTATTCCAATCCCACGACATAACTCCCATTCTCCCATTGAAGCCGATTCTATCCGCGACCACACACCACTTGTTTTTATCAAGCCGAAACAACTCCGGATATAACGTTTTCAAAGGATCCCGACTTATCCACGGATCTATCCAGAATTTTATCTCCAACCCGTTGCCAATTCGCCCCTGAATCAAACTACTAAAAGAAGTCCCATTGACAATAAGCCGATCACCACACTTTACTGTTTTACCCCAAACGCCTCGCACTTGCTTATTACTAGGAACGGACTGCCAACGTCGCGTGGATCCGTGAATAGCTTCTATAACTCTCTTCCACATTGCAACACCTTCCATTCTAAAACGCCAAATCCATTTAAGTAAAAGAGCATTATTAATAACCTCTAATTTAGTCAACCCAAGACCCCCATATTTTTTTGAACGAGTAACAACGTCCCACCCTACCCAATGGACTTTATTAGTATCCGTGTTCCTACCCCACAGAAACTTCCGAATCAATTTCTCCAGTTTTGTAATTACCGCTACCGGAGCCTTGAACAAAGAAAAGTAATATGCCGGAAGAGTTTCCAATACCGATTTAATCAAAACAAGTCTACCACCAATAGAAAGTGTCCTAGATTTCCACTTAGACAACCTCTTATGGAACACGTTGACAACCGGATCCCAATTATTAATTCTACTCATATTGGCCCCTACCTGAATCCCAAGGTACTTAAACGGAACCTCGCCCGGACAACAACCCAACTCGTCGGCTTTCACTATAATCTCTTCCACATTCTTCCCAATACCAAACAAAGTCGATTTTTTAATATTTATCTTTAAACCCGAACACACGTAGAAAATGCGCAAAATTCTTTTAAGCACCTTGAAATTGGAATCTGTCCACTCTCCCATGATCATAGCATCATCCGCGTACAACAAATGGGATATACACGAACCATTATTAGGAAGCTTAACCTCTTTAAATAACCCATCGTCACACGCCTTTTTAACAAGACCCGAAAGAGCTTCCATCGCAATAATAAACAAAAAGGGATATAGGATCACCTTGCCGCATACCTTTACCACAAGAAAACTCAAACGTGGGAGCGCCGTTAACAAGTATCGATGATTGAGCCGAAGATAACATCCCATAAATCCAGTTACACCAAGTGTCGGGAAAATTCATTTGTCTCATAACCGTCAACAAAAATCCCCAATTGACATTATCGTAGGCTTTTTCAAAATCAATCTTGAACAAAAAAAATGTTTTCTGCTTTGTTTCGCCCATGCCAACACCTCGCTAACAACTAACGGTCCGTCAAGAATGTATCTACCCGCAACGAACGCCGATTGAGTCTCATGAATCAACGAATTTATAACCTTCTTCAGTCTATTTGCCAAGCCTTTGGATAACACTTTACTAACAATACCGATCAAATTAATGGCCGGTATTCCCCCAAGTTCACCGGGTCGATTACCTTAGGAATTAAGGTAATAAAAGGTGAACCTGCTCCACGACTGATCTGTCCACTATTGAAAAATTCATGGAAAATATCATAAAAGTCAGTTGCAAAAATGGACCAAATTTTTTTAACAAATCGTAAATTAAACCCGTCCGGGCCAGGAGCTTTATCGCTTGATCACAATCTGTTCACGGTTTGTTTTTTTATGTTAACTTTTTTTTTTGGAAGGTGATTTTCTATGTTGTGGCAGAGTTCATCACAACCCCCAGAAGGGGATCCACTAGCCACTCTACAATGGTCAGACTGTTGTCTTAACCGGGTCCACGCTGACGCGAGAGTGGCCGGCCCACAAGCGAGTCGATGCTGCGCATAAGGGGCACTAAGGCTTCCACCCGGAAAATTTCCCGCTACCTGCCACTTGACAGATGTTGCACCCTCCACAAGAGGCAAGCATCTCTGGAGTAATGCACAGTAATAGAAAATCGGGGGGCCATCAGAATCAAACATGGCCCCTCCAAAGAGGGTAGACTCAACCATCACTTGGCAAAATATCCAACCATAAATGTTGGAAGTGAGAATTGAACCTTTGGTCACCTAAGTGAACATAAGGTCTCTGCACCACTCCATCACTATAGGATTTTTTTTTTTTGTTTTTATGTTAACTTTGATGCAATATATTTGTATTCAACACATTACTCTTTATTGAATTATGACACATGTGTTCATATTAATTCTTGTGATTATCATTTAGTTGTGTTCATTAATTGACCAATTATTGTTGAATCTCCTGATGATGTCATCCTACCCTAGATAGACTCTAGATGTGTAATTGATATCCGGTCGGTTCAGTTTGCTATTATACGTGCCTAAAGTTAGGTAATTAAATAATATGTTGTGACATTTCAACATATTATTAAAGATGGCTGAATTGATTAGAATAATAACAAGAAAGTTGGTTTTGCCTGTTACCGGTTGGTGTGAACCACCCTTACAAAGCCTACAAGGTGTTTGATGAAATGACTTAAGTGTGAATTCGTATAATTTGGAGAGTTTTGCTTTAGTAGTGTTCTAAACGTTATAATGAATATAATTATGCATGGTGGAATATGTATATACGAGTATGATTATGGTTAGAAGTCCTCGTTAAGCAAATGAACAAAAATCACGTAGAAAGGAAGAACTTGGGAAAAGGGGTATTTAACGGGTCAAATGAGAGAATGCAATGTTTATCTCTGTTATATGGTATGAACAAATACATAAATAAAGATAACAACGTTATAATCTTTAACCCAGATCATTCAGTGGTCAGACTCATCACAGATGCTGACTTTACCTGGTCCATAAATAAAGATAACAAAGTTATAAACTTATAAGGCTGAGGGGTGTGGCATCGGTAGAGGGGATCGGTGGGTGAGGTGGAGCTACTTGCCGACGGGGAACACCGCCCCCCCCCCATGAGGCATCGGTGCAAACGGTAAAATTTTACCGTCTTCCCCGATCTGTTTTTTATTAATAAAATATTGTGTGTGTGTGTGTGTGAAAAGGAGGGAAAGGGTGAAGGGAGAAGGGGGAACACCACCCCCCCTTGATGGGGAAGAAGAGGAAGAAGATGAGGTGGCCTTGGGGAAGCTATGGGTCGGTGACCACACCCCATAGCCTAATCCTTATGTTTTACCACATCCTAGTTATTTCATCCATCGTCTCCTCTTCGAATGGGCATAGTGCTGCATTTTGCTAGCGCAACAAGCGAAAGGACAATGATCCTAGTTATAATCCTTATTTTTTACCACAACCTAGTTAAAAGTCTTTGCTATAAGTTAGTGCTCTGATATGTATTCAACAATGGGTACGCATACACTAAAACACCCTGACATTATATTCAACCATTGAGTTAAAAGTACCAGTGTCGCATGTTGCAGATTGTTAAAGTTGACTTTTATTTTGTTTATCAATCACTAGATTATACCCTAGGAGCGTCCCGGGTTGAGAAATTTAATATGATACATCAATTTTACATATGAAATAGACTGATGTATAACTCTAATATTAATATCTAACCTAAAATAAATTAACAATGTACAACTCCAATGCTAACACCTAACCTAAAAGAATGTATAACTTTAATGTAACTCTAATATTAACACATATCCTAAAGACTAAACAAATGTAAAACTCTAACATACTAATATTGATATCCAACTTAAAACAACGTATAACTCTATTAACCTATTCGGCCCTGGTTGAAAAAAAATTCATATTTACTGATTTAAACATAATTAGTGACTTGTCTATACATGATTAATGATTTACCTGAACACTTTGTGTTTTTTTCTTGTATAAACGAAACCCCACAAAAAAATTTATCCGTTTTTTATATAGCACTATGGTACTCGTTGGAAAGATAATAAAACGCTCGTTAATTTGGTGTAATTTTTTTCTTTAAAAAATCTCGTATATTAAAGATATTAACATTTAAAAATTATGGGAGGAAACATGAGGGTGAAAAATCCAATTTTGTTTTTAAATTATTTTTTTTCTTAAAATATCTCAATGCCACATAGGATGACACATGGCTTTAGTTTATTATATGTATAGATAGATATAGATAGATAGATAGATTGGTTTGTGAAATCAGCAAATCATTTAATGAAAATTTACATAAAATGTAATCAAAACAACAATATCATGAATGTTTTTATTAGATAACCATAACATATTACGAAGAGTCTCACGAACAATTACAAGAAAATGTGCTAAACAACAATATCCAACCCCTTGTTTTGCCACAGGCTAGTTATTTCATTTAGTCTCTTTTTTTATAGTAGCCGTCCAAACCATAAGGTCATTTTGTAATCAATAATATACGACATTCCTTACAGATTAAATGTTGAACCTGAAGGTTAGCCTAGTACTCTGTTTGACCTGAAAGTCAACTTATAAACCATATTTCCACAATTCGGAATTTGTGACAAATTTGACACTTTCTCTTTATTACCAATAGAAGTAGCTATGATATTTAATGCATATTATTCAATATTCTTTGTTTTTTTTTTTTTTTTTTTTGAACGGCCAAACAACTTTATTAATACTCAAGCTAGCAAGGAACTAGCAAAACCATCCGGCATACAATCCAACAAAACAAAAAGAATCTGAAAAAATAACAATAACAAAGCCGTTCACATCATTTCCGGATTTTAAATTAATTCTTAGATCTTTAAGTCAAACTCATCAGGGATGCTGTTATTAGTCCTAATACGTACCTGTTATTATCCAACAGCCATTGTAAAAGATATATAATCAACTTAGGGGATTCAATACGTATGGTTCGACCCGTTTGCTGTTTCTATTACAAAAACCATTGAGCTTTTTCCCAAAATGACACCCTGAATCCAAATAGTTGTTAAGAATTCAATTATCTTTGTTTTACATCAAGAACAAATAAACCGTTTCTAAACAGCTAGTGCATACAGGTAGGTAATGTTTTCTTGAATATTAAAAGTCAAACCTTTTACATCTTTTTGCAGGTTTTACTCTGCCTGAATCCCAAATTAGACATCCATACAGATTTCAACATTTTGACTTTTTAAGTCATAGGTCAACTCACAAAACTAAAAAGGAATTTTGACTTGGTTCGTTCCTTATGTTTGGGCCATTAGAGTAACAACGAATCAGCCTGTGTTTATCTGTAATATTAACCAACTATGGTCTATGGACAGGCCAGTAAAACAACTCCCATGGATGACACAGAGATAGCATCATATGACTAAAAACTAACGAGAAGCAAGCAACAAAATATCTTCATCAATAAACAAGATACAAGTTCTCTCAATCTAGCTTAAGGGAGGGTATTGGAGATATATAAGCTAGATTAATTATGTTAGCATAAGTTTTACATATTTATGTAGTAATATTAATATTATCATAGGTTATTATATAGTTAGATACAACCGGTTCGCAACGATTCAGAAACTATCACACCGGTTCACTAACAAGACGCAACGATTCACAAACAAGACACATCGTCTCACTACAAGACATGCCGGTTCAAAACAATGGACGCGTCGATTCATCAATAGTTGTGTCGGTTAACTTGTTATAGTGTTAGTATATATATGTATTGTTTATCACAATGTTACGGTTATCAAGATTGTATTCCAAACAATCCACCCAACTCTTGTAATCCATTCTGTCCGAAAAAGATTCAACAATATAATTCAGTTATTTTCGATTGTTCTTGTGTATTTCATATTGTTATTGTGTGTCTTTTGTTCGAACATTCCGCTGCAAATCTGTTCTGGGCCAACAAAACTGGTATCAGAGCCAAAGAGAAGAATCAAAAACAAGAAATTAATCATCCTTCGTCGAAATCATATTCTGCCAAAACAGAGTCTCGAAAAAAAATCAGATCAAACCAAGAAATTGTGACTGGAAATCGAGTAAGAACCGGAGG
This sequence comes from Ambrosia x helenae, assembly GCA_030844895.1. Classification (NCBI taxonomy): domain Eukaryota; kingdom Viridiplantae; phylum Streptophyta; class Magnoliopsida; order Asterales; family Asteraceae; genus Ambrosia; species Ambrosia x helenae. The sequence continues at coordinate 33,050,983 of CM061234.1, forward strand.
AGATCCATCCTTGTTCGACGAACATCAGAAATTCACAAAGTTGAATCACAAAACGCTTGTAAAATCTCTCGAATTCCTGATTTATTTACGTTATCATTATTTTAAGGGAAATTGGATTTTAATAACCCAAACTATTCAGAATTGGCCACTGGCACCCCAACAAAAAAATTGGCCATGTATAACCTGAATTATTGACTTGTTGGAATTTAACACCCAACTAACTGACGCCGTTAGTGTGGTTGCTGACGTGGCAAGGATTGCTGACTTGGCATGGTGACGTGTCAATCCACGTGTGTATTTTATAAAAAAAAAATTTCCACCTCATCATCATCCACGTGTGCCTTAAAAAAAAAACAGATCTGATAAGTCACGTTTCCCACATCATATTCATCATCATAAACCAAAACTCACATCATCTTCATCATCATCATCATCATAAACCAACCTTCAAACCCAAAATAAACCTTTAACAACTCCATCTCCTTCACCCCTGTACATCAAACCCAAGCCCAAAATAAACCTCCACAATCAAAATCCATAAATATCATCTTCACAAACATCAAACCTAAACCCAAAAAAAAAAAATTAAAAAAAATCTGATATATGAACATCGAACCAAGCCACACCCCTGCTTCCTTTTCAAACCCAAGCGTCCGCCTCCAAGATTTCATTTCGAACCCGAGTCCCTCTTTCCTCTGCATCTCTCTCTCTCTCTCTCTCTCTCTCTCTCTCTCTCGTGGATTGTTTTATTAATATCAGATCTGGGTTTGAGTTTGTAATGAAGGAGAATGGTGTGGTTGTTTTATTAATATCAGATCTGGTTTATATGGGTTTTATGATGATGATGATGACGTGATGAACATCCAATTTGGAAATTAGGGTTACAGATGTTCAATCGATATTGAGGGAAAAGAGATGAGTTTCTTTGAATTTAGGTTTTTTTTTTTTTTTTTTTTTTTTTTTTTTTTTTTTTTTGAAAATTCTTTGAATTTAGGTAATCAGATTTTGATTGAATTGGATTTTGTATAATTATATATAACAAATGCCAACATGGATTTATAGTTTTTATTTAGGTTTTAAGTTTCAAAGGATAATAACACATCATCAGCTGATTAGTTAAAATGCGTGACAAATCAGCATGCCACGTCAGCATATCGTGCTATGTCAGCAAACCATTTAACGCCGTCAGTTAATTGGGTGCTAAAATCCAACAAGTCAATAGTTCAGGTTATACATGGCCAATTATTTTGTTGGGGGTGCCAGTGGCCAATTCTGAATAGTTTGAGTTATTAAAATCCAATTCCCCTTATTTTAAATAAACAGAGTATCCGTACTTTAGTTTTTGTTCGAAATCATATTCGAAACCATAGTTTGTACAAGAAATCATATACTACTGTTTCGAATAGTCTTCGTGATTCAAGGAATTCGGTGATACAGTTTTCAATTTGGACGGCATCAAAGTTTTTGTAAAACAGGGAAGGCGCGAAAGTTATATAATATTATATCTATTCTAGTTTTATAAGGTTAAAAGAAAAGTCAAAGACTAGTAATAAAAAAAACACGAAACCGTAAAAGAAAAAATGAAAGCGCATTCGATTACAAAGGAATCAAGAAAGATTTGATTAATGAATCAAATCAAGATTTACATAAAGGATATAAAATTAATCGTCAAAACCTGAATCAAGAACAAGGCACCAAAACTCTTCAAGATATAGATAGTTTACGTGGGAAACAAAAAGGAAAACAAAAGTTTTGACTATTAAAGTCAAACTTCGGGACTTTTATCAATTGTTTATTCAATGATCTATTTTATTAGAAACTAGTTTTGGGTTTTATTGATCTCAAGAGAAGTGAATAACAATAAAGAGACGCTAGCTATTTTGCTGACACTGTATATGAAGAACAAAGACGAAGGAAGCGCTATTTTGTTATTTGATAAAGAGAAAGAGTTATCAAGAATTTAGATGGATCACTATTGAAGACGACACAAGATCACGATGACATCAAATAGCAATAGTATTCTACAGATTAAAATTCCAAAATTAAATGGAAATAATTATCACAATTGGAGTATTCAAATGAAGGCCTTATTTGAATCTGAAGATTTATGGAACGTTATAGAAGACCGAATTCAAGAACCAGTTGAAAGTGCCACACTAACAGATCAACAAAGAGACAAATTAAAAGAAAAACAAAGAAAAGACAGCAAGGCACTACTCTACATATATCAAACCGTAGAAGACGTAATATTTGACAGAATCTCAATTGCAACATCATCAAAGAATGCATGGGATATGCTCTACAAGTCTTATCACGGAGAAGAAAAGGTAAAACGAGTTAAACTACAATTCTTACATAGTGAATTTGATCACCTTAGAATGAAAGAAAACGAAACCGTTGAAGAATTCTACAATCGTGTGATCATATTATGGAACAAAATCCGTTTAAATGGGGAAAAGATTGAAGTTGTAGGATCGACGAACGTGTCACCCGACAATCACGAGGGCTATATTCAAGGTGCGGAATCCCTTGAATATGTCTCAATAACAGAAACGGATATGAAACAATGAAAAACGAGTAATTACAACACACAAGTGGGTCAAAAGATTCACGTTTATATCATTAAAACAGAGCTCGAGTGTTACAATGATCAAACCTAGCAATCTCAGACCTGGGGAGGGTGTTTGGAGAGTGTGTGTGGCAAGAACTAATGATTAGGGTAATGATTGGGCCTATTTATACCTCCCGGATACGTACAGACCAGTTCATGCGAGTACGGGGCTATCCGGCATGTCAAACTAGCGAGTAGGGCTGTACTCGCTAGATGAACTAGCGAGTAGGGCTGTACTCGCTAGATGAACTAGCGAGTAGGGCCGTACTCGCTAGATGAACTAGCGAATAGGGGCCTATACCACATGTACTACAGGGGATTAGGATGGTAATCCCCTATAGCCTCCCCGTAATCGCCTGATGTGTCCCAAACACCCTAAAACGCGTATAAACGTCTCCAAACACCCTGAAACACATCCAAACAACATATATACTAGCCTAGGGACATCATGTACTTACAGACTCCCCCTTGGACCAGGCTAGTATACGATTACGAGCCATAAACTGCCCGATTAACCTAGCCAACAACCTATATAGACCTATCACTAGCTAGGGACATACAAACAATGCACTTACAGACTCCCCCTTGGACCTAGCTAGTGATTTACAGACTCAACCTATCATCTAGCTAGGGACACACAAGAAGTGCATTTACAGACTCCTCGTTGGATCTAGCTGGAGAAATATGGTCTTTGAGTCTTCAAGTCGTCATGTTCAGCATTCTTCAACTTAGGGTGACACCGCAGTGTATGACCTCTGAAGATTTGAACATATCAACTAATTTGAGCTTTAGTCGTGGCTTCATAAGATCTCGTCTTCGTCATCCATTTGCTTTGATAACTTGGGAGGTAACAAGAAATCTCCGCTTTTAATGATTGACAATTCTTTGACTTGGACGAAGATCAATACCATCTTCACTTTCATCTCTTGACTTTCATCTTCTTCAGCTTCGATTGCTGGAGCTCTACCACGTTCTGGTTTCTTCGAAGATGAAATATCGGGTTCTTGCTGTTCAGGATGATTTTGTTTTTCAGGTTCGGGCCTTGTTCAGCTTCGAGCCTTGTCGTTTGAATCATGGTATGCACAGACGTTGTGTTGATCCTGCAGGAAAAATTAATAAAAACTGCACACAAACTACAACTTGTATTAGATACGACAAATAATCCGGAGTCAATCAAATTCTTGAAGTTTATCATTTGATGAACTTTCAAGATTTGTTCATAGTGACCACCAATTTGAGAAACGAATCATTCTCCCCCTGAACATTTAGATCCTTTCAAATTTTACCCTGAACTCTCACGATTGACAATTTGTGACCCTGAAAGTGATATTTGACCCTTGAATTTTGTAAAATTTAGATTTTATTTGTGTTTCGGCATCGGATCTGAGATTCCAATTGAAGAATACTTGTATTCCAACATCGGTCAATCAAAAATAAAGACAAAAGAAAGATCTTTTTGGGTTTTTCAAGATAATCAAACAAAAATTAAAAATGCAGGATATGTAAAACACTATTCACTATCATATTTTTACGAGTTTTATCTGTTAGGGAAACATATCAGTGTACGGACTAATCTAGAACCCTTATTTGTTCAGTTATAGTTCAAATTGCCAATAAGCATCCTACAACAACTGCCAGTATTGTTGTCCACCTAAACTCAAAATCAAGTTTTATCGCTAGGCACTTTAGATACGTTAAGGTAATATTAAGACTAATGTACAAGGTGTTCCCCGCCACGCGACACATTCCCGTATCAAGTCATGCATAAAGCTTCCTCGTAACCGGTGAGTAAGCTGTTGTCATCCGTATTTAACAAGGAGTGGACTCGGTGGTGATCAGGTCTGCAGAAACCCTACAACAGAGAGACCAGTGAGATCCAAACCAGGGTTCAAGTCAAATACCGTATATTTGATTTTTCACGGTACGATGCTTTAGGTATATGATTTGATACCTTAGAGCGAATTCTAATTGAGAATAGAGTTTTGGCATATATGAATCTTTTTGCTCTTTTAGGATTCCCAGACGTCTCCTGATCATAATTTATTCTATTTTTTATTTTTTTTCAGGAAACGACATAGAGGTGTCTCAGTCGTAGGCTGCGACCCCAACGTACGACATGTGTGCCACTCCTATTTATTCCGAGAGACGTCCAGTTCACCCCGGATGTACCAACCTCTTAAAGACCATGAAACCTCGGATTTTGGCATGCTATCAAACCAGATTTCGGTACCAAGACCATATGCCAACGCACGTTGATCCACATAAGTTTCAGTTGATTTAGGTTTATATCACCGTGCTGAACTTGGAAATGATTTTGAGCCTACCGACACATCAATGTAGAGGCTACCTATCAGTTCCAATTTTTTTAAGATGATATGAGTCCAGACAGTCCGACTGATTGGTTAATATCATCTTCCCTTTTTCACCAAAGAAACTCATTTTTGCATTTTTCATTTTTTTTTATTTTGGGATTTTCTCTTTTTTTTTGAGAATTTTTGCATTTTCTGATGTTTTTGTATTTTTCTGAATTTTCTCCCCCTAAAAATCTAAAAATTTGCGAAAAGACAATATTTTTGGATTTTTTTGATTTTTGAAGAAAAATATTAAATAAAAAATGATTTTCCGATGTCGTTTGCTCAGATTTTCCCAAAATGCCTTTTACCTTTCAAAGATAGTCAAATTTCAATTTGTCAAGTGATTTGGTAAAGATTTTGGCAATTCGGTAGTCAGTGTGGACATAAATGAACACTGGATCCTTAGTGATTGTAATGGAAGTTACACTATTGATAAGAAGATGGAGGTGATAAGAAAATGCAAACCATAGTCAAGCATGTGTGTTGAAGTATCCAAAGACAAACCTGGAAACAGCAGCTCAATGCAGCTACCTGATTCGTCTTCGCAGGTTGCAGGAAACACATGTGATGACCTCCCAAGAACTGATATTGTAACCACCATTGATATAAATTCACTAAAGTCAACGAGATTCAGCTTATCGCCATTAGGGTACCATAGACCTTTGGGCGGTAACCCTTTAGATAATGAAGGAACCGTTCTGCAGCAATCACCCAGTCCACTCTTATTCATTACTGACATCCGTTGTTAAGTCGAAACACTGGGTCTGGAATTATTCTTATCGAGAATTTTCTCTTCTTTCTTCTTCTTCTCGGTAACAAATCCCCCCCTTTATTGGCTAAGGTTACATATCCTCCAAAGATATTCTGATCAATTTACTGGAGCTATATGACACCTATTTTGTGCTAAGATGCCCCACTGTCAACAATCAAATGACTGCTGATAGTTCCTCCTGGAACACCCTGCACACTCGTTCAAAGATTAGTTCTCGAGGGGGACCCAGGCCTTAACCATCTCTGGTCGGCCTAAGTCATCAATCATAGGCAGCTCCATCCACCTACCATGAGGGGTAGGTGTTTTCTCATCAACAACAGTTGATGTAGATGGTGCTAATGAAGTAGATAAACTCACAGATGGTGCTTCAGCTGCTTTTGGCTTCCAAATCTGGTCATGCTTAGCCTTTACAGGTCTTTGCTTCACAGATTTGGGTGGTACCTGAGACTTCACCTTTGGGTCAGCCGGTGGCTTTGCCCTTTGGTTAGTCTTTGGACCTGCTTTTGGGCCTCCCTTGGGTTTTGAAACCTTAGGTGGAGCCTTGGAGCTTGATGCCTGATCAGCTTTAGACTTTGCACCATCAACAACAACCCTTTGTTTCTTTTTCACATTCTTTGGTGTGACCTGAACTTGTTGTTCAGGTGTCTTGTATCTTTGGTTGTTGTATTTAGGGGGCTTAAGTGCTTTGCCCTTTAATTTTCTTAGATAGGGACAATTTGCAATCAAGTGTCCAACCTCGTTACATTCATAGCATGACCTCCACTCCTCATAGTACTGAGGTTCATACCGTGATTGTCTCGAGCTAATATGAGAATATCTAGGGCTACAGTTTCCTTGAGAGCTTTTAAATCGAGAGGTACTAGGATATGAATCATGATCAGATGATCTTGGTGACAAATTTCTTTGATGATTTTGATAAGTATGTCTCATCTGATTAGTACCTTTCGATTTGATGGGCTTAAGTTCATAGATCTTGGGACCCTTTTGATTTTTCCCAGACCGATTCTTTTGATTCACATGTTTGGTGGGTTTGTGTTCAACATGTTTCTTCTGATCAACGAGTTTTCTGATCTGAGCTTCAGTAACTGGTACTTCCTAAAAAATATGTTTAATCAAGGATTGATCCACATTCTTAATGGGAAACTCTTTATCAGAAAACAATTTGTCAGATCCCACCAACATGTGCAGCCCTTCGGTGCCTTCAGCAAACTGAAAGTGCTTCTTTTCCGGTTCAGGTTCACATAAAATGTGATTTTTAATAGAGCTATGTGAACCTGATTGAGCCTTCTCAGTTTCCTGGGATTCTTTATTAGAATCCTCAAGGTCTGTCTCCGGTAAGGCCTTTGGTTTCAATTTCACATTCCGTCTATTTACAGAACGTTTATTGTAACCAAGTCCTTGATTTTCTTTTTGCCGAGACTGGTTTTTAAGACCAACATCATTTTTACTTAGTACAAACTTTGCAAATTGAAAACCATCTAGCTTATGTTGAGCTTTTTCATAATCAGATTTTGTTTGCGCTAATTCTTTCTTTATTTCCTCAAGAGTTTTAGAAAGCTCAGAATTTTCTTTCATTAAAATTTCATTTAAGTTTTTAAGCTCCATTTCATTTGCTCTCAAAACTTCATTGATGGTTATACAATTAGCTAGATCGCAAGTAAGGGTCTGGTCGTTTTCAGACAACCTTTCAATCATACTTTGAAGTTCGGCACAGTTAGAACAGACAAACCTGGAAGATCCTTGTGCAATAGGGTCAGTTCCGTGCTTGATTTGAACTCTAACTTCTGGATTTTGATCATCAGCATCTTCCTCTTTTGATTCACTCCTTTCAGAAGTTGAACAATTTGCATCAGTTCTGTTGATTTCTTCAGAACTTCGTTCAAGATATTGTTCACGGGATGATGATTCACTATCTACATCTGTACTCTCTTCTGAGATTTGAGCACTCTCTGACGCTTCTCTCGATTCCACAGTCTCTACTCGTTGAGCAAAACACGCAATTTCCCCATTAACACCTCCCATGAGTTGTGTCTTCTGGTCAAAGCCTTTCTCAGCAAGCATCGTAAGTACACTCGCAGCATCCGTGTTTGCGAAGACAGAGTGAATTGCAGGAGTAACCGAAACCACAACCGTATCTTGATTGTTTTGAACATTGTTAAGTTGTCTGGTTTGATTCGGTTGACTTTGACTAGCATATGACGTTGATTTCCTCTCCAGATGGGCCCACGGATTACATCTGGAAATCCTCTGTTGTTGTCGTTGTTGGGCCGGTTGGGTGTTCATTGAAGACGCGAAAGCCCATGGTTTGGTTGCATTTGCCATTATGCAAGCCTTGTGAAAAAGTCAACTCTTGGTCAACAAAAGTCAAACTTGTAACATCCCAACCGATGGCGGAAACATCGGGATGTCACGTATTGATGATTGTTCATTAGCTCATGGTAAATAATAAATTTCAATAAATGATTTAAATAAATTACATACAATTGTTCTAAGAATTTTGTACATCAAAATGAAAAATACTAGCTACGCATCTTCAAGCAATAACTCTAATCTTCAAGCAAGCTATAACCTGAAACATGTTAAGTTTGAAAATATTTTGGGTCAACAAAAGTTGGTGAGAATTACATAGGTTTTGATAATCGAATAAAACTTGTACAATTCAAGTGTCATGGCAAGTCTAGTCCATATGTGAAAACATACTAGAAGTAAATCGAGTGCATAATCAACCCTTGTGACTGTTATATTGTGGTCCATCCCATACGCTCATGGTTCACTCGATTATGTTATGCGATAACAATCACCCACGCTACCTTTGTAGGAGGCACGTATCCGGGTGGGATTGTCAGTCCAATAGATCTATCATTGTATACCGTCGGCTGATCAATGTTAATGATTATGCTAGAATATTGTGCTTACCCTAGTCATGTTTAAGACATAATGCAACATAGAAAAACACATAGACACTTTATGATTGAATTGCATATAGAATGTTGTAACATGTTTCACCCCAAAAATAGTGATAAATAGAAAAGGGGCTATGTAAAACTCACCTTAGCAAAATGTTATGTCTCGTGAAAAAAATAGAATAATGTGTTGTGAATGTATGCGAGACGAATCCTAAAGACTCAACAACGAAGCTAGTCCAAATTGAAGAAAACGAAAAAGAAAGAATATCAAGCTTCCAATTCGCCAATTACAAGAGCTTATAATCAAAGCATCAATTGTAGAAGTAATAGACTATAGAAGAAAGGTATGAGGGAAAGTTTAATCGGATTGAAACAATCGATTTAGAGGTGCAAAGTATAATGGGTCATAGGTGGGTTTTTATACTAGTTTTGGAGTTAATTAGCCATTAAAATTGGTCAACACCATAAAGTAAGGTTTTATGATGAATTGACTATTTGACTAAGACTTTGACTGTTTGACTAAGACTTTGACTAATCAATTTAAGGAATGTGTTAAGTTTATTTTCTTCTGAAATACTACACAAGATGATAGTTGGCTCAGTTGGTTGTCACTGTGTGTTGGTTGGCTGTGGACGCGAGTTCGAGTCCCGGTCCACACAAATTTTTTTTTTTTGGCAATTATTTCCCTAAAACTATATTATTCTAAATTCATAATATGATTATATAAGCCCGAAAGTGACTCGAAATATTTTTAAAACGTACAAAAGTGTAGAGATACAAATAATTATTAGTTTAAGGTATTTAAAACATATATTGTTTAAAACAATACATTCTTTTTATCAAAAAAAAATTAGGGGAAATTCGCGATGTTACAGTCTCCCCTACTTTTGGAAACTTCGTCCCGAAGTTATTAAAAACACAGGTTTGAGGTTGATTAGGTAGAAATTAAGGCAGCTGTGGTTTGGGTTAAGGCACGACATGAATTTATAGGTAATAGAATAATTTGTTTCGAATAATTTGGATAAGAGGTTTGAGATGTGAGTTTTAAGGATTGGATTAGGTTCGTCTGAAGTAGCAAGAAGCATAAGAATCTAGCAAATTACTAAACTTATGTTTTAGGAATCTTATAAGAAATGCATGAATTGATTGGCTATATGAAAACCAAATGAACTACTAAAACCTTATTAGAATTTCACACTACCTTAACGTACCTGTAAATTCATGATTACGTTCCGGACCGCAATCACCAATTTACCTTACATTAGGGTTTTGTGTCCTTCTATGACTCTAAACACACATGTAAGTAATGCAAAATAACCTTGTGATTGAATCGTTTACAATGTATCCAAAAATAAGTCTAACTGTCGAGTAGGAAAAAAACTTCTACCAGTTAGTGAGTAAGAACCTCTACCGATTGTTGAGCAGGTGCGATAGCCTCTACCAGTCGTTGAGCAGGTTGTAGGGTCTCTACCGACTGTTGAGCAGGCATGATGACCTTTACCAATCGTTGAGTAGGTTATTTGGTACTCAACTAACTGTTGAGCAAGTACTTCATCCTCTACCAGTTGTTTGATTAAGTGTACCAATTATTTCACACATAAATTGCAAATTGATAATATGTACATATAAACAATCAAGTATCAAGCATAGCATGCGAGTTGTAATAGTGTTGTCCTAGACAAGGTTAATGACTCTAGGTGTGTCTATAGCAAATAGTTTATATTCCATGATTTCTAGTATCAAATGTTTAAATATGGTAGATAATCGAATCCTCGTGTATAACTAAGGATTAAGTTTGATGCAACACACAACCAAGTTTCAATAGTTTGGTTATCATGGGTAACTAGTTCATGTTTGAGAAGGTGAAGGATATGAATTTAGTTCTTGAGAGGATGATGAAAAATCTTGAAGCAGAATCAAGGTTGTGAGAGATAGTGAATGTGAAGATAGTTGATAAAGAGTTTATTTTATAGTAAGGAGATTATGTAGCAGTGTAAATTTTGGGGTTTGGATCAAAGGTTATAATCAAGTGTATAAGAAAACATGATTGTGGTATATGCCAAATATTGTAAAAATTTGAACACGTTGAAAATGAGTGAGTGTCAATGGAGAATTTAGAGACTAGATATTATTCCTATGGATAAAAAAAAATTTATTTTCAAAATTGGTTTTGTACATAAAGCAAAAGTTGTTAAATAGTACAAGCTAAGTAGGCTTTGATTAAAATTTCCCGTTTGTTGGAGATTTCAAACATGACATTAGGTTTTGAAGATCAAGGTTCTATTAGTGATTTTTAATAGTTTAAAGCATTATATAGAAAATCGTTTGTTATGCTAATAAATAGACATTTGAATTTAGAAATTAAGTTTGAGGACATCTTTTGACAAAAAAATATGTACTTTGTAAAGTTACTAGGTAATGAAAATACAACAAGATTTAGAAATCTTTAGTTTGTGCTAAGGTATGAGGTTATAGTTTTTAAAAATAAGTAACATGTGGAGAAATAAAATAATATGATTTGGGTAGGGTGTTGAATATTTAAAAAGTGGCTAAGATGGTAAGGTGAAGTGTGATTGTGAAATCCATAGATGGTTATGAAATGAGATTGATTTAAGCTGTAAAATGTTGAGATTTTAGAGCTTAGTTTAAGGAAAGTGAGTGTAATCATTTATTCATTAATTAAAACGAATAAACGAAAACGTTGACTTATCAAAACTTCTAGATTCTAATAACATAATGAAGACATGCTTTAGCCTATAAGTGAACACTCATCCCGAGAATTCCCAGGTAGGCATCCGGGTCCCTCGTCTGATTAGGATATATGCGCAATGCCAGTCCTAGACAGAAAACTCAGAATACAGGCGGCGTTCACCCTTCCAGATTGCACGTGTTCGTTATTAAAATCTAGAACTTCGACGAGATCTTCAAGGTGGTTCAGGCTAAATATGAGGATTTGTCCTATTAGTCTAAGAGTAGATCTTGTGATGGAGAGCACTCTTCTTGTAGGGACTAAAGTAAGGATAAGAAGTAAAATAGAGAATACAAACAAGTAAGGTTGCAAGTAAAAGGAGCAAGTACTGATTAAAATCCTATGGTTATAGACTAGATTATTTTTGTTTTTTCTAATAACCTAATTCCCTATAACCATGGCTCTGATACCAATCTGTAACACCCCAGCCGATGGCGGAAACATCGGGATGTCACGTATTGATGATTGTTCATTAGCTCATGGTAAATAATAAATTTCAATAAATGATTTAAATAAATTACATACAATTGTTCTAAGAATTTTGTACATCAAAATGAAAAATACTAGCTACGCATCTTCAAGCAATAACTCTAATCTTCAAGCAAGCTATAACCTGAAACATGTTAAGTTTGAAAATATTTTGGGTCAACAAAAGTTGATGAGAATTACATAGGTTTTGATAATCGATTAAAACTTTTACAATTCAAGTGTCATGGCAAGTCTAGTCCATATGTGAAAACATACTAGAAGTAAATCGAGTGCATAATCAACCCTTGTGACTGTTATATTGTGGTCCATCCCATACGTTCATGGTTCACTCGATTATGTTATGCGATAACAATCACCCACGCTACCTTTGTAGGAGGCACGTATCCGGGTGGGATTGTCAGTCCAATAGATCTATCATTGTATACCGTCGGCTGATCAATGTTAATGATTATGCTAGAATATTGTGCTTACCCTAGTCATGTTTAAGATATAATGCAACATAGAAAAACACATAAACACTTTATGATTGAATTGCATATAGAATGTTGTAACATGTTTCACCCCAAAAATAGTGATAAATAGAAAAGGGGCTATGTAAAACTCACCTTAGCAAATTGTTATGTCTCGTGAAAAAAAAATAGAAAATGTGTTGTGAATGTATGCGAGACGAATCCCAAAGACTCAACAACGTAGCTAGTCCAAATTGAAGAAAACGAAAAAGAAAGAATATCAAGCTTCCAATTCGCCAATTACAAGAGCTTATAATCAAAGCTTCAATTGTAGAAGTAATAGACTATAGAAGAAAGGTATGAGGGAAAGTTTAATCGGATTGAACCAATCGATTTAGAGGTGCAAAGTATAATGGGTCAAAGGTGGGTTTTTATACTAGTTTTAGAGTTAATTAGCCATTAAAATTGGTCAACACCATAAAGTAAGGTTTTATGATGAATTGACTATTTGACTAAGACTTTGACTAATCAATTTAAGGAATGTGTTAAGTTTATTTTCTTCTGAAATACTACACAAGATGATAGTTGGCTCAGTTGGTTGTCACTGTGTGTTGGTTGGCTGTGGACGCGGGTTCGAGTCTCGGTCCACACAAATTTTTTTTTTGGCAATTATTTCCTTAAAACTATATTATTCTAAATTCATAATATGATTATATAAGCCCGAAAGTGACTCGAAATATTTTTAAAACGTACAAAAGTGTCGAGATACAAATAATTATTAGTTTAAGGTATTTAAAACATATATTGTTTAAAACAATACATTCTTTTTATAAAAAAAAATTAGGGGAAATTCGCGATGTTACAAAACTTCGGTCAAAGACGATTAACACCTATTTTGAAAGTCAAACTTGGTCAACAAAAGTCAACTTCGGTCAACGCGAGTCAAACTTAGGTCAATTTAGGTTCAGCAAGTTATAGGTGATTAGGAGTTGTAAATGCTAGCTTATATGTGATTACGCGTAATTGCTAGTGAATAGTTGAGTGCTTACGCGTAAATGCTAGTGAATAGTTGAGTGATTACGCGTAAATGCTAGTGAACAGTTGTGTTGGATATGCCTAATCGCTAGTGAACAGTTGTGTTGGATAGGCCTAATCGCTAGTGAACAGTTGTGTTGAATAGGCCTAATCGCTAGTGAACAGTTGTGTTGGATAGGCCTAATCGCTAGTGAACAGTTGTGTTGGATAGGCCTAATCGCTAGTGAACAGTTGTGTTGGATAGGCCTAATCGCTAGTAGGTCTGCGTACTCGCTAGAACTGATCTGTAACCTCACTTTTGCTCAAAAACTGCCGTTTTTGCCTCAAAATCTTATCCAAAACAAAGTGTTTAAACCCCAAATGATTGGAAAAGTTTCCAAAACACTTTTAGAACAAAACCTAATCAAAAACACACGTTTTAATCCATAAACACACACCAAGAATTTGAAAATAAGGGTTTTTATCAAAAACTCAAAGTTTCAAACTTCAAAACAGGTTTTTGCTTAAAATTCACAACTTTCCCACAAAAACCTACCTGTTTTTGCTCATTTTTGCTATCAAAACACTCGTGATAAGAGCCTCGGCTCTGATACCACTTGTAGGATCGATGAACGTGTCACCCGACAATCACGAGGGCTATATTCAAGGTGCGGAATCCCTTGAATATGTCTCAATAACGAAAACGGATATGAAACAATGAAAAACGAGTAATTACAACACACAAGTGGGTCAAAAGATTCACGTTTATATCATTAAAACAGAGCTCGAGTGTTACAATGATCAAACCTAGCAATCTCAGACCTGGGGAGGGTGTTTGGAGAGTGTGTGTGGCAAGAACTAATGATTAGGGTAATGATTAGGCCTATTTATACCTCCCGGATACGTACAGACCAGTTCATGCGAGTACGGAGCTATCCAGCATGTCAAACTAGCGAGTAGGGTCGTACTCGCTAGATGAACTAGCGAGTAGGGCCATACTCGCTAGATGAACTAGCGAATAGGGGCCTATACCACATGTACTACAGGGGATTAGGATGGTAATCCCCTGTAGCCTCCCCGTAATCGCCTGATGTGTCCCAAACACCCTAAAACGCGTATAAACGTCTCCAAACACCCCGAAACACGTCCAAACAACATATATACTAGCCTAGGGATATCATGTACTTACAGACTCCCCTTGGACCAGGCTAGTATACGATTACGAGCCATAAACTGCCCGATTAACCTAGCCAACAACCTATAGAGACCTATCACTAGCTAGGGACATACAAACAATGCACTTACAGAAGTCAAAAGGGTTGTTGAGAAAATTTTACGTAGTCTAACAAGAGAATTCGAGAATATTGTTGTGGCTATAGAAGAAACAAAGGATATCTCTGCTTTACCATTGGAAAGCCTATTAGGCTCTCTTAAAGCTCATGAACTACGTATGAAACATAATGATAATTCTACATATGAACAAGCCCTTCTTCAATCTACAAGCAACGAAGATGCCCATGACAAAAGCAATGGTTTAGACGAAAAAGATAGAGAAAGAAAAGGAAAATCATACGTACATATTTAATGTTACCATTGCCAGAAATATGGACACACAAGTAAAGTATGCAGGAAGAGAATTAAAGAAGAAAGGAAAAGGGAGAGTCAATCTCTTCATGGAAAATAAAAGGAAGATGGAATTACATGATGACTAAGCTAACAGACCCCATAGATGTCACAGAAGAAAAACTCCTATGGATGGTACAGGTCCCATGGATGGTACAGGAAAACAACTCCCATGGATGACACAGAGATAGCATCATATGACTAAAAACTAACGAGAAGCAAGCAACAAAATATCTTCATCAATAAACAAGATACAAGTTCTCTCAATCTAGCTTAAGGGAGGGTATTGGAGATATATAAGCTAGATTAATTATGTTAGCATAAGTTTTACATATTTATGTAGTAATATTAATATTATCATAGGTTATTATATAGTTAGATACAACCGGTTCGCAACGATTCAGAAACTATCACACCGGTTCACTAACAAGACGCAACGATTCACAAACAAGACACATCGTCTCACTACAAGACATGCCGGTTCAAAACAATGGACGCGTCGATTCATCAATAGTTGTGTCGGTTAACTTGTTATAGTGTTAGTATATATATGTATTGTTTATCACAATGTTACGGTTATCAAGATTGTATTCCAAACAATCCACCCAACTCTTGTAATCCATTCTGTCCGAAAAAGATTCAACAATATAATTCAGTTATTTTCGATTGTTCTTGTGTATTTCATATTGTTATTGTGTGTCTTTTGTTCGAACATTCCGCTGCAAATCTGTTCTGGGCCAACAACTTACCCAGTCCATTATTTACTTGGATCTTATGACAAACTTCACCCATCATCATCCAACATTCATTGTAAATTTCAAGATATATAATCGACTTTGGATTTGAAACGTAGTCTGTTTGACCAAAAGGTCAACCCTACCTTTCATTTTGCTTATAATCTGATGACATATAAACAGTTTTTTTTTTAATCTTTCTTCTTTGTAGGATGTAGTAATTCTATACTGTAATTTAAACACCTCTTATGGGCTTGACCTGCTAATTTGCTCTGCCTCTGCTAATGCCTTTATGTTGATTTTGGGTCAAACGGAGCATATATTATTACAACATAGGTAGAACAGAACATCAAATACTATTTATCATTTGTGTTCCTAAACTTGCACTACGTTCTTCTGACAGGTCATAGCAACTAGAAAGGCGGTCACTTTACTTTCACAAAAAAAAAAAAAAAAAAAAAAAAAAAAAAAAAAAAAACAACACATTAACAGATCGAACAACATTCCTATTTGATTCTTATATCCATGGGAATTGTGTTGAAGACGGTCTGGGAAAATAAACAAACTCCTAGATAGGCTTCAAAGACTAATTAGCTTTCTTCTTTGCCGAGTGAAGATAACCAATAAAGTCAAGTGAAAAATGAAGCCAAAGAAAAAAAAGGTCTTTGGTTTAATACTAATAGCACAATCACAGCTGCACTATCACATCTGCCATGATCCCTGATTCTCAGCCACAGATTCTCAGCCCATAATCAAAGCTAATTACAAAACCACTAACAGAATTCTTTCTCCTGATGCATGTTTTCTATTTGTCACTAGTAATACAACATATTACAAATATAGAAAAATACTGTTAGTTACTTTACTGGTTCTATTGAGGAAGAATAAAACTTCTAACATATATACGAAATATGAAAAAACCCAAAAAAATAATTGTAAGGATGTCACAACACTGTTGCTAGGAATAAAAATAAACAAAAAAAAAGCTGGAAAAATATGCTATAATTGATTACAACAAAACAAAGACGTCGCAATTATTGAGAATTTGGATGTATACAATTGGTGGTAGGTTACTTTAAAAGTAATGGTCATCAAAATAAAGTTAGAAAAAAAAAAAGAATAGTTTTCAAAAAAGCAATGCATATGGAATTCCACTAACAACCTTTTCTTAAAAGAAAAAAAGCTATACATGATGCATAATGTTATTATTTCATTTAATACTTCAATCATTTCTTATTATCTCATCTGCATTTTCTCTCATACAGACCAACTACTCTCAATATTTCCAGTTTACTATTGTTAACAATGGGTGATGCTGCTACTTCTGCACTTGTCAAAGTCATATTTGAGAAGCTCACTGATGAATTGTTGAAGGAGTATGCTCGCGCTCAGGGTATTCACTCCGAGCTCGAGAATCTTGGGAAAGAACTGTCCCTGATCCAAGCTCTGCTTCATGACGCTTCTGACAAGGTAGTAACTGAAAAATCTGTTAGACTATGGCTGAATAGTCTCCAACATTTGGCTTACGATATCGAAGACATACTCGACGATGTGGCTACCGAAGCCATGAGTCATGAGCGGACCCAAGAATCAGGAGCAAGTACAAGCAAGGTAAGAAACTTCATCGTCCCAGCTTGCTGCACAAAGTTTTCACTAAGTCATAGATTGAGTCCTAAGTATTATCACACCAATCTCGCTCCATGATTCCAGCCATGGTTGACCCATCATCATTACTATGATTTGTATTTACCATAAATATACATATGTAATTATTGTATTACCATTTCACTAGCATAGGCCTCTTGTATAAATACCCATGATCTATTGTAATATGACATCAAGCAATTCAGCATTTTTTTACCAAATTACATGGTATCAGAGCCTTCTCTGAACCATTATAGCTTTTTCCTTTGAGGCTTCGGTCTCCTTGTTTCTTTTCATCACATTCAGGCTTCGGCCCTTGTTCTGCCAAACACCTAGCAGTTTTTTTTCCGCATCACTGCCTTCCCAACCATGTCTGACCAAGCTGATTCCC
Source organism: Ambrosia x helenae (assembly GCA_030844895.1). NCBI lineage: Eukaryota > Viridiplantae > Streptophyta > Magnoliopsida > Asterales > Asteraceae > Ambrosia > Ambrosia x helenae. The sequence continues at coordinate 33,068,719 of CM061234.1, forward strand.
AGGCTTCGACCAACTCCAAACCTGTTCAGTCCCTCCATCCTGTGTACACTGTTACAGACATCACCAAGAAGGTCCGGATTTTGGATGGCTCCACGGTGACATACTCCGCGTGGGTGAAACTCTTCCAACTTCACGCACGCGGGTATCAAGTCCTGGACCATATCACATCCGAACCTCCACCCATTGACGACCCCCTCATATGAGCAATGGAAGAATATTGACGCAATTGTATTACAGTGGATATACTCCACCCTGTCTGACCGCTATCTCAAGCAGGTCCTTGATCTCTTGACCCCTGAAAACGACGCCACTGCTCTCCAAGCCTGGACTCGGGTCCGTGACATTTTTCACACCAATAGGGGACCCAGATGTGCTGCACTACAATCAAAATTCACTAACCTGAAACTTTCTGCGTGTTCGTCTCTGGACGCGTACTGCCAGGCTCTGCGGGACATCGCCGACCAACTGGAAGACCTTGGTACCCCTGTGAATGAACAAGCCCTCGTTTTACAACTGGTGCGGGGGTTACCACGTGAGTATGACACCATTGCTGCTATGATTCATCGGGAACTACCCTCTTGGAATGAAGCGTGTGAAATGCTTCGTGGTGATCTGGAAAGACAATCAGCTCAAGAACCAGTGTCCGCCCCATCGGAAGCCTTGGCTGCAGTGAATCCCCGCCGTGATAATCCGGTGAACTCTTCTCGCCGCTCGGACTCTCAGCCGCCTCACAGGTATCAATCTCAGGGTTCTCAGGGTTCAAGATATGTTAACAACCCTCAAAACAATAGGCGGCCTTATTCTCATGGCCGAAATGGGCCTAATCAGCATACTGGGCCATCTTCCTTTGATACCCAGAACCAAACCAATAGGCCCAACAAACCCTCTACCAACCGGCCCAACTCTTCTCGCCCACAATCCAGCCAATGGCCCAATTATCCAACACAGCCCAATAGCTTCTGGCCCAATTACTGGCCCATACCTCCTTGCCCTTACCCAACACTACCGGGCTGGGCTTCCCCTTGGCCCACTTCACAACAACCGACCCAACAACCCAATTCCTCATCCACCCCGGCCCAGGCTCATGTCACAGACATAAACCCTCTCGAGCCCACTGAATTAGCTGAAGCTTTTCAAGCCATGGCTGTAGAAGATGAGACCCCGCAATGGTTCATGGACACTGGTGCTACTAATCATCTCACCTCGGACCCAGGTATGATTTCTCACTCGTGTGGTAATTCTATTAAACATGTATTGGTTGGTAATGGACACCGTTTACCAGTTGCTGGATCAGGTCACACAAACCTACCCTCAACTTCTAAACCACTCCAACTTAAAAATATTTTACATACCCCCAATATTATTAAAAACCTTATATCTGTACGGAAATTCACCCGTGATAACTGGGTTTCCGTTGATTTTGATCCTTTTGGTTTTTCTGTGAAGGATTACCCGAGTGGGACGATTTTGAGTCGGCATGATAGCACCAGCCACCTCTACCCGCTCACTGCTTCCAACCCTCCCGATGCTTCAGCTTTTGTTTCCACAAGTCTACAAGGCTCGTGGCATAACCGTCTAGGACACCCCGGCATGCATGTTCTAGATATTTTAAACTCTAATAATTTTATTTCATGTAATAAGCATGCCCGTACTTCTTTTTGTGCCTCGTGTCAGGTGGCGAAGCACAAACATTTACCTTTTCAATTATCTACTTCTTCAACTGTTTGCCCGTTTGATATTGTGCATTGTGATTTATGGACATCTCCTGTCCTCAGTAAACAGGGATATAAATATTATTTGGTGATAATTGACGATTTCACTCAATTTACTTGGGTGTTTCCATTAAAATTCAAATCTGAAACTTACACCAAATTTACACAATTTTACAAATTTATCTCCACCCAATTTCACCGCAACATTAAGTCCTTTCAAAGTGACATGGGTGGCGAATTTGACAATGCCCAATTTAAACAATTTGCTGCCACTCATGGGTTACAATTTCGTTTTTCTTGTCCCCACACATCTCAACAAAATGGGAAAGCTGAACGCATGATTCGTCGTCTTAACGACATCATGCTTTCTCTTCTCACCCATGCCTCTCTCCCACCAAACCTATGGGTTGAAGCCCTTCACACATCTGTCTACCTTCACAACATTCTGCCATCCAAAACCATTGGTTTTCGCACCCCTACCGCTGCCTTATATCTCAAAAATCCTGATTATACCCACCTCCGTGTCTTCGGATGCGCATGCTTTCCCAACCAATCCGACACCCGCCCACACAAGCTTGCACCAAGGTCTACACCTTGTGTATTCCTTGGCTATCCTGCCGACCATCGTGGCTATCGATGCCTTGATCGTAGCACAGGGAAAATTATTTTATCCCGCCATGTCACTTTCAATGAAACTGAATTCCCGTTTTCAAAATCATACCAACCCACACCTGACTCATATACATTTCTTGAGTCTGACCCATCTCCCCTCATTTTCACCCAACCATCACCCTCAAACACTATCCCAACCCTGACACTACCACGTCCCACGACACCACTCCCCCCACTCCACCACTACACACTACTACTCCCAACCCACCTACCATCACTTATTCTCGCCGCAACCCTTCTCTACCCAACCCACCTACGGCCCCTAACCCACCCCCACCCACTGCACCACAGCCCCGTCACCATATGACCACACGCTCTCGTGACGGTACTTCCAAACCAAAGACACCCTTCAACTTAAACACTGAAACCATTTCACCTATCCCAAAATCACACCTTGATGCCCAATCTGATCCAAACTGGTACGATGCTATGAAAACTGAATACAATGCTTTAATAAATAACCACACATGGGAACTCGTTCCTAGACCACCCGAGGCTCATATTATTCGATGCATGTGGCTATTTCGCCACAAGTTTCATGCTAATGGGACTCTTGAACGCTACAAAGCACGTTTAGTTGTTAACGGCAAGTCCCAACAGGTTGGCGTTGATTGTGATGAAACATTTAGCCCTGTGGTTAAACCAACCACCATTCGTACAGTACTAAGTCTCGCATTGTCTAAATCATGGCCAATTCATCAATTAGATGTTAAAAATGCTTTTTTGCATGGAGACCTTAACGAGACAGTTTATATGTTCCAACCACCTGGTTTTGTGGATAGTCGGAATCCCAAGTTTGTTTGCAGGTTAAAACGGTCCTTATATGGACTTAAACAGGCACCTCGCGCTTGGTACCAGCGGTTTGCGTCCTACATCATACGATGTGGATTTAAAACTTCCACTTCGGACAGTTCTTTATTTGTTTACCGGCATGGCACTGATATGGCATATCTCCTGCTATATGTTGATGACATCATACTCACTGCCTCAAATGATCAATTATTGCAATATTTTATTACTGCCATGTCCAGGGAATTTGCTATGACTGACCTTGGCAGGTTACATCACTTCTTGGGGATCGAAGTCAAACATACATCAGGTGGCCTTTTCTTGTCTCAACAGGCTTACATTCAGGACATCTTGGCTCGTGCCAAAATGGAGAACTGTAAACCATGCCATACGCCAACGGACACACTGTCCAAACTCAGTGCCCACACGGGCGACCTTCTTTCAGATGGAACTATGTATCGCAGCCTTGCAGGAGCTCTACAATATTTAACCATCACTAGACCATACATTTCATACGCGGTCCAGCAAGTATGTTTATTTATGCATGCCCCTCGAGTACCTCATTTCAACTATCTCAAGAGAATCTTACGATATCTTCGGGGCACTACGGACCACGGATTACACTTGACCCCCTCCAATTCGGTACAACTTACAGCCTATTCCGATGCTGACTGGGGGGTGTCCAGACTCACGCCGCTCCACATCTGGCTATTGTGTCTTTCTAGGCAACAACTTAATTTCTTGGTCTTCAAAACGACAGCAAACCATTTCTCGCTCCAGTGCCGAAGCTGAATACCGAGGAGTTGCCAACGCTACTGCTGAACTATCCTGGATTCGTAATCTGCTACTTGAGTTACATGTCCCGGTCCGACAAGCGTCCATCATATACTGTGATAATATTTCGGCAATGTATTTGTCACAAAACCCTGTTCAACACCAACGCACCAAGCATGTGGAAATCGATATTCATTTTGTGCGTGAAAAGGTTCGACTTGGTTCGGTTCGTGTTCTTCATGTCCCCACTGAATATCAATATGCAGATATTTTCACCAAAGGTCTACCACGTATCTTATTTGATCGTTTCAAGTCCAGTCTTTGCATTCGCCCGGCTACTGCTTCGACTGCGGGGGACTATTATCACACCAATCTCGCTCCATGATTCCAGCCATGGTTGACCCATCATCATTACTATGATTTGTATTTACCATAAATATACATATGTAATTATTGTATTACCATTTCACTAGCATAGGCCTCTTGTATAAATACCCATGATCTATTGTAATATGACATCAAGCAATTCAGCATTTTCTTACCAAATTACACTAAGATAGACAGTATTACCACCGAGTTACAACGTCTATACAAAGCAAAAGCTGATCTAGGTTTGACTGTGAAAAGTGAAAAACAGAAAGATCTTAATAATAGAGGAAACGAAACCTCTTTGCTAGAATCTGGTGTTTTTGGACGACAAGGTGAGAAAAAGAAACTGCTTGACCAGCTGTTAATTGGCGAGTCATCTAAGGAAAAGTTTAGCATAATACCCATAGTTGGAATGGGAGGGGTTGGTAAGACCACTCTGGCTAGACTTTTGTATAACGATACACAGGTGAAGGATCACTTTGAACTCCTAGTATGGATTTGTGTTTCTGATGATTTTGATATATTCATAATTAGCAAAACTATATTTCAAGCTGTGTCCGGGGAAAAGAAGGAATCTGAAGTTGTAAATCAACTTCGAAGGGGAGAAAGCACGGAAGTTGAAGATTCAAATCAGCTTCACGAGGGAGAAAGTACGGAAGTTAAAGATTCAAATCAGCTTCACAAGGGAGAAAGCACGGAAATTAAAGATTTAAATCAGCTTCAAAAGGCTCTAACCGAACAATTTAAAGACAAAAGATTCCTACTAGTACTTGATGACGTGTGGACTGAGAACTATGATGATTGGGAAAAGCTTGTGCGCCCATTTCATTCAGGGTCTCCTGGAAGTAGGGTAATCATAACAACTCGTAAGAAGGAGCTGCTCAACATGTTGGGTTTTGATCATCTAGACATACTGGAGAGTTTGTCATCAGAAGATGCTTTGTCTTTATTTGCTTTTCATGCATTGGGTGTGGATAGCTTTGATTCATACCCAACACTTAAAGAAAAGGGTGAATCTATTGTGAAAAAGTGTGGTACTTTGCCTTTGGCTTTAAAAGCAATTGGAAGGCTGCTGAGGAAAAAAACACCAGAAAAATGGGATGATGTGCTAAAAAGTGAAGTATGGGATTCAACGTATGTTGGTGATCTTTCTGCAGATTGGAAGGTGATTTTTCCAGCCCTTATGTTAAGCTACCATGATCTTTCTGCAAATTTAAAGCGGCTGTTTGCATATTGCTCCTTGTTCCCTAAGGACTTCTTGTTTAACAAAGAGGAGTTAGTCTTATTGTGGATGGCGGAAGGGTTTCTAAACCAATCAACTGCAACCAAGTCACAAGAAGACTTTGGCCGAGAAGATTTTGAAGCATTGTTATCTAGAACCTTTTTTCAGCGTGCACCTAATAATGAATCGATATACGTGATGCATGACCTGATGAATGACTTGGCCACATTTGTTGCTAAAGAATTCTTTTTAAGGTTTGAGAATCATACCCAGCTGGGTAATGAAGCTTTGACAAGGTACCGTCATATGTCATTTGTTCATGAAGAATATAAAGGTTACCAGAAGTTTGAGCCATTTAAAAGGGCTAGAAGTCTCAGAACACTGATGGCAGTGTCTATGAATCAGAATCAGAACCAGTTTTACTTTTCAAGTAAGATTTTGGTTGACTTATTACCTCAGTTACCACTCTTAAGGGTCCTTTCTTTGAGTGGCTGTAATATGACAGAGGTACCGGATTTCATTGGTAGTTTGAAGCACTTGAGGTATCTTAACTTATCTCGAACTAACATCGAAAAGTTACCAGAGAATATTGGTAATCTTTTTAATCTGCAGACGCTAATCATTTGTGGCTGTAAGTATTTGACTAAGTTGCCTAAAAGCTTCTCAAAGCTCAAAAAGTTGCGACATTTTGACATTAGGGATACTCGGCGTTTGAACAAGCTTCCCTTGGGGATTGGTGAGCTGAAAAGCCTACAAATTCTCTCCAATATGGTCATTGAGACAGAAGGTGGCTTTGCTATAACTGAGCTTAAGGGATTAAACAATCTCCAAGGGGAACTTTCCATTGTAGGGCTGTGCAAAGTGCAGAGTGCAATAGATATTCATGAGATAAAATTATCTCGTAAAAGGCTTACTAAGTTAGAGCTGTATTGGTGGGGTGATGGTTCTCAACATGGAACACTTGAAAAGGAGGTTCTCAAAGAGTTAGAGCCTGATAGTGAATGGTTGAAAGGGCTTTCAATTGATTCATATCCGGGAATAGAGTTTCCAAAATGGGTTGGGGATCCCTCTTTTCATCAGCTAGCTAATGTGTCCATAATAGGCTGTGTAAATTGTAAATCTCTACCACCACTTGGGCAACTACCTTCACTTAAGGAGTTGTTGATAGATGGCATGCCTAATGTTAAATTCATAGGTTCAGAGTTAACTGGCACCAACCAGTTTACTGTTTCTGCCTTCCCTTCACTTGAAATCCTAACGTTTAGAAATATGAAGGGGTGGGAGGTATGGTCAACCAATAACGAGGTTTTTGATGCAGTGTTTCCACGCCTTCGGGAGCTTATAATAGAAGAGTGTCCCCAACTGATTGAATTCTCACTTAAACCACTACTTTCAGTTGAAGTTCTAAGGCTTAGAGATGTGCGTGGGTGGGAGGGATGGTCAATCAACAGCGAGGTTTCAGTGCTTCATATAACAAGCTTTCCTGAATTGATTGAATTCTCACCTGAAAAACTACCTAAACTTGAAATTTTAAGGTTTAAAAATATGTTGGGATGGAAGAGATGGTCAACCAAAGATGCAGTTTTTCCATGCCTTCGTGAGCTTTATATGGACAGATGTGACCAGTTGGTTGAGGTCTTAGCTGAAGCACTGCCTTTGCTAAGGGTTTTAAATATTTCTGAATGTGGTGGTGGTGTATTGAGAAGTCTGGTTGAGGCAGCTCCATCAATCACTATGTTGGATATAAGTCGTATTTCAGGGCTTACATATGAGGTGTGGAGTGGTGTCATGGAGCATATTGGGGCAGTTGAAGAATTAAAAATATGGAGATGTAATGAAATAAGATACTTGTGGGAATCGGAAGAAGAAGCGAGTAAGGTTCTTGTGAATATAAAGAAATTGGTAGTAGATTATTGTTCAAACTTGGTGAGTTTAGGAGAGAAAGAAGAGAATGATAATTTTGGGAGCAGCCTCTTGTTATCTCTTAGGACGTTGGTTGTATATCGTTGTGACAAAATGGAGCGTTGTTGTTGTCCAAATAGCATTGAAAGTTTGGATATAAGATATTGTAGTTCACTTACACATGTATCCTTCCCAACATCAGCAACACGAGAAGGAGGGCAGAAGCTTAAGTCACTTCAAATATGGAATTGTGAGAAACTAATGGAAAAGATCAACAACATCAGCATGGGAGTGCTTGAAAGGATAAATATAATGGAGTGGACCAATTTGAAATCACTGATGCAATTGGGTAACTTGATTTACCTTACTCAGTTGTATCTATTCGATTGTCCAAGACTTGAGTCATTTCCCGACATCCCACTGCCTGTTCTCACCAATCTGACAATACGAAGATGTGAAAGAATGGAGTCATTTTCTGCTCATCAGATGAGGAATCTCACCTCATTAAAAGAATTGGTGATCAAAGATTGTCCAAGTATTGATGCTTCCAGTCATGGTGGGGTTTGGCCCCCCAATTTGTGTTCCCTTGAAATAGGGAGGTTGAAGAATCCCATGTCAGAGTGGGGCCCTCAGAGTTTCCCATCTTCCCTTGTTGAGCTAGAGTTATATGATGAAGCTGATGTGAAGAATTTCAGACAATTGTCCCACCTATTATTACCTTCTTCTCTTACCAAACTTAGAATAGAAGATTTTGAAAAACTGGAATCAGTTTCAATGGGACTCCAACACCTCACCTCCCTCCAACATCTCTTCATTTTGAATTGCCCAAAGATGAAACATCTGCCAAAACACCTCACCTCCCTCCAACATCTTACCATTCTGGGCTGCCCAAAGATGAAACATTTGCCAAAACAGCTGCTGTCTCCTTTTAGTTTTGATATGTGTAATTATTCAGAAAATATGATAATTATTTTTCCTTACTAGATGATGAATGAATTGAAAGAGGCTTCAGCTGTAGCCACATTTAATTGGGTTTCGAAAGAGGAACTGGGCATCTTGGCACAGCACCTAAGGACTGAGGCAGTCAAAAGAGGAATTCAAGCAAACACAATGGCAGAACAAAATTGGTACACCAGTTTGTTTTCTATGTTTAACTGTGATGCAATGTATTTGTAATTATTCTTCTGATTATTGTTTGCTTTTGTTAATTGAGTTAGTAATTCATGTGATTATATGTTGAGGTAATTGTTTTTTGAAAGGATTAATTCGATTCAGAATTGAAGGACACAATCTTAATAAGTTAATTAAAACTTCTACAAGGAGTCACATTTTAAATAAATTACTAGTGTGAACCACCTTTACGATGCCTATAAGGTGTTTGATGAAATGCCTTAAGTGTGACTTTGGTATACTTTGGAGATTTTTGCTGTAGTTGTGTTCTGAACGTTATAATGAATATAAATACGCATGATGGAATATGTATATGCATGTATGATTATGGTTAGGAGTCCTTGTTGAACAAATGAATAAAAATCATGTAGAAAGGCAGAACTTGGGAAAAGGGATCCGTAACGGGTCAAATGAGAGAATGTTAGAATTAAGAGTTTGTAAAATTAATTGATTTATATGTTGGAATGAACCTAAGGAGATGAGGATAGTGATGTAGGGTCACATGAGTAAGTCAGTATATGAGTCATGAGTTTTAATGCTCAAATGTAATTTCTTGTTTAATTGCAATGCAGGAAATATCAAGCGAGTCTTGTAAATATGGCTCACCCACTCAAGCAGCAGTTGGATATCAGTTGGCAAAATCAGTGTTTTACAGTGTGGATAATCAAAGAAGAGGAATAATGGGCACCGACATTTGGTGAAATTGGATATGAAATATAATTAGGGGATAATGATGATGAGGAAGTTGAGTCGTTGGGTGATTTCATGAATGAAATTAGCCGGTGAAGAGATGTTGAGTCAGGGGATTTCCATCTCAGTTTCATTTACACGGTGACGCTCTTTTGCTTAACAGTTGTTGGTTTGCTTTGCCGACTCCGATGATTTTGACTAGGAGTTGCTCAAAGCTTGGAGTTCTTGTAAGATTTGAAACATTCTTGAATTTTGACTAATAAAGTCAAACTTGTTAGCTTCTGAGTTCATGATTAACATTAGCTTTTCTTTCTTTCTTTCTTTTTTTAACAGTTAATAAGGTCATGTTGTAATCAATATTATACAATAAAATCAGTAGTTGTACAATGACATCCCTTACAGATTTAACAGCTGCATATTAATATTGGACTCAGAAGTTGACAGATTTTCACTTAAAAATCAGATTGTTCATAAATTATGAAGTCCGTCTAGTGCTTATTCATTTTAGAATCAATATGAACTTCATCATAAACATACCACAGTAATTTTCTTATTGACAGTATTTGTTAAGAGTTGAATGTTTTTTACATTTGATGATTCTGTGACACTTTTGAACAAGAAGGTTAGCCTAGTACTCTGTTTGACCTAAAAGTCAACTTATGGAACATATTTCCACAATTCGGAATTTGTGACAAATTTGACATTTTTTCTATATACCAATAGAGGTAGTTATGATATTTAATGCATATTATTCAATATTATTTGTAATTCAAAGATTTCACATCTATTTTAGATTTAAAATTAATCTCTTACACCTTAAAGTCAAACTCACCAGGGATGCTGTTTTTAGTCCTAATACTTTTTTTTGAAAGGCGAATTTTATTAACACAACAAACCGAAGGGAATCTCCAAGGCGGAGACGCCCAAACCAAAACAATTACATCACATCAAAACCAAAAGACTGCCAATCCCCCCAACCCACCGATCCCTGTTTACAACGATTAGAAAACCAAAGAAAACTTAACACTTTAATATCTATGATAACCTCAGCCACGTTTCGCCTTTCTTTCTTGAAAATTTTTTCATTCCTCGCTTTCCAAATTCGCCAACAAGCATTAATCAAAATACCCTTTATAATGTACTTCTTAGACGTCGACCAAGATGTAGCCGTGCACTCCTGCATAATGTCTTCCACGGAGAAGAAAAAGAACGGTTGGTGATTCAGCCATCTTGCAATCCCACTCCACACCCTAGTCGCAAAGATGCAAGCCGTAAACAAATGATCAACGTTTTCCTCTATGTCTTCACAAAACGTGCATAATCCGTCACCTACATTTATATTCCGCCTAGCTAACGCTTGCTTCGTTGGGATACGATCCATCAACATTCTCCACATAAAAACATTACATTTAATTGGGACCCATTTACTCCAAGCAAACACCGCATTACTAGTCGCCGAAAGCCCACTGTCAATCCATTTCTTCACGTGAGACACTGAAAATTGATCTGTTCCACCTCTGTCCCAATTCCACTGATCGTTCATCGTCGAAATAACCTGTCCCTCAATCATCTGGATGCACGCCTGCAGCTGAGCAAGCTCCGACTCTTCCAGCAACGAGTGTCTCCAACTCCATTGATCACCATTAATCCGATCCCGCACCTTACACCCCTTATTACGTTCAAGGCAAAATAACTCCGGGAAAAGATTTTTTAGGGGGCTTCTAGACACCCAAGGATCAATCCAGAACCGGATATCTCTACCATTTCCAAGGCGGCCCCGAATCATGTTGAAGGAGCTCACATCGTCCACTTTTAACCGAACTCCACTGTTAACCACCTTCGTCCACGTGCCTGTAAAGGTTGAACTCTTAGGATAAACTTCCCATTTCCTAGTTGACCCATGTATCGAATCAACAACCCTCCTCCAAAGCGCCTCTCCTTCTTGACGATACCGCCATAACCACTTAACCAAAAAGGCATTATTGCAGTCTTCAAGTTTTCTAATGCCCAAACCTCCTTGGTTCATTGGTTTAGTGACTTTATCCCAACCCACCCAATGCACTTTTTTAACATCCTCACTACCACCCCATAAGAATCTTCTAATCAAACCTTCCAGAGCATTCACCACTCCCACAGGGGCCTTAAATAGGGAAAAATAATACGAAGGAAGACTTTGTAAAACGGATTTAATGAGTGTCAATCTACCTCCAATCGAAAGTGTTTTCGATTTCCATCTTGAAAGTCTAGTTTTGAACACCTTAACCACCGGGTCCCAGTTGTTTATTCTTGTCATGTTAGCACCAACCTGAATCCCCAAATAAGAAAATGGAGTCTCACCCGAACGACAACCCAAACCCCTAGCCATACCCTCTACCGCCTCCCTGTCTACACCCACACCATATAGAGTAGATTTATGGATATTAATTCTGAGACCTGAACACATATGGAAAATACGAAGCATCATACGTAGACTCGTAAAATTACTTTCTGACCACTCTCCCATCACCATAGCATCATCAGCATATAGTAAGTGTGAAAGAACCGGGCCGTCCTTAGGAAGACCTACCCCCCGAAATGAACCAATAGAAACCGCTTTCTTGAGAATACCTGAAAGGGCTTCCATAACCATGATAAATAAGAAAGGTGAAACTGGATCACCTTGCCGTATCCCCTTCTCGCAATTAAATTCAAAAGTCGGCGAACCGTTTACCAAAACTGAAGATCGAGCCGATTTTAAAACCCCTTCTATCCACATACACCATACCTCCGGGAAATTCATTTGCCTCATAACCGATATCAAAAAGGCCCAGTTGACATTGTCATAAGCCTTTTCAAAATCAATTTTAAACATAAAGATCTTTTTCCCACTTCTTTTTGACCAAGACAATACCTCACTAATCACAAACGGGCTATCCAGGATATACCGTCCTGCTACAAAAGCTGACTGAGTCTCGTTTATAATACTATCCATGACCATCTTCAATCTATTAGCCAATACTTTTGAAATGACTTTACTAATCACTCCAATCAAATTTATAGGCCTATACTCTCCTAAACTTACCGGGTCTTTAACTTTTGGGACCAAGGTAATAAAGGAAGAAGCAACCCCACGATTTATGTTACCCGTGGCTTCAAATTGCCGCAAAATATCAACAAAGTCAGCCGAGAATAAAACCAATATCTCTTAATAAATCTGAAGTTAAAACCATCCGGACCCGGGCTTTATCACTACCACAGCTAAACACCGCCTCTTTGATCTCTTGCTCAAGAAACGGACTAGTTATAATAATCTCGGCCTCTTCCACACTTAATTTCTTCAATCCAAAGCAATTAAGTTTCGGCCTATCCTGCATATCTTCAACAAATTTGTTAGTAAAAAAACGTAAAACTTCTCTTTTGATCTCCTTAGGATTTGACACCCAGTCGCCATTAACCAATAGACCCATAATGTTGTTCGACACTCTCCTTGCATTAATCGAACCATGGAAAAACTTGGAGTTCTCATCACCATCTTTTGCCCATAAAACTCTCGATTTCTGTTTCACGTCTTTCATCTTCAAAAAATCCAAATGCTTAACTCTAGCTATCGCTTCCTCCAGATCTGCCCGTCGCATCAACATGCTCAAACTCGAACTCTTCCAAACCCCAAACCTTCCAATATTGACATTATCCAATGACTCATATTGAGTTTCTTGGATCATAATGAAGCCCACCTCATTCGCTACCTTCAAATTCTTACACCACGAACCCTTAGAGTCCGAACCCATACCCCTAACGTTCCATGAGAGAACATTCATTGATTCACCAATTGAAAACCTTCATCTTGAATTACTTTTTCGACCGACTCTGCATACCTTTCATATTCTTCAACACCCAAATCTTTGCCCATCAACAAAGTCTCCTTCACCTCCACTGCTATACTCTTTTCAGTAACCACATTTTCCACCGGTTGTACTTCAACATCCATCCCGTGCATATCCAAATTCTCGTACTGCTCCGTGGTTGGTTGATCCATTTCCCCATGTAAACTCCTTGCTTCTTCACCGTTAATCGTATAAATGAATCTATCGATATCAAAGATATCATTTTCATCCCGCTGTCTTTTTTTCGGCCTTTCTAACCCCACCGAGGAAGGGGATTTCTGTGCTCTCCCTTTCTTCCGAAACGTTTTCCTTTTACTAGACTTTGTTACAGCCCCTTCGTCACCTAGACCATCCGAGTCCAAGTGCACATCACTCGGACCATATGAACCAGCGACCACAGGCTCCTCAACATTATTACCCACTACTCCCTGGTTCTCCTCGACAGGATTGCTTCCCAAGTCATTATTCAAGCAAACCTCCATTTCCTCGCTCTTATCGTTCTCCTAACACCCCACCTCAATCCCTTCTTCTGAAAAATCTTCCAAGCAATCCTGAGCCCAATCTCCCGATTCCTCTTCCACCAAAACCCCATACTCCTTCTCCTTCCACACAATCTTCACCACCTCGTTTACCCTTGGGACCGAGTCACGTAACACCCCATCATAGTATAAGATAAATCATTTTCCAAGTCGCTAAACTCAGACGAATGAACAACTGTACCAAAGAGAGCACCTATGCCATCCACAATATCTTTATCATAAAGACAAAGTGGTAAACCAAAGACCTTTAACCACGCAATACGTTCAACTGGAATTAACTGGCCTTCCCATTTCTCCAAGTTGTCAAAGCATACTTTCCACACATCTTTGAGACCCACAAAACCTTCCATGCATGAAACTGACTCAAATACCAACATAATCCAAAGACCACCCAGATACTTAATCCCAACGTTGTTATACCCGATCAGATCTAACCATATTCGGAGTTTCGATAGCTTCTTGAAATCAGAAACTCTACCCACCACCCCACTTCCCGTCCACAACGAACCACCCTGGAAGTCCGGATTAACAACAAATTCCAAGGGTTTCTTGTTCAAAGCCGGTTCAACATTGAGCAGTTTATCCCTGAAACTTGTGCGGTCTTCCAGCCCTTTACCCACTTTTTGAACCTCCACCACAGGTTCCATCACAACATCCTTATTACCAATATCATCGAGACCCGATCAGTTTTGACTGGAGTCCAACGCTTATCAATCTTCCAGTTCTTCCTCTCACCATTCACAAACCGAGCCAACACAATGAACAGTTTATATGATCCAATCCAAACATCATTCATAGTTTTCTCCATACCCACAGGATCACTAACGTTAACAAAGGAAACAAAACCAAACCGTTTACCTAGCTTGTCAAACTTTCTGGCAATGTACGTATTATGAATCACCCCGAACCCATTCAACGCCTTCACCAGATCCGACGACGCACAACCTCCAGGCAAATTGGAAACGAAGTACTTTGTAATCGCCACTTCATTCTTATACGACGTATCACGTTGATGTTGACGTTATAAATTTCAAGATATATACATCCCAAGTTGTCAAAGGCGTAGTCAATCCAAATTAGTAAAAATCTCTTAAAATCATACTACAACTCTGTTAAAATTCGATGCTTTTGTCGAAAAAGCTGAGCAATCATTTGTTGATATAAGAGAACTTCTTGACACGTTAATGAACAATCAAACAAATTCCCATGGAGGTTCATCTAGTAATTCAGTGGAACACTCCGAAAATAGTCATAATACAAGACAAGAAAGGTTGTATAGGTTGGAAAAAAATGAGTTTCCAAAACTTAACGGGTCAGATGTAGAAGATCAGGTGTGTAGGTGTGAATATTTCTTTGATGTTGATGAGACACCAGAATCTTTTAAGGTGAGATATGTTGCGATTAATCTTGAGGGTAAAGCATTGAAATGGCACTCATCTTTTATAAAATCTTCAACAAAACAAATTTTAGAAGTAACATGGTTTGAGTATACTAGAAACATTATTTGTTGGTTCAGGCCAAGATTATAGACTCACACTTGAAAACTCACGAATCTATATATATGAATATAACTTGCAGAAGAAAGAAATTGAGAAGAGTTATTTATTAAATGAAAAGGTACACTTTTATTAGTGATTCATATGGCCTTATATAGGCTTACAAGAAAGCAATGAAAAGCAACTACATCCAATAAATGCTCCTAAAAATTTGGTGAACATGTGACTACTTCTCTCCTCCTCACGGTCACTTTCACCATACTTGGTCAAATCAAAGATACTAATTCCAAACACTAAACACAATTAAATAAAAATAAAGTATAAACTAGAAGAAAATGCTCTTAAGTCTTTATATTCACCCATGCAACTCATACGTGACATATGAACTTCAAGCTTATTCATGAAAAACAAACTAATAACTTACGACCCGTGAATTGTGACCTATGAACAAACCCGAGTAAACCCAACAATCACCTCCTTAATCGGTGTTTGTTCGTACCGTTTTCTTCACAACAATGTCGGTTCATCATCTTCACACCGGTTCAAGTTGAGCTCTTCCTTTTTCTCCCACCTTGGACACTCCGATATGTAATGGCCAAACTCGTTGCACTTGAAGCACTTCACATGACTCTTGTCTCGTTGTACTCGACCGTCACCTCGACCTCTGCCGGACTCCCGACCTCCACCTCGGCCACGTCCAAAGTCTTCACGGTTCGATTTACTACAACCACAATGCTCACACTTGTGCTCCTTTTCTTTTGCCTTCTCATTCAAACCTACAAACAAAAGTTGGTTTTGATGCTCGTTTTGAGTCTCCTCATCCTTGACTCGTTCTTCATATGCCTTAAGCCGACCCAAAACATCATCATAACCGATGGTCTTCAAGTCTACAACCTGTTCTATAGAAGCCACCATATGAATAAAACGTTTAGGCAACCCGTTTAGAAATTTCTTAACCAGCTTTGTTTCTTCTATCTCCAAACCAAGAGAGGCGGCTCGTGAAGCATACCCCGACAACTTGTTAGCAAAGTCGTCTATAACTTCTTGGTCTTTCATCCTTAGATTTTCAAACTCTCCCATTAAAGTTTGATGTCTTGCCTCTTGAATCCGTTCCGTACCCAAATGACAGGTTTTAAAAGCAGCCCATATCTCCTTCGTGGTTAAGAGGTTTCCAATTTGCAAAACTTGCTCTTTGGGTATGGCTTGGAACAAGAGAGCCATTGCTATATTATTCTTCTTCGCATCTAGATTTGTTCCTGACTCAATCACCTCCCACACCCCATGAACATTGAAAATGACCCGCATCCTCATGGCCCATACCATGTAATTCGTGGATGACAACACCGGACATTGAAGAGATATGGTGTTGTTATCTTTGACAATGGCCACTTGATCCTTTGGTGGAGCCATTCTTGCGATTTACTACACTACCAAGGTTTAGTAATAGACAAAAAAACACTGCTTGAAAGTATTACCTGCAAACACCTTTTGCTACCTTTCACTTGCTGTTTTTATACCGTCTGATTAACACCTTCTGGTTCCTTAATGGCCTTTTGTTCTTCGATCAACAACTGGGTTAACAAGCCCACTGATTTGGCCTGAATCACAACTCGTTTTGCTACTTGGTCAAATCAAAGTTTTCCCATCACTGCTGATCTAATGCATTTCTGATCACTGCTCACCGGTCACCTCCTATCGCTGCAGCCTTAGAAACTTCGAACACCCCTTACCGCAATCAGAGTATGCAGCCCCTTGAAATCTTCTCGCTCTGATACCAAATGTTGGTTCAAGCCATGATTATAGACTCACACTTGAAAACTCACGAATCTATATATATGAATATAACTTGCAGAAGAAAGGAATTGAGAAGAGTTATTTATTAAATGAAAAGGTAAACTTTTATTAGTGATTCATATGGCCTTATATAGGCTTACAAGAAAGCAACTAAAAAGCAACTACATCCAATAAATGCTCCTAAAAATTTGGTGAACATGTGACTACTTCTCTGCTCCTCAACAGTCACTTTCACCATACTTGGTCAAATCAAAAATACTAATTCCAAATACTAAACAATTAGACAAAACTAAAGTATAAACTAGAAAATGCTCTTAAGTCTTCATATTCACCCATGCAACTCATACGTGACATATGAACTTCAAGCTTATTCATGCAAAACAAACTAATAACTTACGACCCGTGAATCACGACCTACGAACAAACCTGAGTAAACCCAACATTATTGATAGATATTCAACAAATCAATTCAATGATGCAATGGGAGTTCTTACTTCTACTGTACAAATTGGTTCTTTAGAAGACTTTTGTGAGAGGTTATAAGGAATATGTTGTAAGCATTTTGAATGGACTAAAACCTAAGTTGGCAGGCCCTGTAAGGATGTTTGAACCACAAAACATGAAAGAGGCTAATAAATTTTCTAACAAACAGGATATGAACAATAAAAATTTGTTAACCAGAACCAAGAATTACTCAAACCAAACTGTGAAGTTTTACCCAAACCCAACTCCTATTTCTACCCTAAAACCACCTGTTAACACCAACCACTTACCTTTATTACCTACACCCACCAATTAACCAAAGGGTCAATACTAACAAAAAAAAATGAATTTGCCAAATAAAGAGATGGAAGCCAAAAGGTTAAGGGGAGAACTTTTTTTTTTGTCGTGAAAAGTTTGCATCTACAAAGAAATGTCCCAACAAGCAGCTATATGTTCATGGAATACAGAGTAATGAGGAGGATGAAGAGACCACTCACCAAGATCCTAAAACCATTATAGACACAACAGAAGAAATGGTGTTTGATGAAAAGTTGACAGACTCAGGGTCTACCCATAATTTCTTGGATGAAAAGTTGGCTATTAAGCTTAATTGTCAACTAGAAGAAATAAGTCCTATGAAGGTGTGTATGGCTAACGGAATTCCATTATCATGTAAAAAGATATGTAGGAATTTTGACTAGAAGATACATGGCTTATGGTTCAAGGCAAATGTTTTGGTAACGCCCCTGGCCAGTTATGATATGGTGTTGGGAATTCAATGGTTGCTACCATTGGGAAATATTGTGTGGAATTTTAAAGACCTTACCATGAAGTTTAAGGTAGGGAACAAGACTTATCAATTAAAGGGAAGCCACAACAACAAGCTAACTCTATGTTCCATAGACGTTACGAACCACCTTTTATTAGGGATGGACAATTGGTGCAAGGGCATGCAGTCTTAAGGTGAATGAAGAAACATAACAATTCCAACATAAGACTATGGTGACCAATACTATTAGTACTGCAACCCTTGATATTCTTTTGAACGAATTTGATGATGTTTCTAGACACCTACTGCCTTACCACCCTATAGAGCCCTGATCACAAAATCATTCTTAAAGATGAATTTGTAACCCTCAACTGGAAACCTTATAGATACCAATTAGCCCAAAAAGACATCATTGAAAAATTACTAAGGAGCTAACTTATGGACACAAGATTGAATAGGGATAGCACTAGCCCTTTTTGTGAAAAAGAAGGATGGTGGCTGGAGAATGTGTATTGATTATAGGAAATGAAATAATGCTACTGTTAAGAATGGTTTTCCTATTCCATTATAATTGAAGATCTAATAAATAAATTGGGAGGGGCCACAGTTTTCTCTAAATTGGATCTTAGATTAGGTACCATCAAATCAAGATGTTTCTTAATGATATTCATAAAACAACATTTTGGACTCATGAGGGGCACTTTGAATTTTTAGTAATCCCCTTTGGCTTAACCAACGCCACTGAAAGATTCCAAACCCTCATAAATCATACCTTTAAACCCTTGTTAAGGAAATCAGTATTAGTTTTCTTTGATGATATACTGATTTACATAGGACCATGGACCAACACTTGGTTCATCTAAAAGAAGTATTAGAGATCTTAAGGTCGAATCAATTATATGCCAAATTGTCAAAATGTTCTTTGGAGAGGGATCTGTTGAATACTTGGCCATATAATCACTAGTGCAAGGGTGGCTATTGACCCAAAAAAGATTGAAGCCATATAGAAATGGCTAGTGCCTACTAGAATTAAACAACTTAGAGGGTTCTTGGGTTTATCTGGGTACAGTAGGAGGTTCATTAGATCATATGGTATCTTGGCAAAACCTCTAACAACTCCTTTGAAAAAGAATAATTTGGTTTGGACTAGTCAAGCCACATCTACTTTTAATACACTCAAACAGGCTCTTTGTTCTCCACCTCTACTAGCACTACCAAACTTTGGCAAACCATTTGTCTTGGAAACAGATGCCTCTGCACTGGGAATAAGGGTTGTACTCATGAAAGATGGCCATCCTTTGGCATTTATCAGCAGGGCTCTCTCACCAAGAAAACAAGTCAACTCTTTCTATGAAAAAGAACTTCTAGCCATCATCTTTGCACTTTCAAGGGGGCAGAAAACAAGGTTCTTGATGCACTTTCAAGGGTTCAAGGTCCTACTTTATGTGTGGTCTATTTGTCTACATCCATATGGTTAGAATTCCCTAAGAAAAAACAAACAAACAAGATTAAGCCCTTAATAAGTTATTCTATGAATTTTTATGTACTTATTGTCCTCTGTATATGACCAGCTGACAAGATGGGTGGGTGAATGGGTTGGGTTGAAACAACCTATTCACCCACCCATCTTAAGTTTCACTTATTTGTCCATAATGTTACAATTATTAAATAACCAACTTCAAATCTTACATATCTAAAAATGTTCAAAGTCAAACATCATAGATTTAAGTTTCTAACATGTTAGAATATAGCACATTTATTGAAAATTATTGTTTAACCAGTTATGTCAAGGTAATTAAAGCCGTATAAAAATGTTGACTTTATGAAGTCAATGTGTTGGTGTGAAGATTTAAGTTGCATTCAGATCCTAATATCAAAGCTGTCTATTGTGATACCTTTTTTTGTTTCGCAAAGGAGTGAAGTATTGAATCACTAGAGTTTAGTTTATTACCATTTTAACCATCTAACCCTGTATATTCTTTTAGCAATCTTATTACAAGTGTTTTATTATTGTAGACATTGATTATTGATTCTTAACAACCAAGTCATATATGAACTTGACAACCAAATCATATTTGAATTCTTGATTACTAAAATACGTTATTTTTGTTTTCAAGAATTAAAATAAATAAACTTTTGGAAACCATACAGTTAAAATACAACAACCTTAAGCAAGTGGAGATTTGTTATTGCTCCTTTTATATTGGGATCATGATTTTGGTTTTTATGTTTTCTTCCTTTTATGGCTCTTTGATAGGATTTTTGCCGTATCGCCATCTTGACACTAAGTGGAAGTTTTTAGCTTTTGAATCTTGGTTGAGGGTGAAAGCCTTGGATCCTGCTATGTACAAGAAAAGTTTAGGCATTGTTAGAAACTTTGATGCTACAAATGTAGATCCAGAAAAGTTGAGGAAATATCCCCACATATGAAACTTATTGAGGATCTTCTTGCAATATATGACCAAGAGAAATTTGAATATTTATCAACCTTTGATGGTTAGGTATGAGCAAATCTAGGAAGCTAATATTTTATGTGAAGCCGAAAGAGCAGGAAGAGTCAATCCAGAGAAAGAGAAACCTCATGGTGAAATTTTTGGAAGTAGTTTTTCCGATATTATTATTTAATTCAAAGTGCATTATGTTAAGTTTGAGCTCTTATTTTATCTTTTTGCAGGCTAAGCTTATGGTTGGATATATAGTGACATGTTGCATAAAAAATTTCATATTTTGGAATTTTTATTGAGGCAAGTAACATATTTTTGCAACATGATATTTCTTTTTTAAAAGACCCTGTTTTTGAGTCATGAGTTTTGATAATATAGGTTTCAGGAGTTCCTGCATTGATACACTAGACAAAAGTTTCATGGGATGCCACTTCCAACCCCGTAGCTTCTTTCAAGATTGGGCAGGTAAATCGAAAACTTTACAAAAATAGAAATGTTGCAGTTTTTATGGGATGAAACCAATTCTTATGTTCTTTTTATTCACAATACGCAAAACAATGAGAATCATTTGGTTTGGTTTACAGGTCGTAGAAGCAACAGTTCATCAGTTAGATTTTTCACTTGAACGTATATACTTGTCTTTGAAAAAAAATATTGGTAATTTGCTCAATATTTTCAATCTTTTATAAAGACGTTTCTTCAAATGTTAAAAGAGAACATTATTGGTGATTAATTATTGGTTATCTTGTGCTAGCCAGATCCATTAAATGAGTCTTTGGAGGCTGTTATTGGTCATAATGCTGTCTTGAATAGTAAAATTGACACGGATCAACCTGAAGATGAGGTTATTTTTTAATCAAACATTTTTTCATTAAGCCAAAGACAAACCAATTACAAGTGATACGTAGGTAAACGGGCCACAAGTTGCGCCGCTACCCCTTTTAGTCATTCTACTTGCCAGAATTAATTTATTACTAGAACTTTTGTGCATATAAGTTCTTATGGAAACCATTGCTCACCAACATAATCCCATATAAATTGGATAGTGGGTCGATCTTGCGTTGTTTTTCAAAGGGCATTTTTCTTGAGCCCCGGTTTCACCACACCATTTCAGGTGATACGTTCTTCCAATAAAAACTCTTCACATGTGTTTTTTATTGCTTTTAGTTATTTGGTATTCAATGAAGTTTATGGGCAGGTCTATGTAACTCTTTTTTTTTTATTATTTTTTTTGAACTTTTGTTCTAATTCATAGTGAACTATACTAACAATTGTTGGATTAGTAATGCTCTTGATGTATTGCTTGCTAGTGAACACTTATGTATTTAGCAAGTTCAATCAGATTTGCACAGCGGAATGAGTAAGTAAAGTTACACTATCAACAGGAGTTATTACTCGCCCTTGATGTTTGAAAACTAAAGACAAGTTTAATGAGAATCTAAGTATTGAATGTGAATGATAATAAATACTCAAACAGATTCTCAATAAATGAAATGGAAATAACAATAATAAGCTTTGAAGGATTTCAGTTTTAATTAAAATCAATATCTAAAACAGAGGGATGAACCCATCTATTTATAGACTTACAAAATACATGAACCTTGCCAAAAAGCAAGTCTGTAACAAGTTGCATTCTTGGAACTTGCACAAAAAGATAAAGTAATACTAAACAAATAAACTACTGAAACATAAGGCGGTGGACAGATTCTGGTACAAGTGCTGATGAATGACAAACCACTGATGAGTAGTTTGTCTTCAGTAGTTCTTCAGTGAACTTATCTGGTTAGACTTCAGAACTTATGATACTTCTTCTTCAGTACTTGTTGAATCCTTCTTCAGTATTTTAGTCTTCTTTCTTCAGTAGTTCTATACTTAGAATATTTGCAGAAGTATGAATTAGACTAAGGTTTACAAAAGTGGTTTCCTCAATCCTTTTTGTCTTAACAATCTCCCCCTGGATTGATGAAGCCAAAACCTTTTCTAATTCCTTATTGTTTTCTTCTGTCATTCACAATCTTCCATATCTCTTTGAACATGGAATTCTTCAGTTGATTCAGTTGTTCATCAGTGAGAGATCCCCTTTGAGGTTCCAAATGTTGAATTATAAGCAAGTCCTGAGTTGATAGATTCTTCAGTTCATTCATGGACTTGTAGGCCTTGCTTGTAAGATCTCTTCTTGTCACCAATACTGAGTTGTCATCAGTAAAGGACCATCTGATGATCAGCACTTTAGATTTGTCAAAATCTGAAGCATAGGGAACCATGCTGGATCCCTGGGATGTTCCTGAGTGTTGGATGTTTTCTATTTCTATGACTCCCAGGTGGGATTCACTTCTGTCTTCTGTTTGCACCACATTAGGTAATTTAAAAGTAGGTAGATGATGTTCAGTGACTACCTTTGTGTGCAGCTTATCAGTTATAGTTTTCTGGATTTGATAAGCAAATGTTGAAGGATCCCTAAAAGGTGTGAAGGAAGAGGCTATCCACTACTATCCCCTCATCTCCCATATCCCTGAAATTGACTTTTACCCAGGTGCCTATTTATTATATAACCTTTTGACTCCTTTTATATTTTTGAAAAAGGTGTTGAATGGTAAATTATTCAGAAAAATATGAGATTTATTAAGATCTTTGACACATATTTTTCTTCCCAGCAAAAATACAAAATGTTTTTCTAGTCTTGAAAAGCCAAACTTTTTTACTTATTATTATTATTTTATTTTTTTTATTTTTTGCAGGTTTTGCTCTGTTAACAGTATGTTCTATGGATATATCAAAATTTATGTGTGTTGAATGGCTAACTGAATAGGAATCTTGACTTGAACCATAACCATGAGTATGTGTGACTTAAGGAGCTTGAAGATATGATCAAGGAATCAAGACCAATAAGGTAACGACGTACAAGGTAGGTGTTTCTTCACTCCATATTCCTTATAGAATGTTATTATATATGTAAAAGCATAATGTCGCTTTACAAACTGCAATGAAAAACTGAAAATGCAGTGTTTTTTTTTTTTGTTTTTTTTTTTACAAACTCCATTTTAGTCTTTATTTGCAGGTTGTACCCTGATTGGTCAATTTAACCAGTCTATTCAAAGATGGAGAAAGTATGGTTTTATGAAGCTCAGATTTTCAGATTCACAGTTTGACTTTTTAAGTCACAGGTCAATTTACAAAAACAAAGTAAGTTAGTCTATATTCATTCTGTTGTAGATGAGGCCTCAGTTGTTCTCCACTTTAGTCAAATTAAACATATCTATACCTTAAGATCAAGTTGTTTGAGCTATCAGAGTAACAACTAATTAGCCCGTGTTTATGTAAGACATACAGGCCTGAGTGTTTTTAGAAACTATTTCCATATAGGCGCATGATGTTCTTTACTTTTGTGCATTGTATGATCATTGATAATGCACTGTTTCGATATAAGCCTTTAACTATAATGAAAGGATCGGAGGGGTGATACCATGAAAGAATATTATTCTCAATTGCCCTTTCTTGTGTTGATTTACATTGAATTTATAATGATCAAACCAAATCTCCTATTCTTGTGGAGATATGGTAAATACAAACATACTAAAGATAAATACAATTTACTAAATATACAATATTCTAATAATTAGGTTTTAGGGTTTCTTGTGAGCTCTATATATTGTAACCTAACTATTCAATAATATCAATTGAGTATTCTATTATCTTACAGAGAGGAACCATGAAAACTTAAAATTAATTAAGTTAATACATAGGCTAAATGAAATGTGATCACATGATTGGTATTTATATTAGAATTTTATGTGTTGTAAAATATTTTAAATTTCTATGATCAATTTAACTGTTCAATCTCTACACTTACTGCATAATTACCAAACATATTTTAAATTCTCGGAGACGGACCTGGAGATGAGGATAGTGATGTAGGATCACATGAGAAATTCATGATTGTAATTTCTTGTTTAATTGCTATATAGGTCTCCCACTAAAGCTGCAGTTAGATAATAATTGGCAAAATCAGTGCTTTAAAGTGTGGATAATCAAAGACGGGGAAGCGTGCTTTAAAGTCCTTCGGCTAGGAAAGCTCATATCCGAAACAGATCGGAGGATAAAAGCCTAGGTATTAGATCGGCACAATTAGTAGCCACGGAGACAGGTGTGATTTGGATGATGTCACCTTTGTTAACGACCTTCAGAGAATTTATACAAATGGCTCAAGATTTAGCAACTTGTAATGAAAAGGGTCACCGGCTTGTAGAGGTGTTGAGCTAAAAAGTTATTGCTACAAGTTGGTGCTCTGATATATAAATTCAACAATCGGTATACACCTACACGAAACACCCTGATATATTGTATTCAACCATTTGTCGGTGAAATATTACGTACAGCTGTAGTTTGCTAAAGTTTACTTTTATGTAATTTATTTTGCTTTCATTTAAACAATAAATTTTACATACAATCTCAAGACAGTTAAGTAAATTCTTTCAAATATTGTACCTTTAATCGAAGCAATATATATATATATATATATATATATATATATATATATATAGGTAAAGTATATGGAGGAAACCCTTCTTATTTGGTAAACTCTGGAAACTCTGACTTCCCAACATTTTTTTTTTTTGAAAAAAATAGGGTATGTAATATACATTTTTTTAAGCATTTCGAGCAAAAAAATCGAAAAAGCGCCGAACGGTTTTTTTTAAAAAAAATAAAAAACCTCTACTGTTTACATATAGTTAACACATTGTTTACACCTGTTATTAGCGCTTAACATGTGTTAGTCAAAATTTTATTTTATTTTTTTAAAAAAAAAATACTCGGCGCTTTTTTAATTTTTTTGGCCCAAAATGCTTAAAATCATGTATATTACTTGCCCTATTTTTTCAAAAAAAAAAAATATTGGGAAGTCAGAGTTTCCAGAGTTTACCAAATAAGGAGGGTTTTCTCTAGAACCATTCCCTATATATATATATATATATATATATATATATATATATATATATATGAGATTTATTGGGATCTTTGTGACATATTTTTTTCTTTCTTTCCAGATGATCACTGAATTGAAAGAAGAAAGAGCGTTGGATAAACACATTATGCAGACTTGTAACATCATCCATGTAAGAGCTCATTACATACTTTACAAGTGTTAATCCTACTTTTGTTTGTGTAGCATGCAACATCTTTTATTATCTTAACTTTTCTAAACATAGTGTTAAGTAAGATATTAAAATAAATGGTATCTGAATAAAACAGATTAAATATCTGTGTAAACAAGCATCATGCACATATATCCACTGCCATCATCTGGTCTATAATTACAATGCAGGGAAGTTACGCCTTCTTGTCAATACGGGTCTCCCACTGAAGCAGCAGTTTGATGTTAGTTGGCAAAATCAGTGCTTTACAGGTTGAAATTTCATACCCAAAACAGAATCGAAGATAAAATCCCTGACATCGGTTTAGAACAATTGGTGGTCCTGGAGGCAGGTGTGATCAAGGACAATCCAGAGGGCTGGCTGGCATGGCAACTGTCACCAGGGATTTGGACGATGTCACCTCTGTTAACGGGTATTAGTGAATTAATCAAATGGGTCAAAATTTTGCAATTTGAAATGAAAAGGGTCACGGGCTTGTTGATGTGTTGAGCTAAAGAGTCTTTGCTGCAAGTTGGTGCTCTGATATATAAATTCAACAATCGGTATACACCTACACGAAATTACCTGATATTGTGTTCAACCATTGGTCTGTGAAATATTACTGCTGCAGTTTGCAAAGGTTGACTTTTATTTTATTTATCAACCATCGATCTGTAAAATTAGCAACCATTTCTTGAATATTTACATAAAAGTGATCAAAACAACAATGTCATGAAATTTTTTATCATGATTCCAACCCCTTGTTTAAATGGCCATAGTTAGTGGCGGAGCTTGAACTTTTAGATGGTGGGGGCCGAAAGTCATGTGATCCAATTTGTTTTTTCAAATCGGTAGGGACCGCACTCAAAATATATAAAGTTTTCGATAAAACCATGGAAATTACACTACTGAGCCAAAAATCAGTGGCCCGGGTACCCCGGCCCTTAATAAGCTCCGCCCCTTGCCATAGCAGCAGCATTTTTGCAGCCTAGTTTCTCACTCTTGTCATTCATCACAAAATTAATTCGCTAATATAGCCGCGAATTGCGTATTGGTACGTGATGTACCGAATCGGAATACGCTAGCATACCAAATGTCACAGAATTCAAAGTTTAAATCTAGACTAAATTGTCCAAATAAAGAATTTTATTATGATCTTCATTGAAACACAAATTAAATCCATAGCGACTAAAAGTAATCTGTGTAAGTGCATGATGTCCCTAGGCTAGTATATATGTTGTTTGGACGTATTTCGGGGTGTTTGGAGATGTTGATACGCGTTTCGGGACGTTTGGGACACTTCAAGCGAGTACGGTGTGGCTTTAGGCATTTACGGCCTATACCACATTAGCTTTAGGCATTTACAGCCTATACCACATCAGTCTTGATGTGGTATAGCCCTACTCGCATGAAGCTACTAGTGAGATAGGCCCTACTCGCTTGTTGTTGATGTGTGATAGCTTCCTACTCGCCTAAAGGGGTCTGTACGAGTATGGGAGGTATAAATAGTCCCAATCATTGCCCTAATCAGGAGTTCTTGCGTCACACACTCTCCAAACACCCTCCCATGGTCTGTAAGGTCTGATTTGATCTCTGTAAACACTCGAGCTCTGTTTTAGTGATTAATCTATAATCTTTTGACCCGTGTGTGTGTTGTAATTACTCATTTATCATTGTTTCATCTTTGTTTCTGTTATTGAGACATATTCAAGGGATTCCGCACCTTGAATATAGCCCTCGTGATTGTCGGGTGACACGTTAGTCGATCCTACAAGTGGTATCAGAGCCGAGGCTCTTATCACGAGTGTTTTGATAGCAAAAACGAGCAAAAACAGGTAGGTTTTTTATGGAAAAGTTGTGATTTTTGAGCAAAAACCTTTTTTGAAGTTTGAAACTTTGAGTTTTTGATAAATACCCTTATTTTCAAATTCTTGGTGTGTGTTTATGGATTAAAACGTGTGTTTTTTATTAGGTTTTGTTCTAAAAGTGTTTTGGAAACTTTTCAAATCATTTGGGGTATAAACACTGTTTTGGTTAAGATTTTGAGGCAAAAACGGCTGTTTTTGAGCAAAAGTGGGGTTACAGATCAGATCTAGCGATTACGCAGACATTCTAGCACTTACGAAACCCTAATCGCCTATATTTAGGCGATTACAAGAAGATTCAAGCATTTAGGCTTCTATTCGCCTATAACTTAGGCGAATACAAGTCCTATCACACATCAAGGTCCTAATCGCCTATAGCTTAGGCAATTACAAGAAATCTTCACACAAATAGCCCCTAATCGCCTATCCCTTAGGCGATTACAAGGATTCTTCACACAAATAGCCCCTAATCGCCTATAGCTTAGGCAATTACAAGAAATCTTCACACATTTACACCCTAATCGCCTATAATCACACAAATAGAGTTCCTACTCGCCTGAAAGGACCTGAAAAATTTGACTAAGTATCGGACTTTTGACAAATATTAACATATGGCAAACCCGTGGGGTCATCTAAACCAACCTAGGCAACATAACAACCAACAATTGAACAATCAAGCGAACGTACCCACAAACCCTTGGCAATATTCAGCCGAGCGAAACGCGCAACGGATGCAACAAGCGCAGATGCAAGCGAATGTTGCCGGAATCAATCCGTGGGCGCTAGCGGCTCAACAACAAGCGATGAACGCGAATCCTTGGGCACTCGCGGCTGCTGCAAACTCACAGACGAATCATCTGTCTTCCGTTCTCATGAGTGACTTAGAGACAGGTAGTTCGAATAGGGCGCCGAAATTGCAATACATGTCCGACTACCATGGTTGGAAAGGCAGATTTCAAACGTATGTTGAGGGTATTGATGGACTCGTGTGGTCAGCGATAGAGACTGGGTATAGTAGGCCTATGGTTGAGAATTCCACAACTCCGATCTCAATTGAAGACATGAATGAAGATCAGAGGAAGAAGTATAATTATGAGAAGAAGGCGATGGCGGCATTGAAGCAAGCTCTTCCCAAGGATATTCTTCATCAATTCGCTCAGTGCACAACATCACATATGCTTTGGTTAGCACTGGCTGAGCGAAATAAGGGTAATCTGAAGCGCGAAAGGTTAAAATGGATCAACTCAAGAAGGAGTTCGAGAACTTCAATGCTATTGGGAACGAATCTCTGAGGGACTTGACTGCTAGATACTACCATCTGATGTCTGAAATAAATCAGTACGGGGTCTTATATTCATCTGCGGACCTTGTAGAAAGATTTGCTGAGGCGCTACCTCCTCACTAGCATCAATGGTTGGATATTCTAAAGTCAAGCAATGCATATCAGACTCTCTCCATCAACGAGTTCATTACCGAGCTGGAGAACAAGGAGATAGAGGAAATCAGGAGAGCAAACAAAGCGCTCATTCCACAGAATCCCAGCATCTATTATGGGAATCCTCTTCAGGACACCAGTGTCAGTGGTACCAAACCACAAACTGCTTTTGTGGTTAACCCGGACCCAGTTTATGCTTTCGACAATTATGGTCCCCCAGCTGATGTTCCTCCTCCTACATATCCTTTTGGACCAAACTCGTATCCTTTGAATTTTAATACTAACCAGTTTGGTGTTAACCCGTTTTCTCATCTTGCAGCACCAGCGCAGGCAACTGCAAACTTTAGTGGACCTTCTTCTTCAGGTTTTGGCGGGGCTCCAACTACAAGTTATGGTGGATATGGAGGTGCTTCTACTTCTAATCAAGGTGGCTATCGGACCAATACAGTCCCAGAGCAGCTGAACACCGCGGGTTTAGAAAAGGTGACTGTAGAGCTAGCTCAAGAACATATGGCTCTACTGTCAACCTTGGTAAACTCCTATAGTGGACTGGTTGCTAGACAGATCGGGAATCCTCATCTTACACAGGAGGATTACTCGCAGATTGATAAGGACGACATGGATCTGATAGACATACAATGGCACTTCACAAGCGTGGTGAGAAGGGCAAATGAATACATGGACAGGACGGGAAGGAGAGATGTCTTGATCAATAACAACACCAAGTTTGGGTTCGACAAAACAAAGGTCACATGCTACAACTGTGGCACAAAAGGGCATTTTGCAAGGGAATGTGACCGACCTAAGCAGCAAGGACATCATAATCCCTTCAACAACAACAGAGCGAATCAGAATCAGAGGGAGCAAGCTCAGGCACAACCCAATACTGAGCGTGCTATTGTCCCAGTCAACAACCAGAACCAGAACCAGAGGCCTCCTGCAAACAACGATCAAGGTCAAGCCCTGGTTATTCATGCTGATGAAGGTTTTAACTGGAACCATCTGATCATTGGAGAAGAAGCTCCTCAAGGTGGTGCAGCCTGTTTTGCTCTACAAGCGTCTGAAGCACCAGCCGAAGTTGAAGAAACTTCGAGTCAGTCTGACATCAACACTTCTGAAACCGAAGCGTCCGACTGTGACTCGGAGTGCGATTCTGATATGGGAGAAGATTTGGAGGATCTGTTAGCTGAAGTAGATGCGCTGATTGGTAAAAGATCGTTTCTTGTGGATGCTGACTGCACAGAGAAGAACTTCGGCGAATTCTTTGGAGCTCAGAAGACAGCAGCTCATTATGCATTGATGGCCATTACTGAATCGTCGAACAAGGTAAGTTCTTCTTCTGATTCTAAATTAGACTGTGTAGAGTGTAATCAGTTAAAATTCAGAATTAAAGAATTAACTGAAGAAAATCTGAATTTAAAAGCTGATGTTGGTCCGTTACAAAGGTCAATTGATTCCTTGAGACAAAAGGAGAAAAATTTTCTTAGTACAATTGAAAATTATAAAAAGGATGTTTCTGAACTGTCAAAAACCTTGGCTAACAAACAAATTGCTATAAATAATTACATCAATGAGGTCGAAGACACTAAGAAACAATTGGCCATTGTTAACTGTGACTATGAAAAGATCAGGAAGAAGCTTGAGAGTTATTTGAACTGCAAGTATGTCCTTGATCACATAGTAGAACACTCTGAAAAGGAAGGCTTCTCCACCAGTCCCAAATATTCACAATGTCTTGCCGAAGGAGGAACTTGTGGACTTGGCAGCTGAGGCAGCAAAAGCTGCAGAGGCGGCCAAGGTTACTGAAGCAGCTAAACCTGCTGAGGTCACTAAGGCTGCTACTCCTGCTAAAGCTGTCAATCTGTGTGAGAAAGCTGATGATATCAGTGTATATGACACTGACTCTTCGGATGATGAGCTCGATGAACCTCCTAGGTATGCACCGGTCAAAACTAAAGATGTTCCTCTCTTGAGAATCATATCATTACCATTGAAACCTTGAGTGAACTGGAACCGAAAGTGCAAACCGAGTATGGTAGGAGGATTAAGGTGTTTTATAAACTAAAAGGGTCTGAAAGGGTGCATGCTGATGAGGAAGTCCCTCTCAGATGTATCGCCCCTGGTCTTGTTGCCAAAATTTGGCAAGAATCTGTCATTACCGTAGAAAAGGAAACTTGGAATAAAAAGAAGGGTAAGGGTAAGGGTAGAAAGGATCATGGTAATCAGCCTAATGAAAATAACAAGAAAAATCAAAAGTCGAACACCGTTAATCCTCAAAATCAAGCTCAAAGAAAAAGTCTGAAGAAGCATGTAACTGAGTTCATTAGATCGAGCGGCAATGAAAGAAACGATGATCCTCAAGTCGATCAGCAAAGAAGATGTCTTGAGGATCTAAAACACAAAAACTCATTTGCCGGCACATCTAACAAAATGAACAAAAAGGAGACCAAGCCCGAATCTCCTAGATTTGAAGAATATAGATCCTGTCACAAGTGCGGGGAACGTGGGCATTTAGTTGCTGCGTGCCCTGAATTGAGACGAGAAAGGATCAAGGTGGATGATCCTCCCAGTTCTAGCAAATCCAAGCAACCTGTTTCCCCTAAACTCTCAGAGAAACAAAAGGGAAAGCAGGTCGTTTATGATAACCGCAACAAGATTGCTATGAACCAAAAGCCAGTTGATGGCAGGGGTCCACAGCTGAGGGGGAGCACTGTTCCTCCAAAGGTTGAAGCAGCGCCTAAGCCACCAGCAAAGGCTGCAGCTAAACCGCAGGGCAACCCCAAAGCTGCTCCACGTACAGTTAAGTCTGAAGTGGATCCAAAACTGTTCCTCCAAAGGAATCCAAGGCTGAACCTTCTAGCCCACAGGCGAAGAAAAAGCCCAAGCCAAAGAAACCTGAACAGATTTGGAGACCCAAGTCACCAACCAAAGGAGGAGAATCATCTGCTGGAGAAAGCACTGTTGTACCATCGGAAACAACGCCAACACCAAATGGAAGATGGGTTGACTTTCCGATGTTAGATGAAGATGGTAGACCCAAGACCGTGAAGGCTTGGGTCCCCCTTAACCACTGAACTTTGAATGTTTGTGCAGGGAGTTCCACAGGGCCTTATCAGCAGCCTATGGATTGTTGATAGTGGAGCTTCAAGGCACATGACAGGCGATCTATCCCTGCTTTTTGACATAAAGAATATCAACGGGGGTATGTTGCCTTTGCTGGTAATAAAGGGGGTTATATTACAAAAGAAGGAAGTATGAGCAACGGTATTGTAAGCTTTGAAAAGATAAGCTTTGTCAAACAGATAGACCACAACTTGCTGAGTGTTTCGCAGATATGTGACAAGAAGTTCACTGTGTTCTTTGATGACAACGCATGTTTCATTCTGAAGCCTGGATTCAAAATACCGAAAGAGTGGGTCATGATCTCAGCTCCCAGGGTCAACAACTTATACGTCCTGGACATGAGCCGAGCAATGACAGCGAAAGGTCAAGTCACTTGTTTTCTGTCAAAGGCGACAGAGAAGGAATCGATAATGTGGCACAGACGAATGGGGCACATCCACTTGAGGAAAATGAACCATCTGGCCCAGAATCAACTGGTGGAAGGTGTTTCTGTTAAGAATTTTCATTTAAACGACGTCTGTGTCTCATGTAAGAAAGGGAAGCAGAAAAGAAAGTCTCACAAGCCTAAGAAGACAAACTCAGTTAGTCTACCACTCAAACGACTGCACATGGACCTGTTTGGCCCAGTCAATCGGAAGAGCAAGAACGGTGACTCATACTGCTTAGTGATTACCGATGATTATTCTAGGTTTTCTTGGGTTGTGTGCATGAAGCACAAGAGTGAAACTTTTGATTACTTGAAGAATCTGTTTACTAAACTAGAAAATATATATCAGCTAAAGATCCGTAGGATCAGAAGCGATAACGGAACAGAGTTCAAGAATCACGCTATGGAGGCGTTATGTGCAGAAAAGGGCATTCATCATGAATTCACAGCGCCATACACTCCTCAGCAAAACGGGGTTGCAGAAAGAAAGAATCGGACTCTTATTGAGGCAGCCAGAACTATGCTCACAGACTCGAACTTGCCTGTGATCTTCTGGAACGAGGCAGTTCACTGTGCGTGTTATACTCTGAATAGGGTTCTAACGGTAAAGAAGCTTGGTAAAACTTCTTACGAGCTTCTGAACCGAAGGAAACCGAACTTAGAGTTTCTGGAACCTTTCGGAGCTCCATGCACCATGATACATCCCGATGGGAAGTTTGGTGCAAAGGCAGAAGAAGGTTTCTTTGTTGGTTATAGCACTCCCAACAAAAGAGTGTACAACAAAAGAACCAACAACGTTGAAGATTGGCTTAATGTCGATGTTCAGCGTTATACTACCAATGCACCTGGTGTTGGACCTGATTGGTTGTTCGACTATAAGAGTCTATTTGATTCCTTCAACGTGGAGAATTTGGTGGATGATGCTGTAGCGCAAATGTATTACGAATGTGAAAACGCAGCTAGCTCTCCGCTAATGCGTCCGATCGTGATTAATGCACCTGCGCCTGCTCCATCTGATGCCTCTGCATCCACGGGTCCCCCTGATAAAACCGCAGCTGCAGAAGATGAGGAAGTTTTTCAGGAAGCGTCAGCAGAGGTTCTCGAATCTTCATCTTCCGACGACGATTTTGCGGAGTCTCATGAAACTCTCACTGAGGAACAAGCTGGAAATGGTGAATCTACCACTACAGCTCCAGTTAATCCGACAGGAAACAATCAAGCTGGTCCTTCTTCTTCAGCGGCTCCAGGGATAGGTCTTCGGATCGATCTCTCCGGTTTTAATATGCAACCCGCTGCTCCCTCTGGTTCAAGCGCAGCAGAGACAAATCTATCTCAAGGTTTGGAGAACCTTAATCTGCATTCGGATGATCCAGTGCCGGCACAACCGGAATCTCGGATTCACGACACTCATCCGATGCAAAATGTGATTGGTAATCCGGCTAGCAGAGTCATGACGCGCAGTCAGCTCAGAAATGCTAGTCCAAGTGACAATACAGGTACTCTGGCACTCTACTCGGAAATTAGAAAAGCAGGTCATCAGAACGATTGGTCCTTCGCCTTGTATGTTTCTCAAACTGAACCAAGAACTGTGCAAGAGGCATTGAGGGAAGAACCATGGATTGAAGCAATGCAAGCCGAACTTCAGCAGTTCCAAAAGCTAGGTGTGTGGGACTTAGTTGACTTACCTCCAGGCTCGAAGAAGATTGGAACAAAGTGGGTCTACAAATGTAAATGGGATGACCGCGGGGTGATTATAAGAAACAAGGCTCGATTAGTTGTCCTCGGCTTCCGTCAAATCGAAGGAATAGATTACAACGAAGTATACGCTCCAGTTGCGCGCCTTGAAGCTATCCGGATGTGCTTAGCTTACGCTTCGTACAAACGGTTTAAGGTGTATCAAATGGACGTGAAAAGTGCTTTTCTGTATGGTGTCGTGAAGGAAGAGGTGTATGTTGCTCAGCCACCGGGTTTTGAGGATCCGCTACATCGCGAAAAAGTCTACAAATTGAACAAAGCGTTGTACGGACTCCATCAGGCACCGCATGAATGGTACCAAATGCTTAGCAACTATCTGATATCCAACGGGTTCAAACGTGGACTCGTGGACAGCACCTTATTCACCAAGGAAAAGGGTGGTGATCGTCTTCTGGTATAAGTTTATGTTGATGATATTATTTTTGGGTCTACTAATGATGTCATGTGCAGGGAATTCGAAAAGCTTATGCAGGATAAATTTGAGATGAGCTCGATGGGGGAGATGCAATTCTTCCTCGGTCTACAAGTAGAACAACAAGAGTCGGGGATCTTCATGCACCAGACAAAATACGTTGCTGACATCTTGAGCCGGTTCCAAATGGAAGACTCTACTCCAGTAGGCACACCGATTCAGACCAATCACGGGATTGGGCCTGACGAGAAAGGACAAACCGTTGATCCTTTTCTCTATCGAGCTATGATAGGCTCACTCATGTACCTCACTGCATCAAGACCTGATATAATGTTCGCGACATGCTTACTATCAAGATACCAGTCAAGGCCGAAATAGTCCCACCTGGTTGCTGTGAAGAGAATCTTACGTTATCTAAAGGGTTGTCCGACCAAAGGTCTTTGGTACCCTAATGACGATAAGTTTGACCTCATCGCATTTAGTGATGCTGACTATGGCGGATGCAAGACAGACTTAAAATCCACATCTGCTGGATGCCAGTTTTTGGGACCAAGACTAGTCTCGTGGCAGTGCAAGAAGCAAGCCTCAGTCGCCTTATCCACCTGCGAGTCGGAATATGTAGTAGCATCGAGCTGCTGCTCCCAGGTTCTTTGGATACAGCAACAAATGAGAGACTACGGTTTGAAATTTCTTAATACTCCCATTCACTATGATAATGAGTCCGCTATAGCTCTTGCTAAAGACTCAGTTAACCATTCCAAGGCGAAACATATCTTGGTTAAGTATCATTTCATACGCGATTGCTATGAAAAGAAACTTATCCATATGGTAAAAATCCACACAGACTACCAACGTGCCGATTTATTCACCAAAGCTTTTGACGGTCCTCGTTTTGAGTACTTGTTAATCTTAAACGGCATTAAAGTTAAGCAGGATTAGATCCTCATCGGTAATCGTTTTTGTAAATATTTTTCTTTAAAAAATCAGAAAAATCCAAAAATATTGTCCTTTCGCAAATTTTTAGATTTTTAGGGGGAGAAAATTTCAGAAAAATACAAAAACATTCAGAAAATGCAAAAATTCAAAAAAAAAAAATATTAGAAAATCCCAAAATCAAAAAAAAAAATTGAAAAATGCAAAAATGAGTTTCTTTGGTGAAAATGGGAAGATGATATTAACCAATCAGTCGGACTGTCTGGACCCTTATCATCTTAAAAATATTGGAACTGATAGGTAGCCTCTACAATGATGTGTCGGTAGGCTCAAAATCATTTCCAAGTTCGGCACGGTGATATAAACTTAAATCAACTGAATCTTGTGTGGATCAACGTGCGTTGGCATATGGTCTTGGTACCGAAATCTCGTTTGATAGCATGCCAAAATCCGAGGTTTCATGGTCTTTAAGAGGTTGGTACATCCGGGGTGAACTGGACGTCTCTCAGAATAAATAGGAGTGGCACACGTGTCGTACGTTGGGGTCGCAGCCTACGACTGAGACACCCCTGTGTCATTTCCTGAAAAAAAAACAAAAACAAAAAAAAATAGAATAAATTCTGATCAGGAGACGTCCGGGAATCCTAAAAGAGCAAAAAGATTCATATATGCCAAAATCCTATTCTCAATGAGAATTCGCTCTAAGGTATCAAATCATATACCTAAAGCATCGTACCGTGAAAAATCAAATGTACGGTATTTGACTTGAACCCTGGTTTGGATCTCACTGGTCTCTCTGTTGCAGCGTTTCTGCTAACCTGATCACCACTGAGTCCACTCCTTGTAAAATACGGATGACAACAGCTTACTCACCGGTTACGAGGAAGCTTTGTGCATGACTTGATACGGGAATGTGTCGCGTGGCGGGGAACACCTTGTATCTCAGTCTTAATATTACCTTAACGTATCTAAAGCGCCTAGCGATAAAACTTGATTTTGAGTTTAGGTGGACAACAATATCGGCAGTTGTTGTAGGATGCTTATTGGTAATTTAAGCGAAAACTGAAAATATAAGGGATCTAGTAAAGTCCGTACACTGATATGATTCCCTAACCGTTGAAACTCGCAAAAATATGTTAGTTTACAGTTAGTTGATCTCCCGTTTTATTTTATTTACGCTTAGTTTAGCTTAATTTATCATTCTTGATTGCCGATGATGGAATCCTAATCCATTGTAATCTTACTTCTTCAAGAATAAATCGCCGAAAAATAAAAAGGGCAACTAATTGGAAACTTGTGTTTTTGCCGGGTCAAAACCGTATGTTTTATCAAGTACAAGGGTCGAAAATGAAAGTTTTTTCAAAGTCATGAGTCGTCATCGGTGTTATGTGTTTAAACGTGGTGAAAAACGCATGTTTTGAACCTGAACGGGTCAAAATTGTGAAAGATGGTGCTGCAGGGGCATTTTGGTAAATGTTTTAAGCATTTAGAGTTCAAATCGCTAGTCTCTTTGGGCGCATATGGCCTACTCGTGTATAGGTTAAAGCGAATACATTATAATCGCTTGAACTTATAAGCGATTAGAACTCTTGGCTATTTATAACTTATATGAATCTGAATAGTGTATAGAACCTCTACTCGTGTCTTCCTTTATGCGAATATGACTCTATTCGCTTCTATTTCACGCGAGTAGGGGTATTATTGAGTGTCTTTAAACGAGTAGAACCATACTCGTGTATAAAGACTAGCGAATAGAGGTCCAATCATTTTTATCTCATGCGAATAGGGACGGGGTATATAAGCAGCACTTAGAAACACTTGTTATTCATTTTTTCAAACAACCGGTCACTGTTACCCTCATCCCTCCAAACCCGAATCAAACCAACTCCGTGCCCGTGCCCTGTTGATCTTGAATAATCTTTCTACACTATCAAGGTAATAACCATACTAAATTTCAGATCATAACAACATGTTTTTAAGGGGTTTAGATTGTGTTTAAAGGGCCGAAACCCTAGGTGAAAAAATCTTGATTGTTTGGCTTTGTAATGAGTTTATTACTGAGTAATGGGCATGAGGGTTCTTAATCGGCACCTTTAGGTCCTGTTTATCCAAAGATTTTAAACCAAATCATCACAGAATCAAAACCCCCAATTTTGGACCCTTATGAACCCTAATTCTTGAAATGCCCAATTGAACCCGATTTTTGATCTGATAATGATATTATTGTTAGGGGTTTTGATGTTGGGTTGTATTAGACCTCAATGGGATGAATTCCGGACTCGAAACAATACGCTACAAGTTTTCGACAATTTTGGTGCACAAAAACACTGTTCATGCGAGTAGAATTATACTCGCATGAACAAGAAGCGAATAGGCTGTTTTGAGTTTGTAATCGCGTCTATTATACACGAGTGGGCATGTAATCGTGTATAAAGTACACGACTGTATCACTACTCGCGTATAGAGTTGTGTACTCGCGTATAATGGTCAGTTCTTGGCCTACTCGCGTGTATTCTGACCTACTCGCGTGTACTCTATCCTACTCGCGTATAAAATGGCCTATTCGCTTATTTAGCAAGCGATTACAATTCTGTAATCGCGTATAACTTTCTGTTGACCAACAATTGTCAAGTTTTGTCCGTTTTAGTCCATTTTTGTCCGGCTTTTGAATATATGATCAACGTATGATACTTATTACGCGTTTTGGTGTACATGATGGAGAATTGGAAGACATCGCCAAAGCACAACTGTTGTGCTTTTCTCGGACCGATTACTTTGGATAAAGGCAGAGTCTTTCAAGGCGTCATCGACTTCTTAAAGCGATCGAGAATACACTATGCGATATCCAAGCAGCACGCTGCTTACAAGGATATCTTGCTAGAATTCTATCGTAACGCCAAGGTTGATCCCATGGCTGATCCGATCGTGATTACTAGTTCGGTTCAAGGAAAAGATGTTATTGTCACCGAACAGATAATTCGAGAAGTGCTACAGTTTGGAGATTCTGATGCTGATCCTATAGTGTTTGACGCTATTCTGATACGTGGCGGCTTTCTTAGGATGAAGTATTTGGGTAAAGTCGACAAACAGACGATGCTGAAAAAAGGATTACTTCCGCCGGAGTTTAAATATCTTACTCATGTGGTTTTGAAGTGCCTTGGTCCGAGAAAAGGTGCTTTTGATGCGATAAGAGATACATTGGCCTCTGCGATTGTCGCTCTGACACTCAACAAGCCATTTAACTTCTCAAAGATGATTCTGCACCACTTAAAGGAGATCATATTATTGCCGCCGACAAAGAAGTCTTTCATTGTCTATCACCGGTTCTTACAGTTAATCATTGATAATCAAGTACCTGATTTGGTGATGCATCCTGCTGAGTATATAGGGACTGATGATATTACTCAGGCTGAAATGAACAGGATGAGAAGTTACAAAGGGCGACCGAAGTCTGAATATCCTCCGAATAGACGACTATATGGGCACTTGAAGAGAGAAGACTATGTGTCACCACCAGGCAACAGGTGGAGACACGAAGATAGTGATTCAGAGGATGACTTCCATATCCACAGGTTGGTGTTTAAAGAAGGGGACAATATAGGGCGTAAGACAGATGAGTTGGGAGAAAACGCCCCAGGCAGGATTTCTGACATGGCTGAAGGTGATGAAGAGGATTTTGATCCGAATTTATTAGACTTCTCTGCACCTTCTGGTACTGCACAAGAACCTGATGCCTCTCAGTCTGGAAGAGGTAAAGCACATGTTGATGAAGACGCACCAGTTGACATAACTGATGTAGATGACGACTCAGAAGCTACAGAAGATGATTCACCCGATGTACTCTCTCTAGAAGAGGATAGAGCTCTCACAGCCGAGGCGAGAGACCTTGCAAGAGATCCCACTTTCACTCCAGGTAGTGGTGATCTTATTGCAGATATCGATGCAGAGCTTGCCTCTTCTCCTCCTGCAAAGAGACAAAAGACAACTGCCAAGAAGGACAGGGTTCGAGGTAAGAAGACGATGTCTGTTAAACCTCAAGCGGTGAAACCACCAAGAAATAGACGATTCACCCTTCCTGAAGCTTTTGGGGATCCAGTCACTCAATCCTCTCAAGCGGCAGCGGCAACAGTTACAACAACAACAACAACAGCAACAACAACAGCAACAACAACAACAGCAACAACAGCAGCAGCAATGACATCTTCGGCTCCTACTACAGTTAGTGCAGCAATGTCTGCCAGTGTCACTATGTCAATGCCTGCTTCGGTAATCTTCACTGAGCTAGTCTCAGTTACCGAGGCAGCGACAAGCTCGCAGATTGTTCCTAATACTATTGGTGACAGGATCCGAAGTATAAGACAGAAAGTTCGACCCACAGCTTCCGGGTCATCCGATCAGACCTCTTCGTCTGCTTCTGCTACAAATGAACAACTTCAAAGAAAGATTAGCGAGCTAACTGCCATAGTAGCTGCGCAAGCACGTGATATAGCAGAATTGCGAACGAAGAATGCAAGATAGAAGAAAATGAGAATGCAATGCTTGAGCTGATCGAAGAATCTATCCAGTCTAACACAAAGTTGAGAACGACGGTAGATGCGCTCACATTATCTAACCAGTAGGTCATAGAGTCGAATAGGCTGATGATGGAATCTCATCAGCAGCTGATACAGTCGAACCAAAGTACTTTGGAGAGACTTGCAGGTGTAGAGGCCTCAAATAGCGAACTTCGCCTAATCAATGTGAACAATGAGCGAAGGATCACGAAGACTGAAAAAGAAAATGCCGAGCTGAGGGCTAGGATAAACGAGTTGACTGGAACTCAACCTAGACTCATCGGTGGTCCTAGTTCAGAGGCTGGTGCTGGTGATGATGATGATGAGGATAATGATGATGAAGAAGATGATGATGAGGATGACGATGATGATGAATCAGATGGTGATGATGATGTTGGAAAGGGTGGTAGTGGTGATCCTGGAGCCACGGGTGGTGGCGGATCATCAACTGGATCTGGTTCTCAGCGAACAAAGAAGAGTCACGACAAATCAGGCAAGGATCCCGCAGCAGGTTCTTCTGCTCAGGGGGAGTCTGATCAAAGGAAGAGCAAGATTCAGCAACTCAAAGACAAACTGAAGCGAGCTATAGTTCCTGTGGAAAATGTCGAGCCTCTAAACAGTTATTTCGACTATGATGATGATGGCAACCTGTACGTGCCTCCAGTGTCCTCTGATTATGATCTGGAAGAAGGTGAAATACCTCCTGAGGTTACACCTGAGGACCTGGAAAAGATCTTTGGCTTGGCACCTGGAGAATTTTCCAGTGCAGGCCACTCTGCTCCAGAACTGCATCCAGACAATCATGAAGTGGAGATGGAAGATGGAACCAATGTCACTACACCCGAGTATGTGGTGGGTGAGTCGAGCAGCGGGATACCTAAGATCTCTGAGGAGATGCTTAATCAGTCTGAAGAAAAGCTAAAGTCTGATCCTACACCTGTCCCAGACAAAGTGAAAGAACGACATGACAAGATCAGACAAAAGTATCCTGAGTGGTTTCCATCTGGAGGCGAGTCTGAGAAGAAAAAGGAACCTGTACAGGCTTCAATATTCAAGAAACATTTGGTAAAGATGTCAGGAAGCGTGATCAGCTGGGCTTACATAAAGCATGCTAAGATGTTAGGAGTAAAGTGGCAGGATGGTCTTCTCTACTTTCAACCGTACACGAAAGTCCTCAGTCTGCCCTTCTGGCATATACGTGATTTGGTTAGATTGCAGCCTCCTTTGTATCATGAGTCTCGCTATGAACTTCAAGGGTTCTACAACATTATGAGAAGAGAAAGTGTTGAGGGATGGGACCAGTTCCAACCACAGTACCCAAAATCTGTTGTGACAAACAAGATTCATCCCATCACAAAGAATCCTATTTGGAAGCACATCATCAAACCACCCGAAACCGCGTCGAAGATTCCATTAGTTCCGATTGAGCAAGACTTCTCTTCTAAGTTGTATTACTGGCACTATGACGCAGAGAC
Organism: Ambrosia x helenae; assembly: GCA_030844895.1. NCBI lineage: Eukaryota > Viridiplantae > Streptophyta > Magnoliopsida > Asterales > Asteraceae > Ambrosia > Ambrosia x helenae. The sequence continues at coordinate 33,110,517 of CM061234.1, forward strand.
AACAGAAGCCGTAATAGTCTTAAGCAACTCACCAAAACCGTGCAGGAAAATTAGAATATGGGATCCAATGTGGCTGATTAACTGCCCGGAGAAAGACGTGGAGACATTGTTCTTATATCCAATACAACATCTGAAGGCCGAAGCCGATCAAGCATTGAAGTTTCAACGGGTGATTCGTTTCTGTCACGCCAACAAAGTTCATGCGGGATGCGACTGGTCAAGACTTTCCAGGATAGAGACAATGTCGATTTGATGAAGACTGAAGATGCCGCATGTTTTGTTTATGTTATGTTTGCTATGTATGTTTTCAATTTTGAGTCTGTAAAGTTGTTAGTAGTTGCTATAAACGATGTCTTATGTAATCTTTGTACGTATACTAGCCTGGTCCAAGGGGGAGTCTGTAAGTGCATGATGTCCCTAGGCTAGTGTATATGTTGTTTGGACGTATTTCGGGGTGTTTGGAGATGTTGATACGCGTTTCGGGACGTTTGGGACACTTCAAGCGAGTACGGTGTGGCTTTAGGCATTTACGGCCTATACCACATTAGCTTTAGGCATTTACAGCCTATACCACATCAGTCTTGATGTGGTATAGCCCTACTCGCATGAAGCTACTAGTGAGATAGGCCCTACTCGCTAGTTGTTGATGTGTGATAGCTTCCTACTCGCCTAAAGGGGTCTGTACGAGTATGGGAGGTATAAATAGTCCCAATCATTGCCCTAATCAGGAGTTCTTGCCTCACACACTCTCCAAACACCCTCCCATGGTCTGTAAGGTCTGATTTGATCTCTGTAAACACTCGAGCTCTGTTTTAATGATTAATCTATAATCTTTTTACCCGTGTGTGTGTGTTGTAATTACTCGTTTATCATTGTTTCATCTTTGTTTCTGTTATTGAGACATATTCAAGGGATTCCGCACCTTGAATATAGCCCTCGTGATTGTCGGGTGACACGTTAGTCGATCCTACAATCTGTAAACAAATTAAAGATCAAAGCAGTCCACTTATAATATACCTAAAAAATGATTACATAAGAAATGATGCACAGTAATAATTATAAATTCAGAAAATAGACACAGAGTGACTCAGCAGGGGATGGTTAATCTTACTTTAATCATAATTTACTTGTATTGACACCTTATTTAATTCTTGAAATGTCCTTTAAAGTGGTAAAAGATTCCCTATGTTTTGTTGATTAATTCTTTAAATGGAGAAACAGCTGTGAAAGTTGTTATTTAGAATCCACTTGATCAACTTTATCATTTTAAAATCAATAATATTAACCTTCCATTGAATAATTCTTCAAAATTTTACTCACATATGAGCACAGTGTGAGCCTTAAGTCTCTTTTACTTCTGTCCCTCACAATCTCCATGCCCAAAATCTTTTTAGCTTCACCAAGCTCCTTCCTGTCAAACTCAGATATCAACAACTTCTGAGTTTGGTTCTTGTGAAATCACAGAAATTTATTCTGGTGAATTAGCAATTTGGTGTATATAATTGTGATATTCTGGTGAATTAGCAATTTGGTGTATTAAATTGGCGACCACTTCATGAATATTTACAACAAATTTATCAAAACAGATACAATATCATTAAATTGTTTTTCTTAATGTTGAAAAACACCTATGAAATTGAATCAAGAACACAATTGTCGAAAGCTTCGAGATTATTATTGATTAATGAAACGGAAATACAAAGAGAATTACAAAAGAAAAGACTAATTCCAAACAAATTGATGAGACCTATTTATACACCCTAATCCCTAATTGAACCGTTAAAGTCTATTGAGACTTTCATTATTAACAGGATTAGTCCTCCATCTCCATCAGTCGTTTCCTTATTAACCCAAACTATAATAAAGCAGAATAAACTTTGGATATTACCATAAATGGCCCCTCAAACTTTCTTGACCAAGTTTGACTTATTATTTAACCTTGATTATTGACACACATTTCTAACAATCTCCACCTTGTGTCAAAAAATCATAACCCGGCTATTCTTTAACCCATCCAAACAACTGATCCAAAACATCTGATTCAAACACCTGTTGTCCAAACTACTGATCAACTACTCACCATCAGTAGTTTCAACGTCTGTTTACAATCAGTAGTTTCCAAGCATCTGCCATCAAACAACACCAAACAGGTGTTTTGTTCAGCAGACTTTTCCAGGACCAAACTGCCCTTCCCTTTAACAACTGCTATCCCTGAATCAACACCATCCAGATCTGACCCATGTTGTATAATCCTTTCCACACTTAAACAACATTCAAAAACCTGATATACTCCACTGGATTTGACCCATTTCCAACCTTTCACACCTTCAACAAGTATCCACTGATCTATAGAACCTCTAAGCACCAACCAAGTATCACTACTCAATAATGAAAACATATCTACCTTCATTATCTTCCAATCCTTGATCTCATTTGCTTCATTCTCAGATTCAACACTAGTCAAAAGATTAACTGTTTTATCCACAGCCCAGACCCTTTCCACACAGGACTGCCTTTCATCAAACCACAACTGAGTAATCTTCCCTGCACACTTACCAGACAACTCCACCTCAACCTGAACATCATCACATTGTGCAGTCTCCACCTCAGTCCAAAAACCTTCTAAACACAGCATAACCCTGCTGCCTTTTATCCATAGCATAAACCTGCTATCCGGTAACCTTGGCTTCCCATCTTCTAGACCACATATTTTGAATATTTTCAACACATCAGAATATCCCAAGAACATATCAACACATGTCCTTGATTTCATCAACTCCACCTGTCTAAAACACTTATTCAATTCACAGCCAAACATTTCCAAAACTACCCCTCTTGGAAACACATCCTTTTTAACCAAAAGATTATCACAACCTCCACCTAGAACCTAGTTCACAATCCTATCACACACTTCACCATGAACCACCATTGACTATCTATCACCAGAGATCAACACCCTGTGACACAACTCCACCACAGTCTTACACCTCTCTATACCAACATCATGAACAACACCATGACTTCCTTTTCCAATCAAACACTGTTCATCTGTGTGATCTATGAACTCTTTCTCACTAGGCAACACACGACCATCCAGAACATAAACATTATTCTCATGTCTAGTTCCAGTCATGATAACCTCCTGATCAAACATGATCAAGACCTTACCATCTCTCAACCACACATGGTAACCTATCTTTTCTAAACAACCTAATGACAACAAACTTCTATTCAAATCAGGAACATACCTCACATCATGAACCTCAACAATATTACCATTGTTCATCATGAATACAACTATCCCAACCCCTTGAATCTTACAAGTTCTGCCATCACCCATCTTAACTTTACCAAGACAACCATATTTCAGATCCCTGAAATACCCCTGATCATATGTCATCCCAAAAGACCAACCTGAATCCAAGATCCACTTCTCTGAACAGAATTCTTCACTGGTCACTACAAGAACATCACAAACATCACATTCATCTGATGAATCACCTTCTTGTTGCCTGTGATTATCATACCTCTGTTCACCCTTCTTCTTCTTCAATTCAGGACAGTCTCTCTTCAAATGATCTTCTGAATGACAAACATAACACCTCCTCTTGAATCTTGATTCACCCTTGAACCTTGAATTCTTCTGATCAGCCTTCCCTCTCACAAACAATGCATCTCCACCATCTTCTACCACATCTGTTCTTCTTTTCAACTCTTTTGAATTCAGGGCAGCCAAGACTTCATCCATAGCCAATGTCTCCCTTCCATACATAAGAGTATCCACAAAATGCTCATACAAAGATGGCAATGATGTGAGAAATATGATGGCCTGATCTTCACCATCCAATTCAACCTCAATATTTTCAAGATCCAAGATAAGTTTATTAAACTCATCTGTATGTTCATCCAGTGTCTTACCAGGGCTCATCTGAAACGTATACAACTTCTTCTTGAGATACAACCTGTTGGCCAACGACTTGGTCATGTACAGGGTCTCAAGCTTTGCCCAAATACCAGCAGCAGACGTTTCTTTCGACACCTCCCTCAACACCCTGTCACCCAGACTCAATATGATCGAACTGTGAGCCTTTTCTAACATCTCCTTCTTCTCTTTATCTGTGAGATCACCAGGAATATGATCTTCACCCCTCAATGCATCAACAACACCATTATGCACTAACAGGGCTGTCATCTTCATCCTCCACAGACTAAAATCGTTTCTCCCATCAGACTTTTCCAACTCGAACTTCGTCGTCACCATTCTTGATCTTATTACACGGATAACACAACCAATTTCACAGAACTAGAGAAACCTGGCTCTGATACCAATTGTTGAAAAACACCTATGAAATTGAATCAAGAACACAATTGTCGAAAGCTTCGAGATTATTATTGATTAATGAAACGGAAATACAAAGAGAATTACAAAAGAAAAGACTAATTCCAAACGAATTGATGAGACCTATTTATACACCCTAATCCCTAATTGAACCGTTAAAGTCTGTTGAGACTTTCATTATTAACAGGATTAGTCCTCCATCTCCATCAGTCGTTTCCTTATTAACCCAAACTATAATAAAGCAGAATAAACTTTGGATATTACCATAAATGGCCCCTCAAACTTTCTTGACCAAGTTTGACTTATTATTTAACCTTGATTATTGACACACATTTCTAACACTTAAGTAACCATGTCATATTACAAAGAGTCACAAGTGAAGTTTGTTATTTCATCCATAGTCTCCTATTTGAATGGCCATATATATTGCTGCATTTTTATTTATTTTCTGCATCAGCTCTTTATATGTGTGTTCACTATTGGCATTCCTCTCAATTGGTTTGCTCATGCTTAGCAAATTGTGTCTGTAATTATATAATACAATAGAAGGCACTATCAAAAACATAACTCTGCTTATTTCAACATATATAATTAGCTTGGACCTGAGACCATAGTCTGTCTGTTTGACTAAAAAGTCAACCCTGGTTTTCAATTTGCTTATGAAGTCAAACTTCATTCCTTTTCTCTTTTATGTTTGTGTTGTCATTTGTGTTTCACAAAACCACTAACAGAATTCTTTCTCCTGATGCATGTTTTCTATTTGTCACTAGTAATACAACATATTACAAATATAGAAAAATACTATTAGTTACTGTTAGGTGTCAAATAGTATAAGGGGGTCATTTGTAATAATATCATAGTATGAGGGTTGAGAGTGTAACTAGTCAGTGTGTGAGTTGTTAATAAGCGTAGAGATTACAGAATGAGATTAGCTATTGATTTTGAGATTAATTCTCTCCTTCTCTGAGTTTCTCTTCTTTCTCTATCTTTAGCTCTTTATCTCTTGATTACCATTTTCGTTCGTAACAGTTACTTTACTGGTTCTATCGAGGAAGAATAAAACTTCTAACATATATACGAAATATGAAAAAACCCAAAAAAATAATTGAAAGGATGTCACAACACTGTTGCTAGGAATAAAAATAAACAAAAAAAAGCTGGAAAAATATGCTATAATTGATTACAACAAAACAAAGACGTTGCAATTATTGAGAATTTGGATGTATACAATTGGTGGTAGGTTACTTTACTTTAAAAGTAATGGTCATCAAAATAAAGTAAGGGAAAAAAAAAAAAAAGTTTTCAAAAAAGCAATGCATATGGAATTCCACTAACAACCTTTTCTTAAAGGGGAATTGGATTTTAATAACCCAAACTATTCGGAATTGGCCACTGGCACCCCCAACAAAAAAATTGGCCATACATAACCTAAACTATTGACTTGTTGGAATCTAGCACCCACCTAACTGACGTCGTTAGTCTGGTTGCTGACGTGGCAAAGATTGCTGATGTGGCATGCTGATGTGTCAATCCACATGTGTATTTTATAAAAAAAATTCCACCTCATCATCATCATCATCCACATGTGCCTTTAATTAAAAAAAAACCCAGATCTGATAGTCACCCCAAACTCACATCAATACATCATCTTCTTCATCATCATCACAAAACCCCACCCTTGTTTCCTGATGAAAACCCACAAAGACAAAAGCACACACACAAACACACAATACACCTTAATGGAAAGAAGAAACTAGAGAGAGAGGAATCGGAACAGGGGAGAGAGAGAGACAGAGGAAGAAAGGAAGAGCAGGAAGAGAGGGAGACCGGGAAACTGCCGGCCACCGTATACGGTGGAACTCATGGCGGCGACACCTCAACCTCGTCATACAGATCGTCCCTATCCTATGAACAGAAGATGGAGAACCAAGTGAAACGGAACCGTCAATGACGATGCATCTAGCGGTCCGATTAAAACCTCGGTGAAACTAGTCTAGGTAATATTCAACCACCCCTCTTGGTCTATTCCTGGGCAAATCATAATATTGTTGGTCTTGACAATTACAGTAGCATTTAATGTTGGTGTTTCGGCATTGGGTTTCGATGGAAGTATTTTAGATGGGATTAACAGGAAATGAATTATCAATGGTGGTTGCTCGGGTTAGGATACATGGATCAGGTCTGATGGATTGATGATGGTGGTTGAATGATGGGTTACAGTGGTGGACGATGGTTCTAGTAGTGGTATCGACGGTGGTGAGGTGGTGTTCCGATGATGGTTATGGTTGTACAGGTTAGGTGATTGATGAGTGGATGGGTGATGAAGGCTATTGTGATGGTGAAGACCATATGTGGATTGATTGTGGAGGTTTATTTTGGGTTTGATGGTTTATGATGATGATGAAGATGATGTGAGTTTAGGTTTATGATGATGAAAATGATGTGAGTCTGCTTTTTTTTTTTTTTAATTAAAGGCACACGTGGATGAAGATGATGATGAGGTGGAATTTCTTTTTTATAAAATACACACGTGGATTGACACATCAGCATGCCACGTCAGCAATTCTGCCACGTCAGCAACCACATTAACGGTGTCAGTTAGTTGGGTGCTAGATTCCAACAAGTCAATAGTTCAGGTTATATATGGCCAATTTTTTTGTTGGGGGTGCCAGTGGCCAATTCCGAATAGTTTGGGTTATTAAAATCCAATTCCCCTTTCTTAAAAGAAAAAAAGCTATACATAATGCATAGTGTTATTATTTCATTTAATACTGGAACCAACTCATTCTACAAAACCATTACTTCAATCATTTCTTATTATCTCATTTGCATTCTCTCTCATACAGACCAACTACTCTCAATATTCCCAGTTTACTATTGTTAACAATGGCTGATGCTGCTGTCTCTGCACTTGTCAACTTCGTATTTGAGAAGCTCGCTGATGAAGTATTCAAGAAGTATGCTCGCGCTCAGGGTATTCACTCCGAGCTCGAGAAACTGGGGGAAAAACTGTACCAGGTTAAAGCTCTGCTGTATGATGCTTCAGACAAAGAAATAAAAGAAGAAACTGTTAAACAGTGGCTGAATCGTCTCCAACATGCGGCTTATGATATAGAAGACGTACTCGATGATGTGGCTACTGAAGCCATGCGTCTTGAGCTGGCCCAGGAGTCATCAGGAGCAAGCACAAGCAAGGTAAGAAACCTCATAGTGCCAAGTTGCTGCACCAATTTCACACTGAGTCATAGGTTGAGTTCCAAGATAGATAGTATCACCACCAACTTACAACAACTATATACAGAAAAATCTGAGCTAGGTTTGACTGTGAAAGAAAATCAAAAAGATTCTAATAGAGGAAATGAAACCTCTTTGCTAGAATCTCATGTTGTTGGACGACAAGGAGAGAAACAGAAATTTCTAAACAAGTTGTTAGGTGGTGAGTCATCTGAGGAAAAGTTTAGCATCATACCCATAGTTGGTATGGGAGGGGTTGGGAAGACCACTCTAGCTAGACTTTTGTATAACGATACACAGGTGCAGGCTCACTTTGACCTCAAGTCATGGGTTTGTGTTTCTGATGATTTTGATATTCTAAAGATAAGCAAAACCATTTTTCAAGACGTGTCTAAGGAAAACAAAGAATTTGAAAATTTAAATCAGCTTCAAATTGCTCTTACCGAGCAATTTAAAGACAAACGATTTCTACTAGTACTTGATGATGTGTGGACTGAGAACTATGACCACTGGGAAAAGCTAGTGCGCCCGTTAAATTCAGGGACACCTGAAAGTAGGGTAATAATAACAACTCGTAAGAAGGAACTACTAAAAAGGCTAGGTTTTGATCATCTAGACCTTCTAGAGAGTTTGTCGAGTGAAGATGCTTTGTCTTTAATTGCTTTCCACGCATTGGGTGTGGATAACTTTGATTCATACCCGGACCTTAGGGAAAAGGGTGAATCTATTGTGAAAAAGTGTGGTACTTTGCCTTTGGCTTTAAAAGCAGTTGGAAGGCTGCTGAGGAATAAAACACCAGAAAAATGGGATGATGTGCTAAAAAGTGAAGTATGGGATTCAAAGTATGTTGGTGATCTTTCTGCAGATTGGAAGGTGATTTTTCCAGCCCTTATGATAAGCTACCATGATCTCTCAGCAAATTTGAAGCGGTTGTTCGCATATTGCTCCTTTTTTCCTAAGGACTTCTTGTTTAACAAAGAGGAGTTAGTCTTATTGTGGATGGCGGAAGGGTTTCTAAACAAATCAACTGCAACCAAGTCACAAGAAGACTTTGGCCAAGAAGATTTTGAAGCATTGTTATCAAGAAGCTTTTTTCAGGATGCACCTAATGATGAATCGTTATACGTGATGCATGACCTGATGAATGACTTGGCCACATTTGTTGCTAAAGAATTCTTTATAAGGTTTGAGAATCATACCAACCTGGGTAATGAAGCTTTGACAAGGTGCCGTCATATGTCATTTGTTCATGAAGAATATGAAGGTTACCAGAAGTTTGAGCCATTTAAAAGGGCTAGAAGTCTGAGAACATTGATGGCAGTATCTGTGGATCAAAATCAGAATTGTTGTTACTTTTCTAGTAAGATTTTGGTTGAATTATTACCTCAATTACCACTCTTAAGGGTCCTTTCTTTGAGTGGTTGTAATATGACAGAGGTACCGGATTTCATTGGTAGTTTGAAGCACTTAAGGTATCTTAACTTGTCTCGAACTGACATCAAAGAGTTACCAGAGAATATTGGTAATCTTTTTAATCTACAGACACTAATCATTTTTGGCTGTTCTTCGTTGACTAAGTTGCCTAAAAGCTTCTCAAAGCTCAAAAAGTTGCGACTTTTTGACATTAGGGATACTGAGGATTTGAACAAGCTTCCCTTGGGGATTGGTGAGCTGAAAAGCCTACAAATTCTCTCCAATATGTTCGTTGGAACAGACGGTGGCTTTGCTATAACTGAACTTAAAGGATTAAATAATCTCCATGGGGAGCTTTCCATTAAAGGGTTGTGCAAAGTGCAGAGTGCAATGGATATTCATGAGGTAAAATTATCTCTTAAAAGGCTTACTAAGTTAGAGCTGAATTGGGGTGATGGTTCTCAACATGGAACACTTGAAAAGGAGGTTCTCAAAGAGTTAGAGCCTGATAGTGAATGGTTGAAAGAGCTTTCAATTGACTCATATCCGGGAATAGAGTTTCCAGAATGGGTTGGGCATCCCTCTTTTCATCAGCTGGTTCATGTGTCCATAAGAAACTGTAAAAACTGTACATCTCTACCACCACTTGGGCAACTACCTTCACTTAAGGAGTTGTATGTAAGTGGGATCAACCACTTAACTGTTCCAGTGCTTCCATACCTTCGAGAACTTCATATTTTAAAAGTGTTCTGGATTGATTAAAATCTCACCTAAAACTACCAATAGCGAGGTTTCAGTGCTTCCATCCCTTAGAGAACTTCATATAAAAACTTGTCCCAATTTGATTGAATTCTCACCTGAAAAACTACCTAAACTTGAGATTTTATGGTTTGAAGATATGTTGGGATGGAAGATATGGTCAACCAAAGATGCAGTTTTTCCATGCCTTAGTGAGCTTTATATAGAAAGTTGTCCTCAATTGGTTGAGGTCTCAGCTGAAGCACTACCTTTACTAAGGGTTTTAAAAATTATAAGATGTGACCATGCTGTATTGAGAAGTCTGGTTCAGGCTGCTCCATCAATCACTATGTTGGATATATGGAATATTTCAGGGCTTACATATGAGGTGTGGCAAGGTGTTGTAGAGCATATTGGGGCAGTTGAAGAATTAAGTATATTGGGATGTCATGAAATAAGATACTTGTGGGAATCAGAAGAAGAGGCGAGTAAGGTTCTTCTGAATATAAATAAATTGGTAGTAGCTTATTGTTCAAGTTTGGTGAGTTTAGGAGAAAAAGAAGAGGATAATTTTGGGAGCGGCCTCTTGTCATCTCTTAGGTTTTTGGATATAAGCGAGTGTCACAACATGGAACGTTGTTGTTGTCCAAATTCCATTGAAATTTTGAGTATATATTATTGTAGTTCACTTATAAATGTCTCCTTCTTAACAGCAGCAACAGAAGGAGGCGGGCAGAAAATCAAGTCACTTCTTATACGTCGTTGTGAGAAACTGATGGAAAAGATCTACAACACAAGCATGCCCATGCTTGAAAGAACATATTTAATAGGTTGGACCAATTTGAAATCAATCATGCAATTGGGTAGCTTCATTTCCCTCACTGAGTTGCATCTATACAATTGTCCAAGTCTTGAGTCATTTCCTGACATCCCACTGCCTATTCTCACCGATCTGACAATAGAAAAGTGTGAAAGAATGGAGTCATTTTCTGCCCATCAGATGAGTAATCTCACCTCATTAAAAGAATTGGTGATAAGAGATTGTCCAAGTATTGATGTTTCCAGTCATGGTGGGGTTTGGCCTCCCAATTTGTGTTCCCTTCAAATAGGAAGGTTGAAGAAGCCCATGTCAGAGTGGGGCCCTCAGAGTTTCCCATCTTCCCTTGTTGAGCTAGAGTTATATGATGAAGCTGATGTGAAGAATTTCAGACAATTGTCCCACCTATTCCCTTCTTCTCTTACCAAACTTAGAATTGATAATTTTAAAAAATTGGAATCACTTTTAATGGGACTCCAACACCTCACCTCCCTCCGACATCTCACCATTTACGATTGCCCAAAGATGAAACATCTGCCAAAACAGCTGTTGCCTTCACTTCTGAGTTTGAAGATCTATTACTGCCCATATCTGATAAAAAGGTGTGCAGGAAGAGGCTCCCAATACTATCCCCTCATCTCTCATATCCCTCAAATCCGTATTGAATCAGGTACTTTTTTATTAAATAACCTTTTGTCTCCTTTTAGTTTTGATATGTGTGAATTATACATATAATTTTGCTTTCATTTGATCAACAAATTTTACATACCATCTCAAGGCAGTTAAGTAAATTATTCAGAAAATATGTGATTTATTTTTAATTAAAAAACTTCCTATAAATAATCATTACTTTGATTGTTCTTATCGATGTAAAAAATGTGAGATATAGATAAAGTTTAATGAAAACATAAATTAGAAGTTCTATGATAGGGCTTTTGATTAAGAATGAGTTAGTTTAAAGTATTCCTAATATATGTGTTGTGTGAACCACCCTTATGATGCCTACAAGCTGTTTGATGGAATGCCTTAGTGTTATGTTTATCTATGTTATGTGGTATACATAAATAAACCTTGCAAAGTTTGAAGGCAATATGGACTTGATGTAAAGAATAAGATTTTAATTGACCTGTATGTGTATTGAATGGCTAGTTAAAGAGGAATCTTGAACATAACGAGTATGAGTGACTTAAGGAGCTTGAAGATATGATCAAGGAATCGTGACCTACAAAAAAAGAGGTATAAGGTAAATGTTTCTTCTATGGTTTAAAAAAACGCTTGAGGCGTGCGCCTCGAGGCACGCCTCAAGGCGATTTGGTCTGAAAACACTTCTGAGGCGGCGCCTCAGGTGTTTGAACAGTGGTATACGCCTCATAGGACTGAGGCGTTATGAAAAGTTGCGCCTCAGATGCGCCTCAGGGGGTTTTCAGGTATATTTTTTATGTTTTTGACTTTTTGTGACATTTTATGTCTTTTTTATGTGTGTTTTTGATGAATTTGATGATGAAATTAGTTAGCATTTTATTTTTTGAAAGATATATAATTATTTATTTAATTTTTTAATTCCGCCTTGGGCTTACGCCTCGGTTCGCCTCGAGGCTTACGCCTCGAGGCTCGTTTCCGTTCTTTTAAACTTTGGTTTCTTCACTCCATGTTCGTTATAGGCTTATATAATGTTATATATGTAAAAGCATATTGTAGCTTTACAAACCACAATGAGAAACTGAAACCAACACAAGAATGCAGAAAGTATTGTTTTTTGAAGCTCGGATTTTTACAGATTCAACAGTTTGACTTTTAAGTCATAGGTCAACTCACAAAAATAAATTAAATTAGTCTCTATTTTTACAGATTCAACAATTATTCTTTCTGCTGTAGACAATTATTTTTACAGAGTTTTCTAAAAACTGTTGTGATATACGCACAGATTGTGGTTTACTATTGTGCACCAACTTTTGTTTTTCTTTGTAGATGATCACTGAATTTAAAGAAGAAAAACAAAAAAAAAAGTTGTTTTGAATCTTAAAAAGTCAACTTTTTTTCTTTCTTTCAGGTTTAGACTTTGTGTGATTTTGAATTGAACAATGTTTATGCATCCCTGAACCCCAAGGAAGATGACACTATTCAAGGATGGAGAAAGCTAGATTTTCTGAAGCTCGGATTTTTACAGATTTAACATTTGACTTTTTTAGGTGTAGGTCAACTCACAAAAATAAGGTAAGTTTTGGTCTCATCATGAGAAAATATTGATAAAAATATCATCTATGTTGAGTCATGTTAGAATTAATTGTTTGTAAAATTAGTTGATTTGTGTGTTGGAAACGAGGATAGTGATGTAGGATCACATGAGAAAGTCATTAAATGAGTCTTGAGTTCTAATACTTATAATATGTAATTGCTTGTTAACTGCTATGCAGGAAACAAAATATTGAATATTGAAAGAATAGCTTGGGAGCTAGAGAAAGAAATACAAGATTTGGGCCTGATGGCACAGTCAAAAGAGAAATTTCGAGTCGTATATTTAATATTGAAATTCAAGCAAACATAATGGCTGAATAGAATTTTATCTTGATCACAATCTGTTCACGATTTGGTTTCTTATGTTAACTTTGATGCAATGTATGTGTATTCAACACATTAGTGTTTATTGAATTATGAATTGACACTGGGTTCATATTAATTCTTGTGATTATCATTTAGTTGTGTTCATTAATTGACCAATTATTGTTGAATCTCCTGATGATGTCATCCCACCCTAAATAGACTCTAGATGTGTAATTGATATCTGGTCGGTTCAGTTTGCTATTATACGTGCCTAAAGTTGGCCCACTACTAGAAAAATACCCCTTTCTTGACGCGCATTGCGCGTCATAAAAGGGTGTTTATGACACACAGAAAAGTGTCAAGGAAGAACATGTCAAGAAAGGTTTATGACATGCAGGCGCGTGTCATCTTTTAATGACACGCGTTTATGACACTCCTTTACGACACGCTTTTTTGACACGCATTTATGACACACTCTTTAATGACACTCTTTCATGACATGCATTTACGACACACCTTTATGACACTAATTTTGCGTGTCATGTTTTTTTTTACCTAGAAAAAATTCTGCAAAATAACTAATAAATCTGGATTTATATTTATATTTATAATAACAAAATCAATAAATTTCAAAATAAAATTGCATATATTATATATACCACAAAAAAATTACAATTAGCATTTGTCGAATCCTACCACTAGTTACAAAAATATTGTGTCAATACATTACATTAGTCTAGACTAAATGTACGGATAACTTGAAAATAAAGGTTGCGGCATAACTAGACCACTCTTCACGAATGGCATTAATATCCGCATCCGTGTTAGCATCTACTCCTCCCCAACCTAAGACAACAGCGAGTATCACGGCTGCGTCGTAGAGTATCATCGCTGCATCGGTCGACTTATCGCTTAGAGTGCCACTGACGCAATACCTGAAAAGGAACAAAATTGATTAGTTTTATCTGTGTACCAAAAAGAATACTTGAGAAAAGCATACAGATTTCTGCATAAATGATTAACCCATTTAATTCATTGATGAGTCAACATACTACAAACATAAGTATACATTTAACATATTCATATAGAGCTACAACTAGATAGAATCATACAAATGCACATCACAGACCAAATTGTCATGCTTCTCTTCTCTTGTATACATTTAACATATTCATATAGAGCTATACCTAGATAGAATCATACAAATGAACATCACTAACAGCAGGAACACACAAATCCATCATATAATAGAATCATACAAATGAACATCACTAACAGCAGGAACACACAAATCCATCATATAAATTGAAGGTGCTAATTAAAAATAAAACATAGCATAAGCGATATTGCTGAACATCGATAAAAAAAACAATATGCTACAAAGCAGGGAAAAAAAACCTAGCATGTTATTAATACTAAGTGCGAAAACAAAATATCGACTTACATTGGTGGAAGACTATCACGCTATCCTTGACTTGGCGAATGTGACACAAATGGCTTTAAGGTCTCTTCATCAATTCTGCCGTTGGATCGTCTTCAACCACCGCCGCTAACATTTGAGGAAAACCTGTTCGCCGCTAACTACAAAGCCATGTTGATGGAATGGTGCCGATGCATAAGGTCAATTTCGATAAGCTAATTAGCAACTTCTAATGGCTACCCTATAACAGTTAAGAGATAAGCATCAATAAGAACTTACTTGTGCTGACTACCTCCACTAACAGAATCACAGTATCTCTTCATCCACTGCATGAATTCAAGATTATCTAACGGTCTTCATTTCACTAGCTTGCTCACCTCAATGTGCTATAAAATAAATTATTTATCACTCAGCATCAAATGTCACAAATAAAAAACTATAAAAATTCTATATTAAACATTAATAGTTTCTAAACACAATCAGAGCATCACAAACACAGTTGCAAAATTAGGGTTCAAAAACAGGGAGAAACCTTGGTGATTTTGAGTTTGTTGAACACATCCTGAAGAACCTTATAGTTCTGGATCATATCATACTCCGACTTGGCATCGAAATTGACCTTATGCATCGGCACCATTCCATCAACATGGCTCGTCATCAGGAAATTAAAGAACGTCTCAGACGGGTATAGGCTCGTCATCATCGACCAACTATACACAACACTATCCATGTTGTTTATACCTCGAATTCCAACAACTACAAAGCCAGAAGGTTTGATTACTAACCACCACACTCATCAGCATCTGATGACTGATTCGATCACCTCTCAGCTGAACCAAAGCTCAACATCACCGAGTCAACAACGGAAACACAATAAGCATCTCAAAATGAAAAAAAAGGGGGGTTTAAAGCCATCATTAGCATATTACAAATTCAAGTAGCTCTAAGCATATTGTATCCCATGCCATATTGGGGAGCAGGGTACCAGCCTGCACCCTGAGCAGCGAATGGTGAATAACTTGAAGTAAATAAATCCTGCACACACAACAAACAAAAGTCATAAAAAAAATGTAAATAAAAACTCACAGCTAGATGTAGTAATGTCGACCCATACTAAAAAAACAATAGAATGCATAAAAGTGTAAAACACAAGATGCAGCCGTCAAAAAATATACGCCGTTACCGCAGGTAGCTCTTTTTTGGCAGCAGGTTTAGGCTCGATGGTGGATGTGACTTGAGAATCTGCACTTGGAGCACTAGAAGGTACTTGCTTATCTCCACTAGAAGTATTCCATGGCTGCAAGAAGTTGCATGAAAACAAAATTGTAAAAATAACTAGTTTTATACCCGCCGCGCGTTGCGGCGGCGGGGGCGATCGGGTTACACATGTCGCGTTATATAGACCGCTTATTAAGGCAAGCGTTTCGTTAAGTGGTACGACTATTGCGTCAAAACATAAGACTTAGCTTCTCTATTCGAATGAACCGAACAATTGCCAAGCTCCATTTGGGACACAAAGAAACTGGTATAAACATAACATCTAATTGCATTGTTGATGATCGGACGGTCAGTGTGGCGTGGCGATCAGCTTTTGTTTATTCGTCTCTCTTGACTTTACATGAAACCAAAGCAAGTGTTATAACAAACTGTTGCTATCATTAGCATTACATCAGAAGATGTCATAAAGCAATAGTAAAATACATGCCATACCAGATGGTGATAATGATGAGAGATCTATTTGTTGTTGCTCTCCTTGTCGATGATGGTGTTGATGTGGCGGAGCCGTCATAGCTGCCGCGGAGTTCCGGATCTAAAAACACCTAATAATAATAACTCCAAACAAAGTCAACACACCTCTAACAGTTCCACCATTAAGCTGAGGAAGACCATGAACCTGAAACCTAGTCTTGATCACATCTAAAGGACACACAAACGTAGCAGCAATAACTCCTACACACACAAATAACAATACAATTAAAAAAACAATTCAATAATTAATCAACAAATAGCTACGAAATTATACAAAAAAAAAAGAAAAAGAAAACAATGTTAAAAAAAAAAAAACAAACCAGCGGAAGCACCAGCAGCAGCATATGCATCGGTGGCCATAGATGAACGACGATTGGAATGAATCCTCTGTGAAGAAGACGATGGTGACCCGGTGTTGCAGTTGCGTGGTGCTCTTGATGTGAGTTAGGCACTGAAATCCATGTCCTCTACAACAACTCCTGCACCTGAAGTAAAAACAACCCCTCTTCGCTTTGTTTCCAAGATTATTTACCCAATCAAATAGATTATGGACAACCACCACATTAGGTATGAGTTGATAAAGGCTTTAGTTTGAATCATAAATGGAATACCTGTATATAACTCCATGGCAAAGTACATAAGTGAATCTGTTGCTCGCTCCATTATTAGTTTAGAAAGCATATAAATACCAACAAACTGGGATGTGAAAATTGATTCAAGTAATGTTACTTAAATCCAAATGGTAGAAAATTGAGAAATAATTAGATCATTAGCCAAAGTTGCAGTATGTAATAGATTTAACAGGCATAAAAACAAAGCTGAATGGACATGAATAAAGAACGCATAAGTCAGCTGCAGCGAACAAACCCCTTACCATCACACACTACGCGCCAACAGCAACTCATCGTACATGACACTTAGCAAGCCTAAAGCTGACCAGACAGAGTGCGAGGGCTGAGAAAAAGAGCGTGCAAGACGGTTACAACGATTGCCCAAAGCAGTGCAGACATGGAGTTCCGGACAACTTGCGTGGTAGAAATGGGGACCCAAGTGCTCTTGCTGTGACTTAGACACCGAAATAACTTAACATCACAGTCAAATATAACAATGCAACGAAAATTGTTTGATGAATAGCAGTTAAACAT
Organism: Ambrosia x helenae; assembly: GCA_030844895.1. NCBI lineage: Eukaryota > Viridiplantae > Streptophyta > Magnoliopsida > Asterales > Asteraceae > Ambrosia > Ambrosia x helenae. The sequence goes on from CM061234.1 coordinate 33,127,913, forward strand.
ATACATGTCACAAATTTCATAGTAAGTAAAATTAAATCAGTTACCAATATCATAGGTAACGCATTTATTTCATAGAAGAAAAAACAAACAAACAAGTGGCTGTGATTCGATCAACATGGCTCGTCATCAGAAAATTAAAGAACGTCTCAGACGGGTATGACTGATTCGATCACCTCTCAGCTGAACCAAAGCTCAACATCACTGAGTCAACAACGGAAACACAATAAGCATCTCAAAATGAAAAAAAAGGGGCTATAGAACCATAATCGTGAGTGCACCGATAAAAACACCTCTCAGACGCACCAAGGCACATCATCATCAACAAATTGAAATCTAAACAACAAAAAAAGATTCTAAAACATTTGCCATAATATAAACAAGATGATTTTATTAATTTTACCTGAGTTTTCAAAATCACCTGCAAGTCTGGCTTGCTTTTACCAACACTCTTCTCTTTGGTTTCCGAAGCTCCATGCGTTTCTTCCCAGTTTTTCCTACTCATCTTTGAGGACGATCCAATCGTCTTTGTGGAAGACGCAACAAGCGCCTCTGAAACCTTCGAAATCTCAGCAGCCAAAGTCGCCATCTTTTTCTTGTTACCAGAATCCGTAGCTGGAGAAACTTTAACCCCACCAGACAACCGCCTTCCTGGTGACATCGACATCCTTCTTGAACTAGGCGAGGCATGTCTACGCGCATTAGGTGAAGGCTGTCTGTATCTTGAAGGCACTATAATGGCTGGCTCTCTTGCAGCCTTTCTGTTTTCTTCTTTGGCTACAACCAAGCTAGGAACCACACACTTTGAAGGCACTGGCGAAGACGATCGCTTAACCTTTCCAGCTGGTGAAGGGTCCCTTTCAACGACGTTCTTTTTTACTGCGGATATCGACCTCTGTTGCTTCATACATGGGCTCGAAAACCTCTGAGGTGGCTTTTCTGATGACTTTTTTGATTCATCAACATTATTCACATTCTCTCTAGGTGTAAGTACTTGTCTGCTCTTAACCTGTATAAACAAATAATGCATAACATAAACAAAATTTAGTTTACAATCTTCCTGCAAAATTATTGTCTACGGTGTTCAATATTCGATTTGGACTCGAAAAACTCAAATTCGAACCGAACCAAATTACATCCAAAGATCGAATTTCGAATTCGCTTTTCGAAACCGACTCGAGTTTATGAATCTCGAACCGAACCGACCCGAATTCAAAAAATATGTTTATTTTTTAAAACTTATTTTGAATTTATATAATTTTTTTTAATTTGATTTATTCAAATAGACCCAAATTCAAATAAATTTATACGATTTTTCGCTTCACAATAAAAAGGCAACTTTACAGTAGGATGGCAGGCATACGGACAACAAGCTGTTATGAATTGGTTTTGCAAATAAACTCATTCTTTAAAACCCTAACCTCATTTTTAATTTCCTTCAAACAACCAGCACCAGGATCACCCGAACCATCCGAATCCGAAACCGCCTGGATAACAAACTCCTTCTTGGCACCCGAAACCCTAACAACAAGCTGTTCAGGACATCCAACAAACGGATGCCTCCCCGCAATCGAAACAAAACATGAATCGCTAAAAGTTTGAATCATTCATCAACAAATTGAAATCTAAACAGAGACAGATGACAGACGGTGGTCAGAAATAAACAATAGCACAATCGAAATCAACCTCAACCAACAGAGAGTAGGGGGTTCTTCGGAACCCTAAGCCCCCACCGACCCTAAACCCCTGCGGCTCACCGGCTTTCGACTAACAGAGAGTAGGGGGGTTCTTTCGCGTCGCAGATGCAGCGCCGTTACCACCAACAAAAGCCAATCAGAGGCAAGCACCACCACAGTCAGGCAATCAGAGGGAAAGGAGGGAGGATACGGATCACTGAGTTACGATCGACGGAGTAGTGGGTGTAATATAGACATGAAAATTAGTTGTACAAATCAATTTGGTTTTGCTTTTGGTTTGGTTAATCGATTAGGGTTAGGGTTACGATTGAGTGAATGCCAGAGAGGATGAATGTTGAAGGGTTACCATGGGAATGTTGAAACTGGATTTGATTGATACTTGGTGGAGTTTTTTTTTAGAGGTTTGATGGTTTGGGCGGGATTGGGAGGGAAATAAAAATTCTAAATAATAAATTATGTTATGACGGAAAACCATGACACACCATATCTTATATTGTCATGTTTTTAATATTTTGACACTACATTCTTGACACACAAAAAAACACGTCATTAATTAATGAAAAATTTCAAATCATGACACTTTTTTTATGACACACGCTTTTGAATGTCATAAATGAGCGCGTGTCATAAAATGTGTGTCAAGATAGGGGTATTTTTCTAGTAGTGGCCCCAATTAAATAATATGTCGTGACATCTCAACATATTATTAAAGATGGCTGAATTGATTAGAATAACAAGAAAGTTGGTTTTGCCTGTTACCGGTTGGTGTGAACCACCCTTACAAAGCCTACAAGTTGTTTGATGAAATGACTTAAGTGTGAATTCGTATAATTTGGAGAGTTTTGCTTTAGTAGTGTTCTAAACGTTATAATGAAAATAATTATGCATGGTGGAATATGTATATACAAGTATGATTATGGTTAGAAGTCCTCGTTAAGCAAATGAACAAAAATCACATAGAAAGGAAGAACTTGGGAAAAGGGGTATGTAACGGAAATGAGATAATGTAATGCTTATATCTGTTATATGGTATGAACAAATACATAAATAAAGATAACAACGTTATAATCTTTAACCCAGATCATTCAGTAGTCCGACTCATCACAGATGTTGACTTTACTTGGTCCATAAATAAATATAACATGTTGAGAATTAATTAAAGTTCCCTTGCCTATTTTCATGCATGCACGTGATTGTCTTTTTTGAGTTTGAATAAGTGGCAGTTGCCAAGTCTGTTTTTTAGTCCAAGTCATGTGGGGTTGTTCCACTTTATTTGTTAGCCGTTAAGTTGTTGCCTATTTAAGCTTTCAATCTGCTATGTTTTCAGTCATGTACTATCAATTATTAGTCATTAATAATATGGTGCATTTCGGTATTTGAGTGTTCATCTTAATTGTTTGTGAGGTTTATATCGTGTGCTCAAACCAACACGTGGTATCAGAGCTAGAAGAATCAATCCATGGCTGATGTTGTTAACATGTACAATCCGTCTCACACTCCTCTTCCCATTTTCAAGGGAGAAGGGTATGAGCATTGGAATATAAGGATGAAGACCATCTTGAGATCCAAAGGGTTAAGGGAATTAGTGAACTTTGGGATGACTGATCATGGAGAAAATCTTGAAGAAACCAGGAAGGAACTCAAGAGGGATTCTCAAGCTTTGGCAGTGATCCAACAAGGTGTCCATGACACCTTGTTCTCACGAATTGATGGAGCAGAAACCTCTCAAGAAGCCTGGGATACTTTACGTATAGAATTCCAAGGAGATTCACAAGTGCAGTCGGTTAAGCTTCAGGGATTGAGGAGAGAATTCGAAAATCTGGTAGTGAAATAAGGAGAAGCAGTTGGAGACTACTTCTCAAGAGTAATGGCTATTATGAGTCACCAAAGATCATATGGAGAGGAAGTCCAAGATCACAAGATTGTTGAGAAAATCTTGAGAAGTCTTACAAGTAAGTTTGACTATGTTGTTCCATCTATAGAGGTTGCTTATGATCTCACTACCTTGACACCTGTCAAGTTGATAGGGTCACTACAATCTCAAGAAGAGAGGATGATTTGCTGATTTGGGGACTCAAAGATTGAAGATAAGGAGAAGTCAGATGAGCAGGCTCTTCAAGCCTATCAGCCCAACCGGAGATTGAATTTTGATCAATCCAGCAGGGGAAGGGGACGTGGATCCTATAGAGGAAGAACAAGTGATGATAGAAACAAAGGCCCCCCAATGTTACCAATGTAATAGATTTGCTCATGTAAAGAGGGAATGTTGGTATAATGATGAAGGACAAGCATGTGTGGCTGGAAATTCAGATGATAACAATGAGAATGGTGATGATGTTCCCTATTTGTTAATGGCCTTAACCACTGGTGAAGTTGAAACTCCAAGTCTATGGTTCATAGATTCTGGATGCTCAAATCACATGATCAGTATTAAAGGCAGCTTTGTTAATCTTGATGAATCATTTAAGTTGGGAGTCAAACTGGGTGACAAAAAGAATCTTGCAGTAGAAGGAAAAGGGACCATCAAGATTAAGATGAGTAATCGCAGTTTCAGGTATCTTGATGATGTTTATTATGCACCAAACCTTGAATATAACTTAATGAGTGTAGGGCAGTTAATGAGGAAAGGGTATGCATTGCTTTTTGATGATGAAGTATGCTCAATAGTGCATAAAGAAACTCAAGTTGAAATGATGAGGGTTCCATTAGCAGCCAACAATATGTTCCCTTTGGATGCCACCAAAGTAAAAGCTAGTGGCACATCAAGAAATCATGAAGAGACAAAGCTTTTGCACTGCAGATTTGGTAACTTGCACTCACAGGCCTTACAGCAATTGCACAACAAACATATGGTGGTGGGACTACCACAAATGAAGGATTATGGTGACTGTGAAGGTTGTGCTCTTGGCAAGCTACACAAACTTCCATTTCAATCCAGCACAATGAGAGCAAGTCAACCCTTGGAGATTGTGCACACTGATGTTTGTGGTCCTATGCCCATAAAGAGCCTGGGTGGTAGTAAGTACTTCTTACTATTTATTGATGATTATTCTAGAATGATTTGGGTATATTTCCTTGTAAAGAAATCAGAAGTTTTTTTCAAAATTTAAAAGCTTTAAAACTCTTGTAGAAAAGAAAACTGAAAAAATTATTTCAGTACTCAGGAGTGATGGGGGAGTATTGTTCTAATGAATTTCATGGCTTTTGTGAGTTACATAGAATCAAAAGGCAGTTGAAAGCCCCATATACTCCTGAACAGAATGGAGTTAGTGAAAGAAAGAATAGAACAGTAGTAGAGAGAGCCCACTGTATGCTTGAGGCCAAACATATGCCTAACTACTTTTGGGCAAAAGCAGTTTCTACTGCTGTTCATATTCTCAAAGGCCCTAGATGACAAGACTCCTATTCATGTGTGGACCGGAGAGAAGCCTGAAGTCGATGACCTGAGAGTGTTTAGAAGTGTTGCTTATGGACTGAAGCCAAGTCAGTTCAAGCATAAGTTTGAAGCTACTTCTGGCAAGTGTATATTGATTGGTTAGTCCACACCAACAAAAGGTTATAAGCTATACAATCCCTTGACCAAGTAAATCATCACAAGAAGAATTGTCAAATGCTTTGAAGATTTGGAATGGGGCTGGTTAAAAGCTAAGAATGAACAGAATAAACACTTGTGGGATTTAAGTGCTTTTGATGACTTGCTGGAATTATCAAATGACAATAGTGCCCCTGCTGCTGATTCACAGTCAAAGTCTACCTCTGGTGCTACAGAGACCAATGAAGCATCCAGTTCACCAGCAAATGAAGCAGTTGCTACTGTTGATGCAGCATCCACTTTGCTAAAAACAAAGGCTCTAAGTGAAATCTATGAGCAAACAAATCCTATGGAAGAATATACAGTATGTGAATTTGCATTAAATATAAGTGATCCTCTAACATTTGATGATGCAGTTGTTAAGAAGGAATGGAGAGAAGCCACGGTTGAAGAAATTAAGGCAATTGACAAAAATGGTACTTGGCAGCTTGTTGAGACACCTGCTAACAAGAATATTATTGGTTTGAAGTGGTTATTTAAGACCAAGCTTGGCTGATATACGTTAAAATACACATATAAAAGTCCCCGTTTAACTCCCATTTTCATATGTTTTTGGCCTTATACATGGTGAATTGGTACTTATTTGGTATCTTTATGATTACAGGTCTTAAACGATGTCCCGGAAGCAACCCGAAGAAAAACAAGGATTTCGGCCCTTTATCAGGAGAACTTTTGCGCAGCAGTTGTTCGGATCGTTTTTACCCCTTCTAAAACCCAAAATCCGACTTCGACTTTCAAATAAGAATTGTTCTACGCTCCGAGAGCTTTCCAGGCATATAAAGAACACCTCCTAACGATTTTTCTACGATTTTATATGCAATTTTAAAGATCGTGCTGTCGTGCTGTTCTCTGTGAGCGGCCGCTCACTCTCTCCGAGCGGCCGCTCGCCATCCTGAACACCTCTAGAAGCTTCTGGAAGCCCTACGTCAGCTTTGCCCACTTGTCTGTAAAGTGAGCGGCCGCTCCAAGCCTCCGAGCGGCCGCTCACAGGGCCTGTTCAGCTATAAAACTCCCATTCAGCCTCTGTTCGAAGCATTGGGTTTTGGGGAGGCGATTTTAGGCGATTTCTGGACCAAAGGAGCTGCTGGAAGGCCGTTTAACAAGCTCGGGAATCCATCCGATCCATCCTTCATCATCCAATCCATCTCTTTAGCAATCTTATGGTTTGATCCTTTAAGCTTTCTTAGATCTAAATCTGATTTTGTTTGCTATTTTGATGTTATTTTAGTTAATCGTACGCCTACGGGCAAGAACATTAGTATTAGTTAGTAGTTAAAACAATCGTTTGCGTGAAATCAAGTTTTGTATAAATTTGGCGTTTTTCATGTTTGAATCTTGATGATCATAATGCAACCTTGTTTCATTGTTGATAGATTTGTAGTTGTGTGCGGATGACTTTGATGATTATCGAATGTGTTAGGCGGATTACTTGTTGAGAAAACCGTCCGTTTAATCGTCCGGTAGTAAACTAGTTAACTTGTTAATAAAGTTTACACCATGAAACTGTAACCGGGTATTGGTTTGGTTAAAGTCACTCGGATAATGATTATAGATGTTTACCGGCACGTAAAAGAGTTTAAAAAGCTTAATGGTGTTGTTACTAATCTTTGACGCGGTTAATGATCTTTGCTAGTTATTTTGGTAGAAATAGCGATCTTAGTAGATTTGTGTTCAAAGTTAGTAAAATGGAATAGGTTGTGAAATGCTCTACTTTATGCTAGTCTCGGTGGTCGTATTGTGTATTCGATATTGCTTTCCTTTGCTAGTGCGGTTGAGGACTCCCGAAAGGTGATACTAACCCTTCTTTAAAGATTCACATGAGATCATATCAGCTGCGCGCTAATGAACGACTTGAGGTGGCTAACGTGTGTATTCGTGTTAGCTTTCCATATAGTTGTCATGTTAGGATGCCCGAAAGGGACACTAACTGTCGGAAAATGGGAATGTTGATCACGCCTTTATTTCTTATATAGATGACATGCTAGGATTGGCGTATTATAGCTTATATAGTTATATTTTCTATTTGGAGTCATAGTTATGTTATTTACATGTTTTAGAATTAATTTAGTCTTAAACAAAAACTCAAACTTATCTTTTCCTACTGGTAAATCGGGGACAGAGTTTTAGTACAATTGCTCCGCGCGCGTCCATGGATCGATATCTGGTTCTTATCTGTTCGTTACTACATATATGACAGGGTACACTTGCCCTATTGTGTGTGTTTTAATATTAAGGTCTAAACCATTTTTATAAATATTAAAGCAAAACGTGTGTTAAAATCCATTGTGAAATATGTATAGTTACGCACACGTCAAGTTTTTGGCGCCGTTGCCGGGGACGCGACGAGCTTTAGGAACGAACCGAGTCAACTTTTTACCAGTGTACATGCTTGTGAATACTTGTTTATACTTTGTTGATTCTTTATTTCATTCATTTATTTGCATATATGATTATTTGGTTGTTTATTTGATTTATCTGTCTGTTAATATATTGAATTGATTTTAGATTGGTTCATAGGTTTGCACATATATTCGTTCATTTATCTGCTTATAGGATTGTTTGATTGATTATTCGTTCATTAAGGTGTTGATAGATTTAATTGATTGATTATTGGATTTATTGGTTTATCTATGACTTTGATTTATTCTTTATTTGATTGATTAGATTTATTTGTTCGTATTTGAACTAATTATTAATTTCATGCTTTAGATAGTTTTATGCTTTGTCTGTTTGTTTCTGTTCATTTTATTGATTCTATTGGTTTTTATTTGATTTTTATGTATATATAGTTTTAATTTTACTTAAATATATAATGGAAGTCTGGGTATGTTACGTTTAAATTTGATGGTTCGGATGCTTTTATAAAAGGTTTGGGTTAAGAAAAATTGGGAAATTTATTTAATATAGAAGTGGTTTTAATAAAAATAATTTTCTGTGAAAAATGCTTCCTTGCGATTCGTAAGGAAGCTGGGCTTATGGTTCCGCTTTAAGCGAGTTCCTAATTACCCCGGATTTTATCTTTTATTGTTCGCGATACGTGAACAGGATCACCAGAGTCCTTCGTGTGACGTGAATAACCGCTATCTTCCGTTTTTAACTCAATACATTGGCATCCATCATCGTTTCTATTCATCAACTTCCGTTATATTATTTTTTGGTGAAAAAGGTTGTTTTCGCGCAAGCAAAAAGACGGTCTTTATCTTGTTGCAACGCGCGAGCACCTTGAGTCATTGTGCTCACTTGCGCCATGCGAGAAGCGGTCTATAGTTCTTCGCGATGCGCGAGCGACTCATATTTTCACTAAATTTTTTTTGTATATTTTCGTATTTATATATTATCATAATTTAAGTTAGTGTATAATTTTTAGTATATTTATCTATCTATACCGTTTTTCTTAGATCTAGTCTGTAATTATTTCTTCTATTATTTCGTACATTGCGTCAGTTTAAGTGTGGGGATGGCCGATGTCTGTTCATTGCTCGATCGATCTTCTCGCCCGTACTCAATCTCCATTCGGGCGAAAGCGATCTTAAAGAAAATCTTTTATGAAAACGGCCATTCCAAGAAGTTTAAAGTCCATATGGACGAGTGCATAAATCAAAATGGACTAAGTTTGAAAGTCAACGGTCATCGCTTAAAAGCTTACATTGATGGACCGGTTGACCAATCCGTAGAGGTAATCGACCTCTACGCCCCACATGCTTAATAAGTGTGGGGAAGTGAGTCTAGCTAGCGACTCGTTAATAAACATAGCACGGCGTGTATGGGCGCGCCAAATTGTACAAATGTTCATAACTTAGTTTAATTTTTAGTTAAGTTGTTAGTTTTAACTTGTTTTGTAGTTTGTTTCTAATCTTTTTGCAGGTTTGATTCGCGCCTTGTGATTGTGTGGATAGTCGCTTCAAAACCATGGTGTTATGATAGGAAGCGTCTCAAAACAGGTATGTAGTTGTTTGTGTTGAAACAGAGCGAGTGCAGGCGATTTTGGAGGCGAAACCGCAGCAAAAATTCACATCAGCTGCAATGAGCGGCCGCTCACTGGCACCGAGCGGCCGCTCCAAACGCCCAGTACTTAAAAAAAATCCGGCGAGCGGCCGCGCGAAGGCTCTGTTCGAAATTTTTGGCAGAGGCAGATTGGGTATTTCACTTAAAAACTGAACCAAATCAACCCTAATAAACAAAAACTCGGCCACTCACTTTTATTTTACCCGATTTCTTGCACTTGCTCTCAAAGAAACACCCAAAAACCTATCAATTCCACATCCAAATCTTCAAGTCCAAGGTATGAATCTCTTATATTCTTGCAATTTTTCTTGTTCTAGTGCAATGTAATCTAGTTTTATGCAATCTTTTCTGAATTTTTGGGTCTCTTCATAAATGTTTAACAAACCCTAAAGTTTTTAGATGGATTATTTGCTTTGCTAGTATAGATTAGGGTATGTTATTGTCCAAATCTTTGAGTTTTTGGGTTTTCTTCATAATGTCCAAATCAAATCCGCAAATTTTAAAGATTTGTTTGAATTTTTAGCATAATATTTAGTGTAATTTAGCATAATAATAGATTAATCTCATGTTATGCTTATAGTATAGTGTTTATCTTAGTGTAAATTAGGTTTGTTCATGAATTTTGGGGATTCTTCATAATTGTTCAAAAGTCCCCAAATTCCATATGTTCTAGTGTGTAGATTGTTGTTAATTATCTTAAGTTTTGGGGTTTCTTCATAATGGTTTAACAAAACCCAAAATTTTAAGATTGTTAGTGTTTTTGATCTTAGTTTAGATAAGTACTGTTCATGAAACTTTGGGGCTTTCTTCATAATCAGACAAACGAGCCACAAGTTTCTTTGATACTTCATAAACATTCGTATTTTATTTCAGTATTGTTTATTTGGTTTGAATAATGAGATGATGAATGGATTTGATATGTTTTGCTTTTGTCAAGAATGGTGATAGTGCAGGAAACGGCGAGCACCGGTATGGATGCTCAATGCAGTCACCATACTTTTCGGGTTATCACCAACAGGGGAGTATTATTATCTTTTTTTCGCACGAATAGTTAGCTATTTCATAAACGCTTTCTATTGTCACATTGGGGACAATGTGAGTTTCAAGTGTGGGGAGGGATTATATCTTGTTTGTCCTCTTATATATATATATATATATATATATGTTATATTTACTCTAAAAAAATATATATAATAAAAAAATATATAATAATAATAATAATAAAACCCTTTAAAAGTACATATATGTATATATTCACTTATAAACATCAAGCCTAACTAATTTTTGATAAAGATAACTTGAGGCGCGACAAACAGATGAGATGCGAGCGTGTTAGATTCGTACACTTGCAACCATTTCCTTCCGGTTACGTGAGCATTTGAGCCTTAGAATAGATTTTCATTTCTTTGACATGTTTTCGAGTGAGCCGGATGTTTTGTGTAATTTAGAACTTGTCATTAGCATACTTATTTAGATCAGATACGTGTGAGATTGTATGAACATGATTGAGGCATTTAGGATACCCTTTTGATTTAGCCTTTTCTTTTCGTTCTATCTGTTTCCCCGCACCCAAATGTTATCCACTAGTTAACCATGTTGAACCTAATCCCGTGTTTTTCTTATTTATCACACCATTTTACCACTGAACCAAATAGCCTTTTTCTTTTAAACCTTTTGTGTTAAAGCTCGGTTTAGGTTATTGTTTGACTAGTTTTTTATGTTGTATATAGTTCGTTTTCGGGTTTATATATTTAGAACCCGTATGTTGATCATATCAGTCTTAGTTATCAGTTATATATATCATAGATATATATATGTTAAAAAAAAAGAAAAAAAAAGAAAAAAGAGAAAAAAAAAAAAAAAAAAATCCAGAAAAATAGAACACCCTAAAATAGGGTGAATTAGCAGTGATTCGAGTAGTTTTTAGAGCTTTAAAGTTAAAAGTTATACGTTTAGCTCGATTTAAAATAAAAATCGCCTATATTAGCATTTGTGTTGTACAGATGTAGTAGTTGCTATTAGTTAGACATAACCTCCGGGTTTTAGCCGATTTGTCACTGTAAATATCCCTTCCACACCCTTACCTTTGCCTAACATTACAACCCTTATAAGACCTCTTGATTTGTGCTTTTTCACACGTTAGTTGGTGAAGACTAGATCTTTTGACAAGCTTATGATATTGCACAATTCATTGTCTTGGCAATGGAGCGATTTACACATACACATTACACGTATGTATCATAAATAAAACCGAGTGTGTGTGAACATTGTGAGTCGTGTACGGGTTTGCGTGCTTGTAGATCGGAAGTGAGTCGTTGCTTTTTAGTTATCTTATCACCTGTTTATATATCTTTGTTGGCTTGTCTATTATCGTCTGTACAGGCTATATTTTGCCTTTGTTGCCACTTGGCGAGTTTTTCGTTTATTTTCTGTTTAAGTGTTTGCTTTAGGACAAGCAAAGTTCAAGTGTGGGGAGGTTTGATATACGTTAAAATACACATATAAAAGTCCCCGTTTAACTCCCATTTTCATATGTTTTTGGCCTTATACATGGTGAATTGGTACTTATTTGGTATCTTTATGATTACAGGTCTTAAACGATGTCCCGGAAGCAACCCGAAGAAAAACAAGGATTTCGGCCCTTTATCAGGAGAACTTTTGCGCAGCAGTTGTTCGGATCGTTTTTACCCCTTCTAAAACCCAAAATCCGACTTCGACTTTCAAATAAGAATTGTTCTACGCTCCGAGAGCTTTCCAGGCATATAAAGAACACCTCCTAACGATTTTTCTACGATTTTATATGCAATTTTAAAGATCGTGCTGTCGTGCTGTTCTCTGTGAGCGGCCGCTCACTCTCTCCGAGCGGCCGCTCGCCATCCTGAACACCTCTAGAAGCTTCTGGAAGCCCTACGTCAGCTTTGCCCACTTGTCTGTAAAGTGAGCGGCCGCTCCAAGCCTCCGAGCGGCCGCTCACAGGGCCTGTTCAGCTATAAAACTCCCATTCAGCCTCTGTTCGAAGCATTGGGTTTTGGGGAGGCGATTTTAGGCGATTTCTGGACCAAAGGAGCTGCTGGAAGGCCGTTTAACAAGCTCGGGAATCCATCCGATCCATCCTTCATCATCCAATCCATCTCTTTAGCAATCTTATGGTTTGATCCTTTAAGCTTTCTTAGATCTAAATCTGATTTTGTTTGCTATTTTGATGTTATTTTAGTTAATCGTACGCCTACGGGCAAGAACATTAGTATTAGTTAGTAGTTAAAACAATCGTTTGCGTGAAATCAAGTTTTGTATAAATTTGGCGTTTTTCATGTTTGAATCTTGATGATCATAATGCAACCTTGTTTCATTGTTGATAGATTTGTAGTTGTGTGCGGATGACTTTGATGATTATCGAATGTGTTAGGCGGATTACTTGTTGAGAAAACCGTCCGTTTAATCGTCCGGTAGTAAACTAGTTAACTTGTTAATAAAGTTTACACCATGAAACTGTAACCGGGTATTGGTTTGGTTAAAGTCACTCGATAATGATTATAGATGTTTACCGGCACGTAAAAGAGTTTAAAAAGCTTAATGGTGTTGTTACTAATCTTTGACGCGGTTAATGATCTTTGCTAGTTATTTTGGTAGAAATAGCGATCTTAGTAGATTTGTGTTCAAAGTTAGTAAAATGGAATAGGTTGTGAAATGCTCTACTTTATGCTAGTCTCCGTGGTCGTATTGTGTATTCGATATTGCTTTCCTTTGCTAGTGCGGTTGAGGACTCCCGAAAGGTGATACTAACCCTTCTTTAAAGATTCACATGAGATCATATCAGCTGCGCGCTAATGAACGACTTGAGGTGGCTAACGTGTGTATTCGTGTTAGCTTTCCATATAGTTGTCATGTTAGGATGCCCGAAAGGGACACTAACTGTCGGAAAATGGGAATGTTGATCACGCCTTTATTTCTTATATAGATGACATGCTAGGATTGGCGTATTATAGCTTATATAGTTATATTTTCTATTTGGAGTCATAGTTATGTTATTTACATGTTTTAGAATTAATTTAGTCTTAAACAAAAACTCAAACTTATCTTTTCCTACTGGTAAATCGGGGACAGAGTTTTAGTACAATTGCTCCGCGCGCGTCCATGGATCGATATCTGGTTCTTATCTGTTCGTTACTACATATATGACAGGGTACACTTGCCCTATTGTGTGTGTTTTAATATTAAGGTCTAAACCATTTTTATAGATATTAAAGCAAAACGTGTGTTAAAATCCATTGTGAAATATGTATAGTTACGCACACGTCATTGGCCCACATGGAGAGATCTTGAAGCACAAAGCAAGACTAGTGGCAAACGCTTTTGCTTTTATTGAACCGCAATCCAAATGCTCCCTTTTGACGTTAATCGAAATCAAAATTTTGACATTAATCGAAATAAATCACAAATGAATAAAACCTAAACTCCATCACCAAACATCCCAAATAACCACTCACTCTCTTTTTCTTTCTTTTCTTTTTTTTTTTTTTTTTTGTTTTTTTAAAGGAGTAAATTACCAAAACCATCCCTGTGGTTTGGTTAAATTTGTCACTTCAGCCCAATCTTTTAAAAAGTGCATGAACAGTTCTTGATCTTTAAAAAATATGTCAAAACAGTCCAACGACTTAACCCATTTAACTTTTCTTCGTTAAGTCTGAGGCATTTTCGTCCAGTCACGTTTAAAGTCACCTTCTTCCCCATTCTCTTCTTCCCTAATCAGACCCACCACCCACCACCATCTTCACCTTTCACCACCACCACTATCCACTATCTCCTCCACCTTTCACCACCACCACCACTACCCACCATCTCCTCCACCTTTCACCGCCACCACCACTACCCGATCTTTCCCTTCAATGGCTGCCCTCAAACCCTTCTTCTTCCTCTGCATAACCCTAATCCTCTTCACTAATGTATCTTCAGAAACCCTTCAAGATAATCACGACCCACAACCACAACTAATGTATCTTGAGAAACCCTTCAAGATAATCACGACCCACAACCACAAGTTCCGATTCGATTTCATGATTTGTTACCATTTCATGATTTTAAACCCTCTGATCCAGTTGGGAATCATGGTATCGTATACACAGCGGAAGCGGATTATATATTTAACAAAAACGGATTATATATACAATATATATAATAGCCGATTTTATATATAAATTGTTAATTAATTTTATTAATCCGATTAATAAAATATTCCCAATCAGGATCTCAGTTACACGCGAATAAACAAATAAATAATAAACAACCATAGGGGGTTTAGTAATCAACCTTTGACGACTACACCGGAATTGTAACACGCGGGTTACAACGAATCCTCGCTAGTAGGAAGTTCACAACCGAGCACGAACCAACCGGGAAACAACACTTGCAAGAGGAAGGTGGTGGCTTGTGGTGGTTGATGGCCGAACAAAAAAAGAAGAAGGCGGTGGCCTTCTTTTCTTTGGTGGCGGCCGCAAAAAGCCAAGAAGAGGAGGCAAGGGTTTGTTGTTTTATCAAAAGTGTGCATTAGGGTTTACTCCTTAACCCTCCTTTTATAAGACAACAACTTGCAATAAACCCCCTTGCTAAATATCTTAATACTCCTTAATATTAATCTTATTAACATTAAGTCCCTCAAGATACTCCTTAATATTAATCTTATTAATATTAAATCCCTCAAGACTAAAACAATTATTATTTCATAAATAATAATCCACTAACGCGTGAACTTATCTGATTCGTGTACCAACGTGTAACTCTTCGGATCGTACCGGTTCGGGTTACGTTGATCTCGACTTTTAATTACATCGGACATCCTATATATCCAACAATCTCCCACTTGGACGATTTTAATTAAATGAGTCAACGTGCGCAGAGTTGGACGCCTAGCTGCATCGCATTGCACCCAAACCAGTATGACACTTTACAATCGTCAACTAGTTCTTTGAGTTCAAGTAACGCTTTACTTAACCAAATACTATAGCCCTGATAATTATATCAATAAGTCTCTTCTGTATAGACATCCGTTGATCATAAGACATGGATCATTCATTCTTATAAAGTGATCAACTATTCTCTATTCTCGTCTCTAATTCAAAATGGTCTAACGAACTACCTTAGTCCGAGCGTGGCCACGCGTTTATACCAGTTTGAGTTTTACGAGGGCGCCAGAATGTCTAGACTTCTAATCATATAGAAGTACAGAATTCCATCAGCGTCATACAACTCCCACTTAATCTCGGATTTCTCCCAACGCTACCCTTATTCCTACCCATGTTTCAGGATAGTGTAAGATAACATCAAAGATAGTCCTTGATCAATGTAGTTTAATATGTGCCTTAGGAAAAAGGACAGATTGAACATATCAATATCAAAACATCTCATGACACTGATCCATGGAGATCGTTTTGAAGCGAGATACATCCAATATCATTCCCTAATGATATCTGTGAATTATGATCCTCAAACCCTTGAGCTATTCATCTCATGAATACAACCATCTCAATTCACAATAGTCTTACATTCAAATTCATTCCCATGCAATTTGATCGACTACGGACATTTAGAATACTCTTATTCAAGGATTTAAACATACAAATAATGAACACGGTTAATAAATATTTAAATTTGCATTTAACCCATTAAATCAAATAAACATTCAATATAACTGTCATAGTTCAAAATAAAACACCAATACTAACTACAGATCATGCCCACTGTCTAGCAACTCTAAGCCCTATCTTTCCAGCATGCTCCTCATGTATAACTTGAGGTAAAGGCTTAGTAAAGGGGTCAGCCAGATTCAGATCTGTATGAACTTTGTTTATTACGATGTCTCCACGTCCTATTATCTCTCTAATATAGTGGAATTTCTTGAGTATATGCCTTGTGGTCTGAAGTGACCTTGGTTCCTTTGCAAGAGCAATGGCACCAGTGTTATCACACAGTATCTCGATTGGTTTCTTTATGCTAGGCATAACATCAAGATCACCAATGAACTTCTTCATCCAGGCAGCTTCCTTTACAGCATCCGATGCAGTGTTGTATTCTGATTCACAGGTGGATTAAGCAACCACACTTTGCTTAAAGTTGTTCCAAGTTACAGCCCCACCATTCAGAATGAAAACATATCCCATTTGTGACCTTGAATCATCACGATCAGTCTGGAAGCTTGCATCAGTATAACACTTAACTGACAGCTCCTCATCCAGTCCTCCATATATTAAGAACATGTCCTTAGTTCTTCTTAAGTACTTAAGAATGTTCTTCACTGCAGCCTAGTGACTCTCTCCTGGATTCTGTTGATATCTACTCGTCATGCTAAGAGCATACGAGACATCAGGTCTAGTACATAACATGGCATACATGATGGAACCAATCGCAGAAGCATATGGAACACCTTCCATTTTCTTCCTTTCCTCTTCAGTATTTGCACACTGCTTGTTATCAAGAATGGTTCCATGTGCCATGGGCAAGAGCCCCCTTTTTGAGTCTTGCATTGAGAAGCGTCGTAAGACCTTATCAATATATGTACTTTGACTCAAACCCAATAACCGATTTGATCTATCTCTATAAATCTTTATTCCCAGAATATAAGCGGCTTCACCAAGATCTTTCATTGCGAAACATTTACCCAACCAGTGATTAACTTCTTTAAGCATAGGGATATTGTTTCCAATGATTAGTATGCCATCTACATACAGTATAAGAAAAGTAATATAGCTCCCACTAGACTTCTTGTAAACACACGGTTCATCTTCGTTCTTGATAAAACCAAACTCTTTGATTTTCTGATCAAAATGGAGATTCCAGCTGCGAGATGCTTGCTTTAATCCATAGATGGATTTATTCAGCTTGCACACCTTATTAGGATTCTTTGGATCGACAAAACCTTCAGGTTGAACCATATAGACATCTTCCAGTAAGTGTTCATTAAGGAACGCGGTTTTGACATCCATCTGCCATATCTCATAGTCATAATATGCAGCAATGGCAAGTAGAATTCTAAGAGACTTAAGCATGGCCACTGGCGAGAAAGTTTCCTCATAGTCAATTCCTTGAGTCTGAGTAAAACCTTTCGCTACAAGCCTTGCTTTGTAGGTTTGCACATTCCTATCCATGTCAGTCTTCTTCTTGAAGATCCATTTGTTTCCCACAGTCCGACATTCGGTAGGAAGATCAACCAAATCCCAGACTTGGTTATCATACATGGATTGCATCTCTGCATTCATGGCTTCTTGCCATTTCTTGGATTCTGAATACAAGATTGCAGCTTTGTAAGTAGTAGGCTCAGCTTCATCAATCATGAAGATATCGTCATACCTTACCGGTGCACGACGATCCCTAATACTTTTCCGAACACTTGGTGTTTCTGTTGTTTCTTGAGTCAACTCAGGCTCAACTTCAACAACTGGATCAGTTACATCTGGTTCTGTCTGAACAGCTGGTTCAGTCACTTGTGATTCTCGAATTTCTTCAAGATCCACATAGTTATCTCCAATCCCTCGCGCCAGAAGCTCTTCCTCTAAGAAAGTACCTCTGCGTTTGGTGAAAATCTCATTTTCAGTGGGGTGGTAGAACAGGTAACCGATCTTCTTACCGTATCCAACGAAAACCACTTTTTCGCCTCTGGGATCTAGTTTATCCGAAGATTCTAGAGTGACATAAGCATTACATCCCCAGACTTTAAGGTAGGATACATGAGGTTTCTTTCCATTCCATATCTCAAAAGGCGTTTTATCAACCTTCTTCGTTGGAGCTATATTCACAAGTCTTGCGGCAGTTTCCAAAGCATAACTCCAAAAGGATTTTGGAAGGTTTGTTCGACACATCATTGATCGAATCATATCTAATAGAGTTCGATTTCTCCGCTCAGACACACCATTATGTTGCGGTGTTCCAGGTGGAGTGAGTTGTGAAACTATTCCACAATCCTTTAGATGGTCGATGAATTCCTGACTAAGATATTCACCGCCTCGATCTGATCGAAGCATTTTAATAGTTCTATTTAGCTGATTTTCTACTTCGTTTTGGTACTCTTTGAACTTTTCAAGAGTTTCATGTTTATGCTTCATAAGATAAACATAACCATATCTACTGAAATCATCAGTAAATGTAACAAAGTATCTTTCTCCATGTCTTGACATTGTTCTGAATGGACCACATACATCTGTATGTACAAGTCCTAACAGATCATCAGCTCTTTCTCCAATATTTGAAAAAGGTGCTTTCGTTAACTTTCCACTTAAGCATGATTTGCATTTTCCAAACGACTCTGAACCCTTGGAATCCAGGATTCCTGCGGTTTTGAGTTGTTTAACACGATTCTCACTTATGTGACCAAGTCTACAATGCCACATATACGTATCATTAAAGTCCAACTTATTACGTTTATTGGAGATATTGCATAATATGTTATCGTTTTAAATTTCTATCTCATAGATCCCATTGTTGGGTTTTGCATCAAAGTAAAATACATCGTTAAAATAAGCAGAAATAAATTCCCCATTGAAACGATAATTAAAACCTTGTCCTCGCAAAGCCAAAACTGAAACAATATTTCTAGTCACACCAGGAATGTAATAAACATTGTTCAAAACAAGTTCTAAACCAGAAGGAAGTAAGAGAACACATTCTCCTATAGCCTTCACAGCAACTCTTTGTCCATTGCCAACATGGACCTCCAAGTCGCCTTGTTTCAGCTTTCTAATCTTTCTTAGTCCTTGCAAAACATTACAAATGTGGAAACCACATCTTGTGTCAAACACCCATGTTTTGCTAGGAAAAGCAAAGATTTCAATAACATATATACTTGAGGACTCTCCTCCTGAAGCCTTAGCTTGCTTCAGCTCAGCTAAATACTTAGCACAGTTCCTCTTCCAGTGCCCAGTTTCATCACAATGAAAACACTTGGCATCTTTTCGAGGTATCTTATTGGCAACATATTTGCCTTTGCCCCTTCCCTTTGCCCTGATTGCCCATTTTCTTGGTGTTAGGTTTCTTAACTTGTCCCTCCTTGATCACTAGCACTGGTGCAGTCTTGCTAGGTATGTTCACCTCAACAGTTTTGAGCATCTGATGCAGTTCTGCAAGTGTCTTTTCCATCCCGTTCATATTGTAGTTCATAATGAACTGGTCATATGACTTGGGCAATGAGTTTAGGATAATATCCCCCGCTAACTCATCGCTCAAGGGGTATTCCAGACGAGCCAAGTGATTAAGATATGCCTTCATTTTTAGCACACGAGTGCTAACTGGCGTTTCTAGAACATACAACTTGTTCTCCGCCTTGAGAACAATTTTCAAGTTGCGGTGCCAGTCCATGAAGTTGGAGTGGTTAAGTTTGTCCTTCTCTAAGATGGACTTGAGAGAGAATTGGGAGGCGGAATTGTTTTCAGTTGACATCTACAAAGTTCAAAATCTAATTTATTAGTATTTCATGTTTTAAGTATCCTAATTATTTTATGACCCAAAAAGCAAAATTAATTAGGATGAGATCCCGATTCATCAATACACAATGAACTGGCTTAGCACTGTCCACTGGCATGATTAGGTAGGTAAACAACGATTGTTAATTGTGTCCACTACACAACTCTCCTTTTTGGGGTTATCACTAAAAGCGATGTATGTTTAACCCCAACTATGCCCACTTGTCAAACAAGCGATGTTTGGTCCTTTACTGTTAACTGTAACACCAGCCTATGTTACATAGGAACCGCGATGATTACCTTCACTCATGATCAATGCCCAGATGCAGGGTCAGCACTAACATTTGGGTTCGATATAGAATGGAGTGTTAACTCGTTAAGGGTGGCATGAAACATCAATTTAAAATTGGGATTTAATTTTTAATATTTACCATAAATATATATTGAATGACTCGTTAGCATGATGTGAGTCACACAACAGTTTATAAAATCCAATTTTATATTGTTCGTGATAATTGAAACTTCTTTCAACACTCGACACGGTATAGTTTTAAATACCCTATTTAAACTACGTTGGTCGTATTATCGCGAATGGACTTGTTTTAATATTAATAAAACTCCTTTTATTAAATATGCTTTTCGGTTTTTATAAAACTTGTTTTAATAAAACCGTTGTCATGATTGTGAAAATTTTATTTATTTTGGGTTATCTAAATTATTTACAATAAATAAACCACAACCACAAAACATAATAATAAAATTAAACGAATCGAGCCCCTAATAGGTCGCCCGTTTCGTTTTAGCCAGAAACGAAACGAACTAGTCAAAAGGGTTTCAAAACAATTTTGATATAGCTCCCACTTGACTCGAGATCTCTATCTTCATGGAACCTGTTCGTCCTTTATATCTTCGTCTTGATCTTGTACTTGTAGGATTACAACAATAAATTTGAAAATACAATAAAATCAAATCTATTCTAATCCTATCTATTACACTGGATCCGATATCCATAATAAAAAAAATACAAATCAATAAAGAAATAAAACCATCACAAACACAACCATGACATGGGTCAAATACCTAGGGCTCGATTCACATCACAATCCATGAACAACTAAAAGCTTTTGATCTTTTGTCAAAGTAAACAATTTTTTTATTGACAAATAAAACATAGATCAAAATTATAACTTTACCATCTATACGCGCGTAACCGTGGCTCTGATACCACTGTTGGGAATCATGGTATCGTATACACAGCGGAAGCGGTTTATATATTTAACAAAAACGGATTATATATACGATATATATAATAGCCGATTTTATATATAAATTGTTAATTAATTTTATTAATCCGATTAATAAAATATTTCCAATCAGGATCTCAGTTAAACGCGAATAAACAAAAAGCCAAGAAGAGGAGGCAAGGGTTTGTTGTTTTATCAAAAGTGTGCATTAGGGTTTACTCCTTAACCCTCCTTTTATAAGACAACAACTTGCAATAAACCCCCTTGCTAAATATCTTAATACTCCTTAATATTAATCTTATTAACATTAAGTCCCTCAAGATACTCCTGAATATTAATCTTATTAATATTAAATCTCTCAAGACTAAAACAATTATTATTTCATAAATAATAATCCACCAACGCGTGAACTTATCTGATTAGTGTACCAACGTGTAACTCTTCGGATCGTACCGGTTCGGGTTACGTTGATCTCGACTTTTAATTACATCGGACATCCTATATATCCAACACTCCTCACTCTGTTAGAACCCTGACCCATCAACCAACAAACCCATTCATCAACACACACTCACGACACAAACACACCTCACCAGACCTAGATGAACCACCCAACACAGACCCAGATGCCCTTCCAAACTATTCGTTGTGCAACCACGATTCTTTGAGCATTAACTCAGAAAAAAATAATCAAGGGTTTTAACATCTTAACTGTAATTGCATAATTAAGGGTTTTAAAACGTTATATATTTTTTGTTTTTGGTGATATGTGGTGTTATACGGGAAAATGGTAGTTAAGTGTTGCGATTTTGGTGGGATTTTATAAAAAAAAAAATGGGGGCAATAGGTGGGGAAGAGTTAATGAATTGGGAGAAGATGGAAGGAGTTGGAAATGAAAGAGAGGAGAAGATTCTAGTGCTTGTGAGGTTGAGGCCTTTGAATGAGAAGGAGATTACAAGAAATGATGTTTTTGATTCATGTTCTGATCTTAGTTTGTGGTTATGATTTTTTTTTCTGGGTTAATGCTCAAAGAATGGCATTTATTTTAACTTATATAATAGTGGAAAATCAGTGGTAGTCATGGTGAAAGGTGGAGGAGATGGTGGGTGGTAGTGGTGGTGCTGAAAGATGAAGGTGGGTGGTGGGTCTGATTAGGGAAGAAGAGAATAGGGAAGAAGGTGACCGGATGAAAATGTCCCTGACTTGATGAAGAAAAGTTAACCGAGTTAAGTCGTTGGATTGTTTTGGTATATTCTTTTTAAAGATCAAGGACTGTTCATGCACTTTTTAAAAGATTGGGCTGGAGTGGCAAATTTGACCAAACAGGGACGCGTTTTGTAATTTACTCTTTTTAAAGGCAAAAGTTTCTCGTTCAACCACAACACAAAGACAAGAAGCTGGGAATAAAAACAAGAAAGGAAAGAAGTAGGGCTGTGCAACGGTTCAGAACCGGACCGAACCGCGAACCGTTTATTCCAAAATATGAGAACCGGAACCGGAACCGATAATTACTAAACGGTTCGGTTCCAGAACCGGGTGAAACGGTTCTCATGAAACGGTTCTACACCGGACCGGTTGTCAATAAAATCCTAAAATTAACATTAACAATTAAATAAAAAAATAAACAAAAACAATGATTTTTCTTAAAAAAATTATCAACAGTTTGTGTTAACCATGGTTAATAAAAGTATAGCAGTTTACGTATCAAAATATGTTTTGTTCGGATCGGATCATTCTTTTTACACAGATTAAACGGGTCAGAACAAGCTGTGCTGACTGCTGACCATCACATAAGGCAATACTCTACATTCCTACCAAGTAAAACAATTTAAAAGTGTTAAAAACTATAAAGAAGGAAACAATACATTCTATTTCAAACTAATAATAGAATATTTAAATATTTAATTTAATTCAAAACGGTTCTAACGGTTTTTAACCGTGCCCGTCGGTTCTAACCGGAACCGAACCGGGAACCGATTATGCCAAAATATGAGAACCGGAACCGGAACCGGAACCTATAAAATTAATTCGGTTCGGTTCTAGCGGTTCCCGGTCGGTTTCACGGTTTTCGCGGTTCGGAACCGTTTATTGCTCACCCCTAGAAAGAAGAGATCGAGGCAAAGAAGCCAAAACAAAACATGATGAAACAATAGAGTTTGAAGTGGGTATCAGCGCACAATGTAACCCTTTCGTTTATGGTATCAACTTAATTTCTGTATGCTATGGTTAGTCTCCAGTTGAATTTTGGTTAATTTTATGGTTCTTTATGGATTTTGGTATGAAAAATGGATCAAAGATTGTTTCTAGTCACTTTTTATGGCCTATTGAACTGAATATATGTACCTTGTTTCAATAATCTATGTTTAAACAGAGTCCAATTTGCCATTGATTCCATAATTAATAATAATTTTAAATTCATAGAACAGACAAAAACACATGTTAGGTTAGTGGTGACTCAATAATCAATATATAGGTGATGGGTTTGTTTTACCTTAATCATAGTTTATTTATACTTGACACCTTATTTAATTCTTGAAATGTCCTTTAAACTGGTTGTTTAATTCTTTCAATCGAGGAACAGCTGTATAACTAATTATTTAATTTATCAAAGTGCTTTAATCACATGTTTACGTTGGAAGTCACTCCTGGCCTGGCCGCTTATCTTGACTGTCTTCAACACTTGAAGTGATTATTATTATAAAACCATAACTGTGCAGAGTGCACTCATCTCATCTGCCTACATTCCTCTCATACACAGCAACTACTTGAACTATTAATTCCCGGTTTACTACTGTTAACAATGGCTGATGCTGCTGCTGCTGCACTTGTCAATGTTATATTTGAGAAGCTTGCTGATGAAGTGTTCAAGGAGTATGCTCGCGCTCAGGGTATTCACTCCGAGCTCGAGAATCTTGGGAAAGAACTGTCCCTGCTCCAAGCTCTGCTTCATGATGCTTCTGACAAGGAAGTAACTGAAAAATCTGTTGGGCTATGGCTCAATAGTCTGCAACATTTGGCTTACGATATCGAAGACATACTCGACGATGTGGCTACCGAAGCTATGCGTCTTGAGCTGACCCAGGAATCAGGAGCAAGCACAAGCAAGGTAAGAAACTTCATCGTCCCAGCTTGCTGCACAAAGTTTTCACTAAGTCATAGGCTGAGTCCTAAGATAGATAGTATTACCACCGAGTTACAGCGTCTATACCGAGCAAAAGCTGATCTAGGTTTGACTGTGAAAAGCGAAAAACAGAAAGATCCTAATAGAGGAAACGAAACCTCTTTGCTAGAGTCTAATGTAGTTGGACGACAAGTTGAGAAAGAGAAATTTCTCAACAAGTTGTTATCTGGTGAATCATCTAAGGAAAACTTTAGCATCGTACCCATAGCTGGCATGGGTGGGGTTGGAAAGACCACTCTAGCTAGACTTTTGTATAATGATACAAAGGTGCAGGCTCACTTTGAACTCAAGGCCTGGGTTTGTGTTTCTGATGATTTTGATGTCTTTAAAATAAGCAAAACCATTTTTCAAGATGTGTCTAAGGAAAACAAGGAATTTGAAAATTTAAATCAACTTCAAATTGCCCTTACCGAGCAATGTAAAGACAAACGTTTTCTACTAGTACTTGACGATGTGTGGACTGAGAACTATGATCATTGGGAAAAGCTAGCGCGACCACTAAATTTTGGGGCTCCTGGAAGTATGGTAATCATCACAACTCGCAAGAATGAGCTACTCAAAAAGCTAGGTTTTGATCATCTAGACCTTATAGAGAGTTTGTCGAGTGAAGATGCTTTGTCTTTATTTGCTTTCCACGCATTGGGTGTTGATAACTTTGATTCATACCCAGACCTTAGAGAAAAGGGTAAAGCTATTGTGCAAAGGTGTGGTACTTTGCCTTTGGCTTTAAAAGCAATAGGAAGGCTATTGAGATCTGCGACAAAAGAAAAATGGGATGACGTGTTTAATAGTAATATATGGGATTCAAAATATGCTGGTGATCTTTCTGCAGACTGGAAGGTGATTTTTCCAGCCCTTATGATAAGCTACCATGATCTCTCAACAAATTTGAAGCGGTTGTTCGCATATTGCTCCTTGTTCCCTAAGGACTTCTTGTTTAACAAAGAGGAGTTAGTCTTATTGTGGATGGCGGAAGGGTTTCTAAACCAATCAAATGCAACCAAGTCAAAAGAAGACTTTGGCCAAGAATATTTTGAAGCATTGTTATCAAGAACCTTTTTTCAGCACGCACCTAATGATGAATCGTTATATGTGATGCATGACCTGATGAATGACTTGGCCACATTTGTTGCCGAAGAATTCTTTTTAAGGTTTGAGAATCATACCAAGCTGGGTAATGAAGCTTTGACAAGGTACCGTCATATGTCATTTGTTCATGAAGGATATGAAGGTTACCAGAAGTTTGAGCCATTTAAAAGAGCTAGATGTTTGAGAACATTGATGGCAGTATCTTTGGATCAAAATCAGAACCAGTTTTACTTTTCCGGTAAGATTTTAGTTGACTTACTTCCTCAGTTACCACTATTAAGGGTCCTTTCTTTGAGTGGCTGTAAGATGAGTGAGGTACCGGATTTAATTGGTAGTTTGAAGCACTTGAGGTATCTTAACTTGCCTCGAACCGACATCGAAAAGTTACCAGAGAATATTGGTAATCTTTTTAATCTACAGACACTAATCATTTTGGGCTGTAAGTATTTGACTAAGTTGCCTAAAAGCTTCTCAAAGCTCAAAAAGTTGCGACAATTTGACATCAGGGGTACTCTGTCTCTGAAGAAGCTTCCCATTGGGATTGGTGAGCTGAAAAGCCTACAAATTCTCACCAATATGGTAGTTGGAAGAGACGATGGCTTGCTATAAATGAGCTTAAAGGATTAAATAATCTCCATGGGGAACTTTCCATTGTAGGGCTGTGCAAAGTGCAGAGTGCAATGGATATTCATGAGACAAAATTATCTCTTAAAAGGCTTACTAAGTTAAAGCTGAATTGGGGCGATGGTCCTCAACATGGAACACTTGAAAAAGAGGTTCTGAAAGAGCTGAAACCTCATAGTGAATTGTTGAAAGAGCTTTCAATTGATTCATATCCGGGAATAGAGTTTCCAAAATGGGTTGGAGATCCCTCTTTTGATAAGTTGGTTCATGTGTCGATAAAAGGCTGTGTAAATTGTAAATCTCTGCCACCACTTGGGCAACTACCTTCACTTACAGAGTTGTTTATAGATGACATGCCTAATGTTAAATTCATAGGTTCAGAGTTAACTGGCACCAACCAGTTTACTGTTTCTGCCTTCCCTTCACTGGAAATCCTAACGTTTAGAAATATGAAGGGGTGGGAGGTATGGTCAACCAATAACGAGGTTTTTGATGTAGTGTTTCCATGCCTTCGGGAGCTTAACATAGAAGCTTGTCCCCAACTAATTGAAGTCTCACTTGAACCACTAGTTTCAGTTGAAATTCTAAGGCTTAGAGACATGCGTGGGTGGAAGGGATGGTCAATCAACAGTGAGGTTTCAGTGCTTCCATGCCTTCGAAAACTTCATATAACAAGCTGTCCTGAATTGATTGAATTCTCACCTGAAAAACTACCTAAACTTGAAATTTTAAGGTTTAAAAATATGTTGGGTTGGAAGATATGGTCAACCAAAGATGCAGTTTTTCCATGCCTTCGTGAGCTTTATATATACAGTTGTCCCCAATTGGTTGAGGTCTCAGCTGAAGCACTACCTTTGCTAAGGGTTTTAAGTATTTCTGAATGTGGTGGTGGTGTATTGAGAAGTTTGGTTCAGGCAGCTCCATCAATCACTATGTTGCATATAGATTCTATCTCAGGGCTTACATATGAGGTGTGGAGAAGTGTTATAGAGCATATTCGGGCTGTTGAAGAAGTAAGCATTCAGAAGTGTAATGAAATAAGATACTTGTGGGAATCGGAAGAAGAAGCGAGTAAGGTTCTTGTGAATATAAAGAAATTGAAAGTACATAACTGTTCAAACTTGGTTAGTTTAGGAGAGAAAGAAGAAGAGGATAATTTTGGGAGCAGCCTCTTGTCGTCTCTTAGGACATTGGATGTATTCAACTGTAACAAAATGGAGCGTTGTTGTTGTCCAAATAGCATTGAAAGTATAGAAATCTATGAGTGTAGTTCACTTACACTTGTATCCTTCCCAACATCAACAACTGGAGGAGGAGGGCAAAAGCTTAAGTCACTTGAAATATTTGATTGTGATAAACTAATGGAAAAGATCAACAACATCAGCACGGGAGTGCTTGAAAGCATAAATATAACGGAGTGGACCAATTTGAAATCACTGATGCAATTGGGTAGCTTCATTTACCTTACTGAGTTGTATATATACAGATGTCCAAGTCTTGAGTCATTTCCTGACATCCCACTGCCTGTTCTCACCAATCTAAGAATAGAAGATTGTGAAAGAATGGAGTCATTTTCTGCCCATCAAATGAGTAATCTCACCTCATTAAAAAAAATGGCGATCAGAGATGGTCCAAGTATTGGTGGGGTTTGGCCCCCCAATTTGTGTTTCCTTGCAATAGGGGGATTCAATAAGCCCATGTCAAAGTGGGGCCCTCAGAGTTTCCCATCCTCGCTTGTTGACCTAGAGTTATACGATGAAGCCGATGTGAAGAATTTTTGTCAATTGTCCCACCTATTCCCTTCTTCTCTTGCCAAACTTAAGATACACAATTTTGAAAAACTGGAATCACTTTCAATACACCTCACCTCCCTCCAACATCTGCTCATTGAGAAGTGCCCAAAGATGAAACATCTGCCAAAACAGCTGTTGCCTTCACTTCTGAGTTTGAACATCTATGGATGCCCAAAACTGAGTAAAAGGTGTGAAGGAAGAGGCTCCCACTACTATCCCCTCATCTCTCATATCCCACAAATCGAAATCGATATTTAATCAGGTACTTTTTTATTAAATAACCTTCTGTCTCCTTTTAGTTTTGATATGTGTAATTTATTATACATATTATTTTGCTTTCATTTAATCAACAAATCTTACATTCCATCTCAAGGCAGTTAAGTAAATTATTCAGAAAATATGAGCTTTATTTTTCCTTATTGGCTAGCGAATGAATTGAAAGAGGCTAGAAGATACTGAAAATGCTTGTTGGGAAGACGCTAATGTGTTTAATTACAATGCAGTAAATCCTTACTCGATTGGGCTGTAGTTGTACCCACATTTAATGGGTTTCGAAAGAGGAAGTGGGCATGTTGGCACATTTAATATGTTGTAACATCTCCAAATTTGGGTATGTTCATATATTTGCATTTTACTTTATGAAGGATTTTATATATGTTGAGGTAATTGTTTTCATGAAAGGATTAATTTGATTCAGAGCTGGACATAATCTTAATAAGTTAACTAAAATCTCTGTTAAAGTATTTGATCATTTCCATCTCAGTTTCATTTAAAAAGTGATGCTCTTTTGCTTAACAGTTGGTTTGCTTTGCTGACTCCGATGATTTTGACTAGGAGTTGCTCAAAGCTTGGAGTTCTTGTAAGATTTGAAAGAATCTTGAATTTTGACTAATAAAGTCAAACTTGTTAGCTTCTGAGTTCATGATTAACATTAGCTTTTCTTTCTTTCTTTTTTTAACAGTTAATAAGGTCATGTTGTAATCAATATTATACAATAAAATCAGTAGTTATACAATGACATCCCTTACAGATTTAACAGCTTCATATTAATATTGGACTCAGAAGTTGACAACTTCATATTGATATTGGCGGTTTTTCTAATAAGGACACCGCCCCCTCAAAGCCACAAAAAAACTTTGACGAATGCTCTGTTTAGCCAAATCGCTCAAGGTCTGGCAGAAGTTTTTGATTTGTCCCCGCCAGAAGGCGGTGATTGAATGCCTGAGGGGTCCCCTGCCCAGGACTTTTTGAGCATTATCCCGATTGAGGGTTTAGGTCAATGCATGTTCGCAGTGGAATACAAGGCTATTCTCAAGTACCGGTTGATGATCTCTATGTATCTGGAAGATGAAACATGCCCGATCTGCTGTAAAGCTTTTATAGATAAATATGGGAAGCATGCAGTTCATTGCAAAGAGCTTCCTGGTTTCAAATATCGGCGTGACTGGGTGAGGGACGTTTGGTGGGATATCTTGAGAAGAGCGTGGATTTCTGCCAAGAAGGAAGCCCCTATGAATTTTCTAACGGACCCTGCGGAAAAGAGATCCACCCTGCGACCAGCGGATTTGCTCGTCTTTGGTTGGGCTGAAGGGAAACATGCTTGTGTGGACCTCACAGGGGTATCTCCTTTGGTCGGTTTAAGGGAAAATGGTTTTATAGCTTGACAAGCGTCGAGGAAGGCGGAATCGAAGAAAGTGGATAAGTACGCTAAAGCTTGTGTAGAGAACCAACATGTATTTGTCCCCTTGGCCTTTGATACCTTTGGCTCCCTGGCATTAGAAGCTATTCGTTTCTTAACCAAGGTCCAAAGAGTTATCCACAACAATAGCTCATCTCAAGGGGGCAAGGGTTTGTATTTGGTAGACTAGGATTTGCAATTCAGAAAGGGGTGGCGGCACAACTCTTGTGCCGTCTACCTTCTATTTTAATGTAACTTGACAAGTTTTAGAAATAAAAATAAGATTGTTCATGAATTATGAAGTCCGTCTAGTGC
This sequence comes from Ambrosia x helenae, assembly GCA_030844895.1. Lineage (NCBI taxonomy): Eukaryota > Viridiplantae > Streptophyta > Magnoliopsida > Asterales > Asteraceae > Ambrosia > Ambrosia x helenae. The sequence continues at coordinate 33,157,573 of CM061234.1, forward strand.
TTATTCATTTTAGAATCAATATGACTTCGCCATAAACATACCACAGTAATTTTCATATTCACTTTAGAATCAATATGACTTCATCATAGTACTCTATTTGACCTAAAAGTCAAGTTATGGAACATATTTCCACAATTCGGAATTTGTGACAAATTTGACATTTTTTCTATATTACCAATAGAGGTAGCTATGATATCTAATGCATATTATTCAATATTATTTGTAATCCAAAGATTTCACATCTATTTTAGATTTAAAATTAATCTCTTACACCTTAAAGTCAAACTCACTAGGGATGCTGTTTTTAGTCCTAATACTTACCCTGTTATTATCCAATAGCCAATGTAAATTTCAAGATATATACATCCCAAGTTGTCAAAGGTGCAGCCCTGCGCACCAAATGTGTTACGCCCTGAAAGACGAGCTTTCAGACTCTCAGGCACTACTTCAGGGCATGTTCTGACCAAAATCCAGCCAAAATTGGTAATAAAAAAAGACACCTTAAATAAGAATGGAATCAACCTATATACACCTTGAACTCCATTTCATCTGAGCTGTTTTTTGTCATAATACTTACCAGATCTATAAATAACTTTGATTTTATGACAAACTTAACCCTCTTATTAACTTATTATCCAACCGTCACAGTAAATTTCAAGATATCTAAACAGCTTTGGGGATTCGATACATATTGTGTTTGACCTTAAAAAGTCAATCCTAACTTTCATTTTGTCTGTGATCTTATCACATATCTGTGCTGTATGATCTTTTTCTTTATGGGTATGGCGCCTTATGTGTATGGTGTGTGTCAACATATCTTCCCACCACTAAGAAGCTTCTCTTCAATCCTGTAATTTATGAACGTTATGGTCAATCATAATTTATTTATTTATTTAAAGAATATGTTTTTCTACTGTCTCTTAAGGTTCAACTGATTTGCTGCTTCTATTACAAATAAACAATGTGTATTTTTCCTTAAATGACACCCTGAATCCAAATAGCTGTTAAGAATTCGTTTATCATTGTTTTACATAAAGAACCAAAAGCTATATCTATAGATACAAACTTCAATCAGAAATTGAAAATGCATTTCAGAGAGTGGAAGAAGAGACTATTCAGGAGCAAGAAAGAGCTTCTGGAACCCAGGTTTGTTTGTTTTTTTTCTTTTTCTTAACATTCTTTTGTTTATGCTAATGACAATTGCAATTTTTTTTTTTTATAATTTTTTTTTTATGGTTAAATATTTTTTTCATTGATAAATCGATCGACTCATAAAAAAATAAACTAGAATTTCATCTCGATTCATTCTATTGTAGATGAAGCCTTAGTTGTTTTCCTCTTTAGTCAAATTAAACAGATCTATTCCTTACGTTTGAGCCATTAGAGTAACAACGAATTAGCCTGCGTATATATGTACCAACTACGGTCTAAGGACAGGCATGTAGATATCAAAGAATTGTTAGAACTATTAAAATGATGTATAATAACCGCAACAGGACAATAATATTAACTATAAACTCATTATATGTCATGAAAGTAATTCTATGAAAATTATCAAATAGGCAGATCAGCAAAACAAATATAGACAAAAATGCAAAAAACAGTAAACAAGTAACATCTAAACACTTGTAGATGCATGGTTCTGGTTTATAAACACTATGTGCTTGATAGAATCTGGCCCCTGTTCGCCTACATACGACTTGGTTATACGTATGAATGATGATCGAGTATGCACATCGGAATGTGCAGGGACTCATGTTTGAAAACAGAGGGTGGGAACACAACAGTTTTGATATACACACAAATATTCTTTATTTCCACACAATATACAAATGAGTTTGATGGGCTATTTATACATACAAGATGTCGGTTAATTAACTAACATTGTGAACCGACATGTCCTAAAACTGAAACTAACACAACTGTTTACTTTGGTGCCAAATTCTTGGTCGTTTTGAATTTTGGTTTGACTTTCTAAAATACATAATATTGGATTAATATAATTTTTTGTAAAATTTTATGATAAAACAAGATACAACAAAGACAATATGAGCCAACACAAACTCAATATCAAGAAGATGAACAACACCAGAATTAGGTGACAAAACAAACGACCAAAATCTTATTATTATCCAACCCTGAAAATCTCCCCCCAATACCCTGAACTTCTCTCAAATAAGAGAAGTTCTAAATGATAGCAGATTCAACTGGTTGTTTAGACCAGTTGACTCTGATAGAATAATAATCCACAAAGTACTTACAAAACCAGACAAAGAAGACCACCTGATCGAACACTCGATCTACACAGGATTACTGATAAGTAATCCCTAATACAAGACCTTCTTCACTTCTATACAGACCAAGAAGATGAAGAATACAGAAACCCTAATACAATGAGAGAGATGAAACGAATACAGTGAATGAGAAGAGAGAGAAATAACAATCTATATATAGTGAGTCTCGAAACTTCCACCAGCTCGTACACGGATCATCATCTGAACCATTCATCCAAAACTCATCCAACGGTTGTGAATAAACCTGAGACAAAATATCTAACTTGCACAATGGGCCTTAGGCCTTTATCACAAATGGCCCAAACTGAATATAAACATCAACCATGGGCCAGGCTTATATTTAGCCCATATCAAAACATATGAATTACAATTATGAACGTATCATGTATTTTAACATTTTTTGATTAAATCTTTACAGCAGTGCTCACCTTGAATTTGGTTTTCATAGTTGAGCTCAATTAGAAACTTAGGAAACCACTTCTTTGCTACAACTCTATTGGTCAAGCAAACTCTTAATTTTTAAGTTTCTACACTTATATTCATTTACAAATTTGTGGGTTGAGCTTACAAATTTGCTCTTCTTTCATTACATTAAGAAATGAGCTTTTCCAATTTGTTAACTTCTTAATTGAATAACGTTAATGCATAGTCACCAAATTAATTCGCTAATATAGCCGCGAATTGCGTATTGGTACGTGATGCACCAAATCGGAATACGCTAGCTTCGAAGTTTAAATCTAGGCTAAATTGTCCAAATAAAGAATTTTATTATGATCTTCATTGAAACACAAATTAAATCCATAGCGAGTAAAAGTAATCTGTAAACAAATTAAAGATCAAAGCAGTCCACTTATAATATACCTAAAAAATGATTACATAAGAAATGATCCATATTAATAATAATAAATTCAGAAAATAGACAAAGAGTGACTCAGCAGGGGATGGTTTATCTTACTTTAATCATAATTTACTTGTATTGACACCTTATTTAATTCTTGAAATATCCTTTAAAGTGGTAAAAGATTCCCTATGTTTTGTTGATTAATTCTTTGAATGGAGAAACAACTGTGAAAGTTGTTATTTAGAATCCACTGGATCAACTTTATCATTTTAAAATCAATTATATTAACCTTCCATTGAATAATTCTTAAAAATTTTACTCACATATGAGCACTGTGTGAGCCTTAACTCTCTTTTACTTCTGTCCCTCACAATCTCCATGCCCAAAATCTTTTTAGCTTCACCAAGCTCCTTCCTGTCAAACTCAGACATCAACAACTTCTGAGTTTGGTTCTTGTGAAATCACAGAAACTGGATGTATATAATTGTGATATTCTGGTGAATTAGCAATTTGGTGTATTAAATTGGCGACCACTTCATGAATATTTACAACAAATTTATCAAAACAGATACAATATCATTAAGTTGTTTTTCTTAAGTAACTATATATATCATATTACAAAGAGTCACAAGTGAAGTTAGTTATTTCATCCATAGTCTCCTATTTGAATGGCCATATATATTGCTGCATTTTTATTTATTTTCTGCAGCAGCTCTTTATATGTGTGTTCACTGTTGGCAAATTGTGTCTGTAATTATATAATACAATAGAAGGCACTATCAAAAGCATAATTCTGCTTATTTCAACATATATAATTAGCTTGGACCTGAGACCATAGTCTGTCTGTTTGACTAAAAAGTCAACCCTGGTTTTCAATTTGCTTATGAAGTCAAACTTCATTCCTTTTCTCTTTTATGTTTGTGTTGTCATTTGTGTTTCACAAAACCATTAACAGAATTCTTTCTCCTGATGCATGTTTTCTATTTGTCACTAGTAATAAAACATATTACAAATATAGAAAAATACTGTTAGTTACTGTTAGGTGTCAAATAGTATAAGGGGGTCATTTGTAATAATATCATAGTATGAGGGTTGAGAGTGTAACTAGTCAGTGTGTGAGTTGTTAATAAGCGTAGAGATTACAGAATGAGATTAGCTATTGATTTTGAGATTAATTCTCTCCTTCTCTGAGTTTCTCTTCTTTCTCTATCTTTAGCTCTTTATCTCTTGATTACCATTTTCGTTCGTAACAGTTACTTTACTTTACTGGTTCTATCGAGGAAGAATAAAACTTCTAACATATATACGAAATATGAAAAAACCCAAAAAAATAATTGAAAGGATGTCACAACACTGTTGCTAGGAATAAAAATAAACAAAAAAAAGCTGGAAAAATATGCTATAATTGATTACAACAAAACAAAGACGTTGCAATTATAATTGGTGGTAGGTTACTTTACTTTAAAAGTAATGGTCATCAAAATAAAGTAAGAAAAAAAATAAAGAAAAGTTTTCAAAAAAGCAATGCATATGGAATTCCACTAACAACCTTTTCTTAAAAGAAAAAAAGCTATACATAATGCATAATATTATTATTTCATTTAATACTGGAACCAACTCATTCTACAAAACCATTACTTCAATCATTTCTTATTATCTCATCTGCATTCACTAGTACAGAAAGAGTCAAAAGATGCGAATGACAAAATCCAAAGGATGCGGTTTCCTCCCATAACCGCATCTTATGCATTTTTTTAAAGATAAAGTGGACCAAAAGATGCACTTGCCTCCCATAACCGCATCTTATGCATTTTTTAATAGAAAAGGTGAACTGAAAGATGTGGTTCCCCACAACCACATCTTAAACATTAAAAAAAGAATAAATTTTGCATCAAATGATGCGGTTCTCACAATCGCACCTTAAACCCCAAAACATTTTTTGCAACATATTGAAGTTATTATTTCATTTATTGATATTATGTTTTAGTTTTATTTAGAATTATTAAATTTATTTTGTTATAGATAGACTCCCCATTTGTTAGGGATGACAACGGGCGGTTCGGTAGGATATTGGTAATACTAAACCCGAACCCGTTTATAATACCGTATACCAAACCTAACCTGATACCCATTGTGTATTGTTGGGTATAGGGTATAACCAAGGGTATCGGGTATACCCGTTATTGTGTTTAAAAAATACCCATTGGGATTTGTAGTAGAAAATACCAATGGCTATCGGGTATACCCGTTATTTTACTAAAACATATAATGAGTACATGATACATGCCGAGTTCTACGTCACCTATTTATCTTCGCGTCAACCATGCACATCCATGTTGCCATGAACACCCATGTCATGCATAGTTGGCTACTGCAGTTAATTTTTATTTTATTTATGCATCTAGAATAGTGGGTTAGTTTCTTATTTTGTTTAGTGGGTTAGTGATAGTAGAAGTTATTTAAGTTAATGTTAGATATCTTTTGTAATGCCTATATAATGGCTATGGTATTTTATTAAAGGGAAATTGGATTGTATCGCACTCAACTATTTGTTATTGGCCGATAACGCACTGAACTATAAAATTGATCACCAACGCACTGAACTTTAAACCTCTTGGATTGTGTCACACTAAGGCTGTGTTTGATAAGGTCCAAATGGAAGAATCCATATGTGTTAATTGTATTAATTTGTCACTAAGTAATCGTTTTAAACCTCTTTATCACTAAGTAATCGTTTTAGTGGTTTTAGACCTGGTCAAACACAGCCATAGTGTGACACAATCCAAGAGGTTTAAAGTTCAGTGCGTTGGTGATCATTTTTATAGTTCAGTGCGTTATCGGCCAATCCCAAATAGTTGAGTGCGATACAATCCAATTTCCCTTTATTAAAAACCTGAATCTCTCTCTCTCTCTCTCTCTCTATATATATATATATATATATACATATATATATATATATATCAAAGGGCTAAATCCTACATGACACTCATATAACCATTCTCCCCTTTGAGAGTGCTATTTAGGATGCCATGTGGCATTGATATATTTTGGGAAAAAAAGAAGTTCAAAACAAAATTAGATTTATTTCTCTCATGTGTTCTCCTATAATTTTTAAACGTTAATATCTTTTATATACAAATTTTTTTAAAGAAAAAAATTACACCAAATTAACGAGCATTTTATTATATTTCTAACGAGTACCATAGTGCTATATACAAAAAGGAGAAAAAAACGACCAAATTAACGAGCGTTTTATTATTTTTCTAACGAGTACCACAGTGCTATATAAAAAACAGATAAAAAAACGACTATTTTTTGTGGGGTTTTGTTCATACAGGAAAAAAAACACAAAGTATTCAGGTTATTCATTAATCATGTATAGGCAAGTCATTAGTTATGTTCAAACCAGTAAATATGAATTCTATTTATAACAGGTGTTAGCATTGGAATTGTATATCGTTTTAGGTTAGTTTTAATATTAGAGCTATACATTGTTTAACGTTAGACGTTAATATTGGAGATAAATTGTTAATTGTTTTAGGTTAGGTGCTACCCGAAGCTTTCCTGCATGTAACTGTAAAGCGCATCAGTCTATTTTGTATGTAAAATTGATATGTTATATTAGATTTCTCAACCCGAGACGCTCCCAGGATATAAATCTAGTGAAAATATGAAAGAAAAGCTTAGGCTTTGATCTTCTTCTCTCTTAATATTCTTGGAAGTTTTCAATAGGTTTTTCTTAGTAAAACCTATATCTATCAATGGTGCTTTCATTCCTAAACCTTCCTCTTGCCATGCTGCCCACCGACGACAAACCGCCTACAACCAACGATCTCATTATACGTCAATGCTTATTTTTTTAAATACATATTTTTATGACTGTATATATTAACAAATTACATTATATTTTATTCTATTAGTATAATAGACCTATTATTTCAATCGTGAAATGCATATGTTTTCTTAAACACAAATTTTATATTAATTATATATGTTACATTTACCAACCCGTGTAACATATGATTGTAACCTTAGTATGTTCAATATTTATTTATTTTAATAAGAATAAGAATATATAGGGGTGCAAACAAGTCGAGCCGAGCCGAGCCGAGCCCGAGCTCGAACTCGCTTAACTTATAAGAGCGCGAGCTCGGCTTGTTCAGTGTTTATTAGTTAATATATTAAATAAAAATAATATAAATATAAGCTCGTTTAGGCTCGCTAGCTCGATAAGTCTAAAGCTCGGATCGACTCATTTACTAAACATCTTTAAATGTGAGGTAAATATTATAAAATATTAATAAAACCAATATTATACTAAGGCTCGACGAGCCTGCCAAGCTTTATATGCCAAGCTTGAGCTTGGGCTCGATAAGTAAACGAGCTTTGTTTTAGGCTCAAGCTCGGCTCGGGCTCGATAAGGCTCGGCTTGTTTTGATATTTTTCTCGAGGCGATCTCGAGTAGCTCGCGAGCTGCTCGGTTAATTTGCACCCCTAACAATATATAATTTTTTTTTGAACGATCAACTAAGTATTGCCGGGTACTCTGTACGCGGCCCCCAATGGCCGAAAGGGGCCCCAGACGGCCTCTAGTCCGTACGGACAGAGCCCTTCGGCCCACCCGTCTCCTGTTCCAGGGAAAACCCGACCCACAAACCCGCCCGAAGGCACGACGGTAGTGAACCGGTAAAACCTGGAGAGATCAGGAGTCGAACCCATGACCACAAGGGTCAAGGGTCTCTCCATCACTTCCCAACCACCTACCCCACCACAAGGGTGGGGGTATCCATCACATGCCTCCCGTGGGAATTGAACCCGGCTCCTCCAAAGAGAGAACCGACCCTTTTACCACTAGGCCACATGATCTGGATCCTAACAATATATAATACATAAAAATGTTACAATAAATGAAATAAATAAAAATAAAAATAATAAAAGTATATAGTATAAAATAAAAAATAAAATACATCATCTAAAATTTCCCTAAGTTTTGACCTATCCAAAATTTCCCGCCAAACCTTAAAATTTCCCCCCAAACATCAAAATACATTAATCTGCCGCTCTCTCCATACCACAAAAACTTCACCATCTCCATCAACTACAACACAAACCGTCACACGACCATCTCCATCTCCCCAAACCCGCTCTTATCACTAGTTGCTGCACCACGCATCTCCCATGGACATCCTGCAGCACCACAAGAGGCCGGTTCTTATGAAGAACGAACAAGTAGGTAATGCCCTAGCTTAAGGGTCCCAAATCTTCCCAAATTTTTGTAGTGATTACGTTTTATGCTCTTGGAAAACCATCTATGGGAGTAGTAACTGAGTAATCAGATAGAAGTTTTTTTCGAAAACAAGGCACGATTTATGATACCATTGCGAACAGATCTTTTCTACCGTTCTACACTATCTGACGTATAAATATCGCTTACTTCCCATAAAATTTTTGTAGGTTAGTTTATGTTTCTTTGGTAATGGTGTCCGATTATCTTGTTTCTTTCTCTTAATTAATTCAATTGTTTTTGGTGGAAATCAATTGTTTTTGGTGGAAATCATTCGTTGGTTAATTAATTCAATTGTTTAGGTAGATTTGTTTACTGGAATATTGCATCATCTAGTTACTTACAAGATTGGAAGTTATATGAAAGGTAATAAAGAACAACAATACTTTTTCTTACTAGTCTGAACCACATCCTCATATTTTATTCATTTAATTTTGCATATTAATGATCCCATTTTAGCCAAAGGGAATTCAGATCTATGTAATTTTAATTTTATTGCAAGTAGGGGCATACATTTTATGGTGTTTTCTGCTAATTAGTTTTGGTATCGATCTCTGCTAATTGTGATTTCTGCTTCTTGGCCTTGGTATCTATAGTTTGCTAATTAGTTTTGGTTATATGATAACGTACTAATTTTCTGCTTATTCCTTGCGTTTTCTTATAAACCAGTTGATTATTCTCATTTCACTTGATTAATTTATGCATTTATAGCCTTGAAAGAATTGAATCAAGAGTAAACATTGCCATCTTAGATAAAGAATGCTATCATGTTTGTTTATAAACAGGGGTGGAGGTTAAGAAGGGCCAGTGGTGGCCCTGGCCCCTCCTGTTTTCTGGCGCAATGGTAGAAATTTGCGATTTTCATAGGTAAATTGAGTCCGGGTTGAGTCCGGCCCCCACCGATTTGTCACTATCGATTGAAAAAAATTGAGTCCGGCCCCCACCGTTTTGCAAACCAAGCTTCGCCACTGTTTATAAACCAGCACATTTATAAATTTATAATGCTCCAATTTGAACTCACTGGTATATTGTGGACGTATTTAAACCACAATTGTCCGAGTCATAGCTCAAAATACCTAAACCCGTACCCAGAAAACGATGTTCACACTAATCTCATCCATTTTAATTTTTTTTCATTACATATTTAATTTTAAGGTATTATTTCATTTATTGGTATTATATTTTAGTTTTGTTTGATATTATTGAATATATTTTGTTATATGCAGGCAAAGGTCCAATTATACAACATTTTTTCTATATTTCATTCAATTATCAAGCAAAGGTATGAAAATTTGAACTTTATTACTTATATTGTTGATTTCTTTATATTTATGTGGTTATATTTTGTTATTTAATATATATGAAGGTGTTTGGTGTTTGTGGGCCGGACATATACCCCGTAAAGACGTCTCAAGGTTAGCTTAAATTCTACCATTTAATGTTCATTCATATACTCATATCTAACGCGTCAAGTAAAAACTTGCTTATATACAAGTATGTAGTACAAAAATATGTATATATGTATACGTAGTGTAAATGTGTGTGTGTGTATGGGTCAATTGAACCAATATACTTGTAACTCACTAACTTTGATCATAACATAAAGGCATGTATATTGGTTACATTAGATGAATGCTTTTTGCATGGGTTGATAAATGTTTTTTTTGTATGGTTTGTGATTTTATAATTCGATAAGTATATTGGTCAGTTGTAGCATTATCGTATTTGTAGGTCGTGGATGTGGATCTTAAAGTCTTATGTGCATTTGTAGGGTAGATTTGGATCTTCATTTCTTATGTGCATACGACAGGTAGATTTGGATCTTCATGTCTTATGTATACATAAGGTAGATTTGGATATTCATGTCTTATATGCATATGCATGTATGATAGTATTTTAACATTTGAATGGAAAGATTGCATTTTATACATACATATATATGCTTGTATTGTTAAATCCTCATTTCATTAATGAAACGTTATGTTTTGTTAGGCGATTTCTACAGTTCCAGTTGCAACTATGAAATGAAGACGACGGTATGGGTTGCAAGTGTGATGACGTCGGGTCAGAAGTTATTGTGTATTGCTTTCATCTTTAGACATATATGTATTTGTTTTACTTTGAAGCTTATGTAATTATGTGTTACTTTGAAACTTTTGTAAGTTTAGATGCTTGGGTTATTTTATATTGGTTATAATTTTTTTTGTATTTTATTTTCATTTTTAGGTATGTATATTTGTGTATATTTAGAATTTAGTGGGAAATTTCAAAAAAAAAAAAAATCACATACAAATTAAATAAAAAAATATATTTATAGCTTAAAATACAAAAGATGCGGTTTCATACCCGCATCTTTAAACAATTTGGTTGTCAAACTTAAAACACTAAAAGATGCGGTTCTATACCAAAAGATGTGGTTCCTTTGAACCCACATCATTTGCATTTAGCCTTTTGATGCGAGGCTATAAGATGCGGGTCTAGAACCGCATCTTATAGGCTAAATCACCGCATCTTTTGCTCTTTTATGTACTAGTGATTCTCTCTCATACAGACCAACTACTCTCAATATTCCCAGTTTACTATTGTTAACAATGGCTGATGCTGCTGTTTCTGCACTTGTCAACTTCATATTTGAGAAGCTCGCTGATGAAGTATTCAAGAAGTATGCTCGCGCTCAGGGTATTCACTCCGAGCTCGAGAAACTGGGGGGAAAACTGTCCCAGGTTAAAGCTCTGCTGTATGATGCTTCAGACAAAGAAATAAAAGAAGAAACTGTTAAACAATGGCTGAATCGTCTCCAACATGCGGCTTATGATATAGAAGACGTACTCGATGATGTGGCTACTGAAGCCATGCGTCTTGAGCTGGCCCAGGAGTCATCAGGAGCAAGCACAAGCAAGGTAAGAAACCTGATCGTGCCAAGTTGCTGCACCAATTTCACACTGAGTCATAGGTTGAGTTCCAAGATAGATAGGATCACCACCAACTTACAACAACTATATACAGAAAAATCTGAGCTAGGTTTGACTGTGAAAGAAAATCAAAAAGATTCTAATAGAGGAAATGAAACCTCTTTGCTAGAATCTCATGTTGTTGGACGACAAGGAGAGAAACAGAAATTTCTAAACAAGTTGTTAGGTGGTGAGTCATCTGAAGAAAAGTTTAGCATCGTACCCATAGTTGGCATGGGTGGGGTTGGAAAGACCACTCTAGCTAGACTTTTGTAAAACGATACAAAGGTGCAGGCTCACTTTGACCTCAAGGCATGGGTTTGCATTTCTGATGATTTTGATATTCTAAAGATAAGCCAAACCATCTTTAGAAATGTGTCCAAGGAAAAAATTGAATTTACAGATTTAAATCAGATTCAAGTTGCTCTTACCGAACAATTTAAAGACAAACGTCTTCTACCAGTACTTGACGATGTATGGACTGAGAACGATGATCTTTGGGAAAAGCTAGTGCGACCCTTAAATTCAGGGGCTCCCGGTAGTAGGGTAATCATGACAACTCGCAAGAAGGAACTACTCAAAAGGCTAGGTTTTGATCATCTAGACCTTCTAGAGAGTTTGTGGAGTGAAGATGCTTTGTCTTTATTTGCTTTCCATGCATTGGGTGTTGATAACTTTGATTCATACCCAGACCTTAGGGAAAAGGGTAAAGCTATTGTGCAAAGGTGTGGTACTTTGCCTTTGGCTTTAAAAGCAATAGGAAGGCTATTGAGGTCAGGAACAAAAGAAAAATGGGATGACGTGTTAAATAGTAATATATGGGATTCAAAATATGATGGTGATCTTTCTGCAGACTGGAAGGTAATTTTTCCAGCCCTTATGATAAGCTACCATGATCTCTCAGCAAATTTGAAGCGGTTGTTCGCATATTGCTCCTTGTTCCCTAAGGACTTCTTGTTTAACAAAGAGGAGTTAGTCTTATTGTGGATGGCGGAAGGGTTTCTAAACCAATCAACTGCAACCAAGTCACAAGAAGACTTTGGCCAAGAATATTTTGAAGCATTGTTATCTAGAACCTTTTTTCAGCGTGCACCTAATGATGAATCGTTATACGTGATGCATGACCTGATGAATGACTTGGCCACATTTGTTTCTAAAGAATTCTTTTTAAGGTTTGAGAATCATACCCAGCTGGGTAATGAAGCTTTGACAAGGTACCGTCATATGTCATTTGTTCATGAAGAATATGAAGGTTACCAGAAGTTTGAGCCATTTAAAAGGGCTAGAAGTCTCAGAACACTGATGGCAGTGTCTATGAATCAGAATCAGAACCAGTTTTACTTTTCAAGTAAGATTTTGGTTGACTTATTACCTGAGTTACCACTCTTAAGGGTCCTTTCTTTGAGTGGCTGTAATATGACAGAGGTACCGGATTTCATTGGTAGTTTGAAGCACTTGAGGTATCTTAACTTATCTCGAACTAACATCGAAAAGTTACCAGAGAATATTGGTAATCTTTTTAATCTGCAGACGCTAATCATTTGTGGCTGTAAGTATTTGACTAAGTTGCCTAAAAGCTTCTCAAAGCTCAAAAAGTTGCGACATTTTGACATTAGGGATACTCGGCGTTTGAACAAGCTTCCCTTGGGGATTGGTGAGCTGAAAAGCCTACAAATTCTCACCAATATGGTAGTTGGAAGAGACGATGGCTTTGCCATAACCGAGCTTAAAGGATTAAACAATCTCCAAGGGGAACTTTCCATTGAAGGGCTGTGCAAAGTGCAGAGTGCAATGGATATTCAAGTGTAAAATTATCTCTTAAAAGGCTTACTAAGTTAGAGCTGAATTGGGGCTATCGTTCTGATCAACACGGAACACTTGAAAAGGAGGTTCTCAAAGAGTTAGAGCCTGATAGTGAATGGTTGAAAGGGCTTTCAATTGATTCATATCCGGGAATAGAGTTTCCAGAATGGGTTGGGCATCCCTCTTTTCATCAACTGGTTCGTGTGTTTATAAGAAACTGTAAAAACTGTACATCTCTACCTCCACTTGGGCAACTACCTTCACTTAAGGAGTTGTATATATGGGGCATGGATGAGGTTAAGTTCATAGGTTCTGAGTTCACTGGGACCAACCAGTTAACTGTTGCTGCCTTCTCTTCACTTGAAACCCTAAGGTTTGGAAATATGCAGAGGTGGGAGGTATGGTCAACCAATAATGAGGTTTTTGATGCAGTGTTTCCATGCCTTCGGGAGCTTCGAATACAAGACTGTCCCCGACTGATTGAAGTCTCACTTAAACCATTACTTTCGGTTATGATTCTACGATTTGTAAATATGCCTCGGTGGAAGGGATGGTCAACCAACAATGAGGTTCCAGTGCTTCCATACCTTCGAGAACTTCATATAGAAAAGTGTTCTGGATTGATTAATTTCTCACCTGAAAAACTACCTAAACTTGAAATTCTACGGTTTGAAGATATGTTGGGATGGAAGATATGGTCAACCAAAGATGCAGTTTTTCCATGCCTTCGTGAGCTTTATATGGACAGATGTGACCAGTTGGTTAAGGTCTCAGCTGAAGCACTACCTTTATTAAGGGTTTTAGAAATTAGAAGATGTGACCATGCTGTATTGAGAAGCCTGGTTCAGGCAGCTCCATCAATCACTATGTTGGATATACGGGATATTTCAGGGCTTACAGATGAGGTGTGGAGTGGTGTCATGGAGCATATTGGGGCAGTTGAAGAAGTAAGCATTAAGCAGTGTAATGAAATAAGATACTTGTGGGAATCGGAAGAAGAAGCGAGTAAGGTTCTTGTGAATATAAAGAAACTGGAAGTATATGATTGTTCAAACATGGTGAGTTTAGGAGAGAAAGAAGAGGATGATAATTTTGGGAGCAGCCTCTTGTCATCACTTAGGACGTTGGAAGTACATGATTGTAACAAAATGGAGCGTTGTTGTTGTCCAAATAGCATTGAAAGTTTGGATATCTATAATTGTAGTTCACTTACACATGTATCCTTCAGAGGAGGGGGGCAAAAGCTTAAGTCACTTGAAATAGTTGATTGTAGTAAACTGATGGAGAAGATCAACAACAGCAGCACCGGAGTGCTTGAAAGCATAAAGATAATTGTCTGGACCAATTTGAAATCACTGATGCAATTGGGTAACTTCATTTACCTTACTGAGTTGTATCTATCCTTTTGTCTAAGTCTTGAGTCATTTCCTGACATCCCAATGCCTCTTCTCACCTGCCTGGAAATAGTAGGTTGTAAAAGAATGGAGTCATTTTCTGCCCATCAAATGAGTAATCTCACCTCATTAAAAGAATTGGCGATCAGAGATTGTCCAAGTATTGATGCTTCCAGTCATGGTGGGGTTTGGCCCCCCAATTTGTGTTCCCTTCACATAGGGGGATTGAAGAAGCCAATGTCAGAGTGGGGCCCTCAGAGTTTCCCATCTTCCCTTGTTCACCTACAGTTATACGATGAAGCTGATGTGAAGAATTTTTGTCAATTGTCCCACCTATTCCCTTCTTCTCTTACTAAACTTAATATCCATTTTTTTCAAAAACTGGAATCACTTTCAATGGGACTCCAACACCTCACCTCCCTCCAACATCTCTGTATTCAGAACTGCCCAAAGGTGAAACATCTGCCAAAACAGCTGCTGCCTTCACTTTTGAGTTTGGACATCCATGGATGCCCAAAACTGATAAAAATGTGTCAAGGAAGATACTATCCCCTCATCTCTCATATCCCTAAAGTCCTTATTTAATCAGGTACATTTTTTATCAAATAACCTTCTGTCTCCTTTTAGTTTTGATATGTGTAAATTATACATATTATTTTGCTTTCTTTTAATCAACAAATTTTACATACCATCTCAAGGCATGAAGTTAAGTAAATTATTTTGAAAATATGAGATTTATTTTTCCTTTCTACATAGTGAATGAATTGAAAGAGGCTGGAAGATACTGAAAATAGGTGTTAGGAAGACGCTAATGTGTTTAATTGCAATGCAGGATTGAGTCGGAGTGGGCACATTTAATCGGATTTCGAAAGAGGAAGTGGGCATGTTGGCACAAGACCTAAGGACTAAGGAAGTGAAAAAGAGGAATTCAAGCAAATATAATAATGGATTAATGGCAGAACAAAATTGGTACACTGGTTTGTTTTTTTATGTTTAACTGTGATGCAGTGTATTTGTGTTTTATTCTCTTAATTATTGCTCGGTTTTGTTAATTGAGTGAGAATTATTGTTGAACCTCCTAATGATGTCATGTCACACCCTCAAAATCCACTTGCGGAGTTTTACCGCGAGGCGCATGACAAACCAGGATCCAAACCAACGATCACAATAAACAAGTCTAACATGAACATAATGCAATTTCAAAACAATATTTAAAATCCCCGTTTACAGCGGAAGCTTATTTAAAATAATTATTCAATAATAAACCAATGTTCAACATTTGTAAAATCATGCAACTCTAGCTAGACGCCGTGCAGACGCGTGCGTCCTAGTTCCATTGTGCTACCTTAGCGACCTGAGAAAACATGTAAAAGTTTACGTCAGCACAAAAATGCTGGTGAGTTTACAGGTTTTGTAATCCAAGTACCAAGTCCACCTGTCCATACTATAACAAATCGAAAACCAGTGTACGCTAGCTAGGCGTATGTTTTGTTACTACCACGATTGGAAAACCATTACTAACTCGAATACCAGATGTTGTGCCCGAGAAGTAAACCAGTTGTTCCTGTTGTTCCTGTTTGAGACAATATGCACTCGCCCGGCCCTCCAAGCCGACGAGCGGGGTTGGTCACTCCCAATAGCGCTATTCACATTTCCCCGTTGTGCAATCCCGCACATTCATGGTTCCCCCGGGACTTCCAAAGATCGTGTAGTACACAATAGAAACCCATAGTATGACAGTAGTTACCAAATAATCGTTTTAACACATGTTTTCTCCCCCGAGATATGAAACCAGTTTAAAAGAGGGGCCGTAAACTCACCTTAAGTTGCGTTACTCCTTAACCACCCTTTTGTATTCAGCGCTTTAGTTTTTATTGAGAAACTGGGTGTTAGTGGGTTGGTGTGAACCACCCTTTGAAGCCTACAATTTGTTTGATGTCATGACTTAAGTGTGAATTGGTATAATTTAGAGAATTTTTCTTTTGTTGTGTTCTAAAATTTATAATGAATATAAATATGCATGGTGGAATATGTATATACAAGTATGATTATGGTTAGAAGTCTTTGTTGAGCAAATAAAAAAAAATTCATGTAGAAAGGAATAACTTGGGAAAAGGGGTTTATAACAGGTCAAATGAGAGAATGTAACGTTTATCTATATGGTTATATGGTATGAACAAATACATATATAAAGATAACAAAGTTATAATCATTAACCCAGTCCCAGATCATTCATTCAGTGGTCCTTGTAAATTATAACTTAAAAATTGCACCTAAAAGTCAAACTCATCACACATGCTGCTGACTTTATTTTAACACTTACCTGGTCCATAAGTTACATAGGATCTTATGACAAATTTCACCCCATTGTTATCCAGCATTCATTTCATATTTCAAGATATATAGTCCGGTCGAACTTGAACCATAGTCTGTCTGATTGGCTAAAGAGTCAACACTGGCTTTCATTTTGCTCATAAAGTCAAACTTCATTCCTTGAACTTGAACCATAGTCTGAGGTGTTGAGCTAAAAGTCTTTGCTGCAACTATCAGTATACACCTACATGAAAATACCCTGATATTTTCTTCAACCATTTAGCTAAAAACATCACTGCAGAAATTTGCTATAATTGACGTTTATTGTGTTTATCAACTGCAGAAAGAACGTTTGTTGGAATACTACATGATTCAGACTTGAGAGTGAGATCAGAAATGGAACTTGTATGTAAGAGCTCATTGCATAGTTTATAAGTGTTTTGTTGGAATATTCACATCCTTAACTCTTTGTTTATATGGTCTGTAATTCTGAATATTTTTGTGACATTATTTTGCTTTACTAATGACAATTACCAAAAAAAAAAAAAAAAAAAAAAAAAAAAAAAAAAAAACTGTTTTCTTTTAATCTTAAAAAGTCAACCCTTTACTTAATTTGCAGGTTTTACTTTGTCAACTTGTTCAATGGACATATCAAAATTTTTGTGATTTGCTGAACCCGGATGAAGACTACATATTCAAGGATGGAGAAAGCATGTTTTTGTAAACTCACAAAAATAAAGTAAGTTTCAATCTCTTTTCATTCTGTTGTAGATGACGTCTGGTTTTTTTTTCGCTTTAGATCAATCTGTTTTGGTCATTCCGGTCTAATCTGGTACTGAACCGAGACCGAGGAAACGTATAAGTTTAAACCAAATCCTGACCAACAATGCTTATTTCAGTCCGGTTACGACCAGATATTTGATTCCATCTAATATTCAAAATAATATTAATCAGTGACAATATACATAGTGTATATGTGGTGAAATACTTATATCTATCAATGTTTTATAGATTATGAAACTCAGTTAACAGTTATAGCCTACAAACTAGACTCCTCATCTTGATAAAATACAACTGATAAATATCTATCCTGAGTCATTTTAGGTTATGTTTGGCAATACTAGCCGGTGGCTGGAAGCTGGTAACTGTTAGCTTTTTAAGTATATTTTGGTATTTGACAGAGTAGTTGGAACTTTTAATAAAATGTGTAAAATGAGCAAAATGGACATAACTAAAAGCTTGTATGTTTTTTTTTTTTATTCCTTTTATGGTAGAATAAGTATTTATGTCATTTTACTCTTTAAAAGCTTATTGTTGGGAATCATGGTATCGTATACGCAGCGGAAGCGGTTTATATATTTATCAAAAACGGATTATATATACTATATATATAATGGCCGATTAATATGTATAAATATATATTTAATTTTATTAATCTGATTAATAAAATATTCCCAATCAGGATCTCAGTTAAACGCGTATAAACAAATAAATAATAAAACAACCATAGGGGGTTTAGTAATCAACCTTTGACGACTACACCGGAATTGTAACACGCGGGTTACAACGAATCCTCGCTAGTAGGAAGTTCACACCGAGCACGAACCAACCGGGAAACAACACTTGCAAGAGGAAGGCGGCGGTTGATGGTGGTTCTTGGCCGGCCGAACCAAAACAAAATGCGGCAGCCTTCTTTTCTTTGGTGGCGGCCGCAAGAAGCCAAGAAGAGGAGGCAAGGGTTTGTTGTTTTATCAAAAGTGTGCATTAGGGTTTACTCCTTAACCCTCCTTTTATAAGACAACAACTTGCAATAAACCCTCTTGCTAAATATCTTAATACTCCTTAATATTAATCTTATTAATATTAAGTCCCTCAAGATACTCCTTAATATTAATCTTATTAATATTAAATCCCTCAAGACTAAAACAATTATTATTTCATAAATAATAATCCACCAACACGTGAACTTATCTGATTCGTGTACCAACGTGTAACTCTTCGGATCGTACCGGGTCGGGTTACGTTGATCTCGACTTTTAATTACATCGGACATCCTATATATCCAACAATCTCCCACTTGGACGATTTTAATTAAATGAGTCAACGTGCGCAGAGTTGGACGCCTAGATGCATCGCATTGCACCCAAACCAGTATGACACTTTACAGTCGTCAACTAGTTCTTTGAGTTCAAGTAACGCTTTACTTAACCAAATACTATAGCCCTGATAATTATATCAATAAGTCCCTTCTGTATAGACATCCGTTGATCATAAGACATGGATCATTCATTCTTATATAGTGATCAACCATTCTCTATTCTCGTCTCTAATTCAAAGTGGTCTAACGAACTACCTTAGTCCGAGCGTGGCCACGCGTTTTATACCAGTTTGAGTTTTACGAGGGCGCCAGAATGTCTAGGCTTCTAATCCCATAGAAGTACAGAATTCCGTCAGCGTCATACAACTCCCACTTAATCTCGAATTTATCCCAACGCTACCCTTATAGCTACCCATGTTTCAGGATAGTGTAAGATAACATCAAAGATAGTCCTTGATCAATGCAGTTTAATATGTGCCTTAGGAAAAAGGACAGATTGAACATATCAATATCAAAACATCTCATGACATAGATCCATGGAGATCGTTTTGAAGCGAGTTACATCAAAAGCTTGTATGTTTTTTTAATTTTTTATTCCTTTTATGGTAGAATGGGTATTTATGTCATTTTACTCTTTAAAAGCTTGTAGCTAGTAGAAGCTTTTTTTTTTTAAAACGCTAGTACTAGTAGCGTTTCAATATGGAGTTTTTTCTCGTAACCTAAAAGCTTCAAGCTCCTTCAACCAAACAATTTTTTTTTATTAAATAAAAGCTTTTTCTTAATACCTTGAAGTTAAAAGCTCCTAATAGTTTCTTACCAGACATACCCTTGATATCACTTGTTTGTAAAATTAATTGATGTAGGATCACATGAGAGTCATATGCGCCTTTAAATGACTCTTGAGCTTTAATACTCAATGTGATCAAGGACAGTCTGAGGGTTGCCATAGCAACGGTCACGGGGATTTGGATGATGTCACCTCTGTTAAAAACCATCAGTGAATTAATACAAATGCATAAAATTTTGCAATTTGAAATAAAACGTGTCACGGGCTGGTTGAGGCATTGAGCTAAAAAGCAGTTGCTGCAAGTTGAGCTCTGATGTATCTATTCAACCATCAGAATATTAACCATCGGTGTGTAAAATTACTGCTGCAGTTTGCTAAAGTTGACTTTTATTTTGTTTATCAACCTAGGCGCGAGGCGCACCAAATGCACTGCGCCCTATGAGGCGCGCATTAAGCCCCTGAGGCGCACTGTTTGAGCTGTTTCAGGTTGATTTTCTGCCAAATTCAGGCTAAAAGTTGCCTAAAACCTCTACAACATCCTAAATAAGCTATGAACAAGTCCTAAACAACCCTGAAACATCCTAAAGTAGCCCTAAACAAGCCTAAAACATCTCTAAAATCCCTTAAAAATGTATTGTGTACTATGCGCCTACTTATAAAAAGCCCTCGTTTTTTATGCGCCTCGCGCCTAGGCTCCGGGAACGGCCTATGCGCCTTGAGTGCGGCTAGGTGCCTTGACAACTATGCATAAAACTAATCAAAACGACAGTGTCATGCAATTTTTTTCATATCATGATTCCAACCCCTCGTTCCCCCACAGCCCATTTGAGTGGCCACAGTGCTGCGTTTTTCAAGCTCAACAAAGGAAAATTTATCTTCTGTAGCACTATTTTGAACACTTGCAGCTAAGTTACTCACTGTTGGCATTCATCTCAATAAGTTGGTGTTGAATCAATCAAGAGTTTCTTGATACTTTTCATGGCCTATTCATTGAGGCTTTTGAATAATATTTTTGTTGTTTTGTATGCCATGATCCTATGATGACATTTTGCCTATCTAGGGTGGGTCAGGTGAACTTGGTTTTAACAAAAGTAAAATATCATCATCATCATCATCATCATCATACTCAGTTGATCCCACCACATCGAGCTGGGGGTCTCACTGGAAGCAGCCTCTCTATTCTTAGGGGTAGAGGTAAGACTGTCTACATTTTTCCATCTATTGATAACAAAAGTAAAATATGAAATCAAATAATTACAGTACAGGCAAGGCTGATATTTCATCTTTCCATCTATTGATAATTATCCACCTGCCTCCCACTGCCTCATTTGGTTGTTATTGTTATTACTAGTGTTTTACCCATGTCGCGCGTTGCTGCGACAACTTGGTGTTGCGACTTTGTTACTCAGATGTACATAAAATCATAGTCAAATACGGAATCTAAATATCCACTGAATATAGGTTATCTATCAAATTATAACTCACCAGAATGTGCCAGTCTGGTAGTCATAGCAGCCGAACATACAGGTCCTTAACGGGTCAGATGAGAGAATGTAACGCTTATCTGTATTATGCTGAAAATATATAATCTGTTAGTATCTTTCTAATAATTACCTCTGTTTTATTTTTCATTAGTGATACGTCATACTGAAAGAAGAAAGAGAGCTTATGTTGGAGCTCCTTCTCTATAATCCATGTAAGGCTTCACCCATCGCACTTTTGTTTCTGTAGCAACATATATTATGATTGTCTTCACTTTTTTAAACAACGTCAAAATAAAACAAGCTACTTATTGTACTTAGGTGTTTGTATATTTGTTTAATATATATTAACTTATAGCAATGGGTGCTTAATCAAATATGGAAGTTTTTAACTGTTAATGAAAATAATAGATTAGTTCACTAAAAAAGGAATAAACCTGATTATAAAGAGTTGTCAAGGGTTCAATTATCATTGTTTTATCAAAATTGCATAGCCCTCATCATCATAAATTCATAATAATAAAAAATACTAGAGGCTCTGTATATTTATACGATTTGTAGTACATTG
This sequence comes from Ambrosia x helenae, assembly GCA_030844895.1. Classification (NCBI taxonomy): domain Eukaryota; kingdom Viridiplantae; phylum Streptophyta; class Magnoliopsida; order Asterales; family Asteraceae; genus Ambrosia; species Ambrosia x helenae. Next base: position 33,179,387 of record CM061234.1, read on the forward strand.
TCGTATCTTGGGGCGATTATTCCTGGTTTAAGACGAAAATACCCTTAGAATATTCTAAGCATTGCTTCAAGTAGTAGGACTAATCCCATTCATTATAGGCAATGCAAATACCTCCTTCAATGTTAGTTTTATTTACACATAGTGATGCTCTTTTGCTCTCAACGGTTGTAGGTTCGCCTTTGTTGAATATGATGATTTTGACTGGGGGGATTGCTCAAAGCTTGGAGTTGTTGTAAGAACTTGAAGAATCATGGATTTTGACTTTTGAAGTCAATCATGTTACCTTCTGGATAATCAAAGAAGAGGAATATAATTAGGGGATAATGATGATGAGGAAGTTGAGTTGTTGGGTGATTTCATGAATGAAATTAGCCGGTGAAGAGATGTCGAATCAGGGGATTTGCATGTGACTTGATGCATATTCTCTGTGAAAAAGTATTTGATCATTCCATCTCAGTTTCATTTACACAGTGACGCTCTTTTGCTTAACAGTTGTTGGTTTGCTTTGCTGACTCCAATGATTTTGACTAGGAGTTGCTCAAAGCTTGGAGTTCTTGTAAGATTTGAAACATTCTTGAATTTTGACTAATAAAGTCAAACTTGTTAGCTTCTGAGTTCATAGTTAACATTAGCTTTTCTTTCTTTCTTTTTTTAACAGTTAATAAGGTCATGTTGTAATCAATATTATACAATAAAATCAGTAGTTGTACAATGACATCCCTTACAGATTTAACAGCTGCATATTAATATTGGACTCAGAAGTTGACAGTTTTTCAGTTAAAAATCAGATTGTTCATAAATTATGAAGTCCGTCAAGTGCTTATTCATTTTAGAATCAATATGAACTTCATCATAAACATACCACAGTAATTTTCTTATTGACAGTATTTGTTAAGAGTTGAATGTTTTTTACATTTGATGATTCTGTGACACTTTTGAACCAGGTTAGCCTAGTACTCTGTTTGACCTAAAAGTCAACTTATGGAACATATTTCCACAATTCGGAATTTGTGACAAATTTGACATTTTTTCTATATTACCAATAGAGGTAGCTATGATATCTAATGCATATTATTCAATATTATTTGTAATCCAAAGATTTCACATCTATTTTAGATTTAAAATTAATCTCTTACACCTTAAAGTCAAACTCACTAGGGATGCTGTTTTTAGTCCTAATACTTACCCTGTTATTATCCAATAGCCAATGTAAATTTCAAGATATATACATCCCAAGTTGTCAAAGGCGCAGCCCTGCGCACCAAATGTGTTGCGCCCTAAAAGGCGAGCTTTCAGACTCTCAGGCACTTCTTCAGGGCATGTTCTGGCCAAAATCCAGCCAAAATTGGTAATAAAAAAAGACACCTTAAATAAGGATGGAATCAACCTATATACACCTTAAAGTCCATTTCATCTGAGATGCTGTTTTTAGTCATAATACTTACCAGATCCATAAATAACTTGGATTTTATGACAATTTAACCCTGTTATTAACTTATTATCCAACGCCCAATGGTCACTGTAAATTTGAAGATATATAAACAGATTTGGGGATCCAATGCATAGTGTGTTTGACGTAAAAAAGTCATTCCTAGCTTTCATTTTGCCTGTGATCTTATCACATGATTGTGCTGTTTGATCTTATGTATATGGTGTGTGTCAACATAAACTTTATGGTCAATTTAATTTATTTATTTATCACTTGTGTACTGCCATTTTAATCAACTCTTTAGGGTCGGCCCGTTTGTCGTTTCTATTACAAAAAAATGAGCTTTTTCCCTAAATGACAACCTGAATCCAAATAGTTGTTAAGAATTCAATTATCATTGTTTTCCATCAAGAACAAATAAAACGTTTCTGAACAGTTAGTGGATAGAGTCAGGTAATGTATATATTGAACCAAAGCCTATATTAGCTGGGGGCTAAACTGTAATAATTCTATACAAAGGGGGGTAAAATGTAAAATAGTAGTTAAAGTCGGTTAGGATGGGTTGTTGTATATCAGTCAATTACAGTTGAATAAACCATCGATGATTTGAGCTGTCTTCTTATTTTCCGTTTCTCTTCTCTTCTCCTCTTTTCTTCTTCTTCTTCTCAGATCAAACCCCGCCATTAAACCACCACATATCATTGGTATCTGAGCATGTTCCTAGCTCTCCAACACTGATTCACACCAATCAATACCTAATTCATAATCATCATAATAATAATAACAATAGTAACACCATTATCAATCACACAATCAATACCTATGTTGTCAAAGCGCCTAGGCGCGCTCAAGGCGCATAGGCTGAGCCTGGAGCTTAGGCGCTAGGCACTTAAAAACGAGGGCTTTTTAAAATAAGGCGCATAGTATAAAATACAGTTTTAGGGGTTTTAGAGATGTTTTAGGCTCGTTTAGGGCTACTTTAGGATGTTTTAGGGTTGATTAGAACTTGTTTATGGCTCATTTAGGATGTTTTAGAGGTTTCTGGAAACTTTTAGCCTGAATTTGACTGGAAATTGGAAATGGTCTGAAATTGTGCTCAGCGCCTAGGCGCGCGCCTCGTGTGCTTTTGACAACATAGTTCAATACATAATAATAATAATAATAATAATAATAATAATAATAATAATAATAATAATAATAATAATATCTACCTACAAATCCAATTGAAACAATGACAACTACCCGCAGTCAATCCAAATTAGAAAAAAATCTCTTAAAATCACACTACAACTCTGTTAAAATTCGATGCTTTTGTCGAAAAAGCTGAGCAATCATTTGTTGATATAAGAAAACTTCTTGACAAGTTAATGAACAATCAAACAAATTCCCATGTAGGTTCTGTTAGGATTCGATCTCTCAATCAACACACCAAACACAAACAATACTGCAAGAGAAAATAAACGAAGATGAACACGCGAGATTTACATGGTTCGGTCGGCTGACCTATGTCCACGGGCTGCAACCATGATATTTTTATTATTGCTTTCTACCTCACTCGTGATGAGGAATTACAGGTACAAGATGCCTATTTATAATTATAGATTAGGGTTTACTACTTAATCACCAAGAAACCTAATAATGGGCTAATTAAATAAAACGGGCCAAGTCTTCAATTTAATTAGTCTGACACTTAATTTTCTTCTAATCCGAGCCCAAATCAAGGCTCCACAAAACCCAATAATCTCCCACTTGGAGGCTTGAAAATCTTCAAACGACCATCCGCTTTGAACTTGTACCTCTTGTAATCTTCCTCATTTTCCTGATTACAGCGGCCTTCTCATCAGTTAACCTGAAGACCCGTTGAAGCTTCCCCGAGCTCCAACACATCAGTCATGGCTATGTCTGTCGTTGACCCATTCTCTGTCTCTACCGGCTCCCACTGCCACGAATTGCCGGATCCTAAAACACTTTTGTCACACCACGCCAATGGCGGAAACACGTGGCGCGACATTCGAAGAGTATTAAACCAAGATTATTACAAACTACAAGTAATTAAGAAAAGGGATCATTTATTTAAATGTCGAATTAGGTTTTCATGTTCATACATACTTAAACCATCATAGTTTAAAAACCCAAAATTAGAGGTTTCACTATTATATTCCAACCCATGGAAAATAAAGATAAAACCCCATCAAAATATCCGACGTCTTATGAGATCCCCGCCTTCTCCTAGCCATGTAAACTTCCAGCAATCCGTTACCTGAAAGATATGTTAAAAATCGTCAATATATAAATATCGGTGAGTTCACAGGTTTTAACTTACAAATCATTTTAACAACAAAATTTTTGGGAAATAAACACAGGTAGTGACTATTATAGGAGTTGCTACTAGAAAATAGGCCTAATGCAACTCTTTAGAAACAACCCTTTTAAAAAGGTTGCATTAGCTAAAAAAAGGTTGCATTATCTAAAAAAAGGTTGCATTAGGTCTAATGCAACTTCACCTAATGCAGCTCTAGATAAAAGGTTGCATTAGGCCTAATGCAACCTTTTCAAGGCCTAATGCAACCTTTTAGCGAGGTTGCATTAGCTTCATTTTGTTGTACAATCTACTTGAGCCAATAACCAAACCAAGACTAATAATGCCTCGCTTATAGTTGTTTCTCGGAAAATAACAACTTAGTTCAGAATACGTGCACCCCTGGCATACACAGTTGCATAAATCGATGCTATCGATTAGGGTGGGCCTTGTCAGGCACCAATAGTACTATCCAAATATTCCTTCGGTTTTCGATTTCATACATACATACGAATAAATGGTTACAGTAATGAGGACTCACCCCGAGTGGCGAACAACAAACTCAAGTATTCGACATATCACATATTTCCCTAACATATCTTTCCCCCGAAAAGTAAAAATAATAAAATGGGGCCGTGAAACTCACCTCAAGCAAAGTACGCAAATCCAATAAAGAGAATAGCTCATCCGGGTTCAAACACCTACAATGTCCTAGACGTATAAATCACTAAGTCTATAGTTCGTGTGTTTCGGCAAGTTGTACGCCCAACTCCCAACACCACTATTTAGTTCAATTCTCTATGTATCCAAGGTTCGTTGGTGATGGATCACCCTTGGTATAAGTTAAACTCATATTCTTGTATTAATTAACTCGTATTGCATCATTATCGACTCGACTCACTTTACCGTATAATTATTTCCCATTAAATAGTTATACTAGGATCTTGTCGATCGATGTTACATTTTAAACACTCAACTCGACTCACTTTGCGGTATATTTACTTTCCCATTAAATAAATTCACTAGGATCTTGTCGACTCGATAACATATTTTATATTGTCAAGTTCGTAGACCTGTTTTAAACGTGAAATCATTGTAGATTATTTACATTAATTCTCCCATGAATACATTTTCAACACTTAGGAAAGTGTCATGTATTTTCACCCAAGTTATATATTTTAGTTCATAAAATATATGTTTTCATTTCCACATTTAGACGCCATAACATATATACGTATTTTGGAGAAAGTTATACAATATATGCTTATTCGTCCATTTTTACATTTAGTCCATTAACACGTCGTGATATAAATACGTTACATTGGTCACTTGTATTTATATATTTTATGTCCCGAATAATACAAGTTATATATATATATATATATTTGTAGGAATAAATACTTGTCGTCGAAATATTATTTGTCCTACTTCCAAAATATATACTTTTGTTATTTTTCCTAAGTTCCCAACAATACGTTTACTTGAAATTAATCAACCTTTAATTTCTACATATTTTACTTGAAAACTTTGTAAATAACATTTTTAATTTCAAAAGAAAGACTTTATTATTTATAACAAAATACTCCTAACACTTTTGTATTCCCATATATACAAAAGTGTTCATTTTTACACAAGATTTTACCAAGTCTTTAAGTTACCAAATTTTTATAAAAACCTTTGTTTTTATAATTTTCTAACATGTTTGGCAATCTATATTTTTATAAAACCTTATTTTATAAAAATACATTTTTACACAAAAATACATTTTGTAAGATTACTAGTTTTTCACAAAACAACCTTGGAAGGTTGACATCTTTCATTTTTAACACCTAACTTTCCAAAGTCACATTTTTAGATCCAAGTTTTTAAAATGTCATTTTATACCCCTTAACTTTTAAAGGTACAAAATAATACCTTTAACTTTCAAAAAGTTACTTTTTCTACCTAGTTCTTTCAAAAATGACAATTTTACACAAAACTAGTAAACTTGTTTTTATCAACCTTTTCAATATAACTTATTATTATGTTCCAACACTAATAATAGTTCAATATAGTCCTACTAAGGTTAATAATATGTATATTTGGTGTGTTAAGTCCATAGTGTTCAATATGTCCATTTTTGGAGTTTTAAAGTTATTGTCTTTAAAGATGTAGTTTTTATATCTTGTAACATTTTTAAGTTCCATCATATTATTATGTTTTAGATGGTTATATTATCATGCTTAGAGCCACTTTTAAGCATGTTCAAGTTATTTTTATAAATACTACACAAAACACTTTTAAACATAAGCTTATGTGAACTTTTAAAAACTACAAAAACACTAACATTTTTGTACCAACTTACGGCCATAGTATTATTGTTATAGATTCCATGATGAACTTGTAAAAACATATATTATTTCATGATTGAAGAAACAATAACCGAAACAGCAGTCCGGTGTATGCCTCGACGGTGTTGAATAGTGGAACCACAACTCAGCCTTCGTCTTCTCCGGTGAGATCCAGACCTGCAAGTGAGAAAGGAAAGGTGGGGCGTGGAGGTGACTGCTAGGAAACCACGAGTGGAGTCCAACGTACAGACACAAAAAGTGATGGCGGCGACGGCAGCCATGTGTTATCTTGGGTAATCTCATGTGTGATAACTTGTGCCCTAATGAGAGGTGAAGACCTCTTATATAGGGCTTCTCATGGGCCTTAATGGGCCGAACATCATGGACCCCTAACTATATGGGCACATAGCCCATTGGCACCAAGCCCAGTTAGGGGGTTACCTCCACACCCCAATATTAGTAAATAATATAAGAAGTAACAAGTAATAAAGACGGTATGTCGGGTCAAGAACCATACCTCTACAAGTCCCCCTAGTCTAGTGTTGCTCCCACGTGCAAAGCGTTGGGTGGAGCGCTGGACTAATTAAGAGTGCTCAGGAATGAAGATTAAGAGCTTTATCTTCTCAGTGGACCAATGACTCGATCGTTTCATCTTCATGTTTCGATGTGTGTGGGAGGTTGCTCGTTGAACTCGTTACCAACTAAGTGTCACCTTCTAGGCTAACTGTTGCCGACGCGTGTGAGGGCTGCTCGTTACGCTTGTTATCGGCTAAGTGTCACCTTCTAGGCTAACTGTCGCCGGCTCGCGAGCGTCCAGTAACGATTTGTTGCGGGTGTTATTGTGGCTCGTTGCCGAACCTGCAAGTATCTCCATCATATAATATGGGTGTATTATGAGGCGCCCAGCCTTGTATTAGTATATCTTAGCCCGTAGTAAGTTGTTAGATAATAAATAACGTTGAATATAAAAAGATTGTACCAAAACCTTGAGCGGCCAATGTTATGGCGCGCGTGCGAATGTTATAGCGCGCGGTGAACCAACAACACCTTTCTTGGGGGGTGAATTCATACGGCGCATCCTGGTATGAGGTCCATCTAAAGTGGTGATATACCATGCCATCCCCCAGTTCATTGCTGCTAAGTGTGATGTTTAGGAGCATTGAACTTATAATAACATTATCCTTCGCCAGTGGATCGTATGACGCGCCAAAGTTATTGTCTGCGGATTGCTTTAAGTAGGCAAGGGCATGCTCCGCGAAGGACGTCTTTTTAGGGCGTACGCCAGTCAAAAGCAATGCTCCACGATATTCGTGAAGTGCTTTGCGGTGGCGTATGATAGCCATTGACTGCGCGAAGTGCTTGCTGTTGACGGATGGAAGCAATCCGCGGAGAACGTCTTTTAAAGTATTACGTCAACTCAACAATGTGGCGGCGCGTTCCTGAAAAGGACGCGCGCAACGTTGTAACACGTTCCTGAAAAGGAGACGTGACGGCGCGTTCCTGAAAAGGAGACGCACGCGAAGTTGAAGCACATTCCTGAAAAGGAGACGTGGCGGCGCGTTCCTGAATAGGAGACGCGCGCGAAGTTGAAGCACGTTCCTGAAAAGGAGACGTGGCGGCGCATTCCTGAAAAGGAGCCGTGGCGGCGCGTTCCTAAAAAGGAGACGCGCGCGAAGTTGAAGCACGTTCCTGAAAAGGAGACGTGGCGGCGCATTCCTGAAAAGGAGCCCAAATCAAGGCTCCACAAAACCCAATAGATTCATCTAGTAATTCAGTGGAACACTCCAAAAACAGTCATAATACAAGACAAGAATGGTTGTATAGGTTGGAAAAAAATGAGTTTCCAAAACTTAACGGGTCAGATGTAGAAGATTTGGTGTGTAGGTGTGAACATTTCTTTGATGTTGATGAGACACCAAAATCTTTTAAGGTGAGATATGTTGCTATTAATCTTGAGGGTAAAGCTATGAAATGGCACTCATCTTTTATAAAATCTTTAACAAAACAAATTTCAGAAGTAACATGGTCTCAAAAACTAGAAACATTATTGATAGATAATCAACAAATCAATTCAATGATGCAATGGGAGTTCTTACTTCTACTGTACAAACTGGTTCTTTAGAAGATTTCGGTGAGAGGTTTTAAGGAATATGTTGTGAGTATTCTGAATGGACTAAAACCTGTAAGGATGTTTGAACCTCAAAACATGAAAGAGGCTTATAAATTTTCTAAGAAACAGGATATGGCCAATAAAAATTTGTTAACCAAGACCAAGAGTTACTCAAACCAAACTGTGAAGTTTTACCCAAACCCAACTCCTATTTCTTCCCTAAAACCACCTGTTAACACCAACCACCTACCTTTATTACCTACATCACCAATTAACCAAAGGATCAATACTAACAAAAAAAAATGAATTTGCCAAATAAAGAGATGGAAGCCCAAAGGTTAAGGGTTAAGGGAAGATTTTTTTTGCCTTGAAAAGTTTACATCTACAGTTTGTCCTGGAATGAATTATTAAATTTATATTAAAAAAAAAAAAAAAAAAAGTTTACATCTACACACAAATGTCCCAACAAGCAGCTATATGTTCATTGAATACAGAGTAACGAGGAGGATGAAGAGACCACTCACCAAGATCCTGAAACCATTATAGACACAACAACCAATGACCCTCTTATCTCTATACATGCATTGACTAGGGTGCCATCTACTATGCAAGTGGTGGGAAATATTGGTACTAAAACCTTGCACAGTTTGAAAGACTCAGCGTCTACCCATAATTTCTTGGATGAAAAGTTGGCTATTAAGCTTAATTGTCAACTAGAAGAAATAAGTCCTATGAAGGTGTGTATGGCTAACGGAATTCCATTATCATGTAAAAAGATATGTAGGAATTTTGACTTGCAGATAGATAGCTTATGGTTCAAGGCAGATGTAACACCCCAACCGATGGCGGAAACATCGGGATGTCACGTATTGATGATTGTTCAGTAGCTCATGGTGAATAAATAAATTTCATTAAATGATTTAAATAAATTACATACAATTGTTCTACAAGAATTCGTACATCAAATTGAATAAAACTATGCACACATCTTCAAGCATTAATTCGAATCTTCAAACAAGTAGAACCTGAAACATGTTAAGTTGAAAATATTTTGGGTCAACAAAAGTTGGTGAGAATTACATAGGTTTTGATAATCGAATAAAATTGGTGTGCAATTCATGTGTCATGGCAAATCTAGTCCATATGTGAAAACATACTAGAAGTAAATCGAGTGCATAATCAACCCTTGTGACTGTTGTATTGTGGTACATCCCATACGCTCATGGTTCACTCGTTTATATTGCAGTAACAAACACCCACGCTACCTTTGTAGGAGGCACGTATCCGGGTGGGATTGTCAGTCCAATAGATCTATCAATGTATACCGTCGGCTGATCAATGTTAATGATTATGCTAGTGTCCAGTAGTGTCCAATTTATAGTGATGATGCTTGGATTGTTGGATTGGAAAGTTTGACCACGTTTGAATGTGTGCGAGTATAATTGATTATAATTGGATCAAACTGATGATAATTACTCGTAGGTTTGACGTGTAATGGATCGGAGATTGTGATTTCATACCGAAATTAGATCAAATACGCGTTCAACGACAATAATTATGGTAGGTTGATACCACAGTTGACTTTCCAAGTTAACTGTGGAGAACAAATCACATGATATAATTATTGTGAGTCTGGTTTAAAACAAAGAACGTGTCTACATCAGCTGGTTAGGTTGGTTGTGAACTCGGGCCGGCTTGGGGCGCGGGTTCGAGTCCTGGCTCAAGCACATTTTTTTTGTTATTTAATCTATATATATATATATATTATGTATTATTATTAGGGTATAAGGGTTTAAAAAAAATGCCACGTAAATATTTAAATGCAACCAATAATAATGGAACTTGACGTAACGTACGATTTATTAAATGTGAAATGTTACAGCAGATGTTTTGGTAATGCCCCTGGCTAGTTATGATATGGTGTTGGGAATTCAATGGTTGCTACCATTAGAAAATATTGTTTGAATTTTAAAGACCTTACCATGGAGTTTAAGGTAGGGAACAAGACTTATCAACTAAAGGGAAGCCACAGCAACAAGCTAACTCTATGTTCCATAAACGTTACGAACCACCTTTTATTAGGGATGGACAATTGGTGCAAGGGCATGCAGTCTTAAGGTGAATGAAGAAACATAACAATTCCAACATAAGACTATGGTTACCAATACTGTTAGTACTGCAACCCTTGATATTCTTTTGAACGAATTTGATGATGTTTCTAGACACCTACTGCCTTACCACCCTATAGAGCCCTGATCACAAAATCATTTTAAAGATGAATTTGTAACCCTCAACTGGAAACCTTATAGATACCAATTAGCCCAAAAAGACATCATTGAAAAAATGACTAAGGAACTTATGGACACAGGATTGAATAGGGATAGCACTAGCCCTTTTTCCAGCACCTATTGTTTTAGTGAAAAAGAAGGATGGTGGCAGAAAATGTGTATTGATTACAGGAAATTAAATAATGCTACAGTTAAGAATGGTTTTCCTATTCCATTATAATTGAAGATCTAATGGATGAACTGGGAGGGGCCACAGTTTTCCCTAAATTAGATCTTAGATCAGGTACCATCAAATCAAGATGTTTCCTAATGATATTCATAAAACAACATTTTGGACTCATGAGGGCCACTTTGAATTTTTAGTAATCCCATTTGGCTTAACCAACGCCACTAAAAGATTCCAAACCCTCATGAATCATACCTTTAAACCCTTGTTAAGGAAATCAACATTAGTTTTCTTTGATGATATACTGATTTAAAGTAGGACCATGGACCAACACTTAGTTCATCTAAAAGAAGTATTAGAGATCTTAAGGTCCAAACAATTATATGCCAAATTGTCAAAATATTCTTTTGGAGAGGGATCTGTTGAATACTTGGGCCATATAATCACTAGTGCAAGGGTGGCTACTAACCCTAAAAAGATTGAAGCCATATAGAAATGGCTAGTGCCTACTAGAATTAAACAACTTAGAGGGTTCTTGGGTTTATCTGGGTACAGTTGGAGGTTCATTAGATCATATGGTATCTTGGCAAAACCTATAACAACTCTTTTGAAAAAGAATAATTTGGTTTGGACTAGTGAAGCCACATCTACTTTTAATACACTCAAATAGGCTCTTTGTTCTCCACCTCTACTAGCACTACCAAACTTTGGCAAACCATTGGGAATAAGGGTTATACTCATGAAAGATGGCCTTCCTTTGGCATTTATCAGCAGGGCTCTCTCACCAAGAAAACAAGTTAACTCTTTTTATGAAAAAGAACTTCTAGCCATCATCTTTGTAGTAAAAGCATTGGCAACACTATTTGTCTATGGGCCATTTTATTATCAAGACTGAAAAAAAGCTTAAAACATTTAATGGAACAGAAATTGACAACACCTCTACAACATCTGTAGTTCTCTAAACTCATGGGGTTTGATTATGAGATTGTAGATAAGAAGGGGGTAAAAAACATGGTTCTTGATGCACTATCAAGGGTTCAAGGTCCTACTTTATGTGTGGTCTATTTGTCTACATCCATATGGTTAGAATTCCCTAAGAAAAAACAAACAAACAAGATTAAGCCCTTAATACTTTGGTCAATTCTTGGTGATTAAAAAGATTAGGAAGTTTGCTTATTATATTACACTTACCGGAGGAGTCACAAATCCACCCCACATTTCATTGATCCTTGCTAAAATTATCTAAGGGATCTCATTCAAGTTAATCCTTTTGCAACCACAACCGAGGTTCTTGTTCTAACCAGCTCTTGTATTGGAGAGACAAATGATTAAGCAACGAAACAGAGTTGGCATGCATGGCTGAATTCATGGGATAAAATTTAGAATTTCATTTATGTTCTATTTTGATGTCTTGTTTACTTTGATTATTAAGTATTCTTGTATTGGAGACTTGTCCTTCTCGAATCGGGCCAACTATCTTAGTATTATTTCAATAAAATCGGCCTTCGATTATCTAGTTCCTAACAATGGTTCCATTGCCGGGAAATCCGACAGGCAGACCTGGAGAAACCACATAAGAGGTAACAAAACTTACCATGATTCAATCGTTGCTCGATTTGAGATCACTTCTTAATAAATATTTTAAAAACCGGTTTTTTAATTATACCAGACTTGGCTAAAAAATGTTCAACCGGGTTGATTAGCTAGCAATATAATTTCATAAATTACAACCTTAACACAAAAATAATCAAAAAGTAAATAATTAATTACATACCAAAATACTATCAAAAAGTTAATCAATAATTAAAAAATAATCCAAATTACGAGGAAGGTTCTTATACAAATAGCCCTTAACGTGAGAAGTGAATGAGATTTTTTTGTTTGTTTTTCTACGAATTTTTTTCCATATTGTTAAACATCTACTTTAGTACTGAAATCTAAAAAAAACTGAGTAATTACATAATTACGCTAAAAAAATTTATAATTTTTTTATATTATTCATCTAGAAAGCATGTTTAAGCAGATTGGAAAAAAATTATAAAAAAAAACATCCTCCATTCACTTCTCATGTTTAGTAGGTTAAACCTATTTGTATTTGATCTTTACTCTCCAAAAGATAATCTAAAAATAACCAAAAACTAACCTATGCTGGTACCGGTATAGCGGTTCAAACTGGTATACTGGATTTTACGGGCCGTATAAACTCGATACCGTTTCTCATATTTAACAGAGTGTTCGTACCAGATTTCCATCCAAAAACGGTAGTACTGGTATAACCGGACGGTATTTACGAGTTTTTAAAACATTCCTTCTGAAACCTCCATTCCTTATTATCCCTAAAGAATGACATTGCAGCGATTAGGGAAGCGTGGCTAGCAAGACCAACACAATTAACCAAAGAAACCGAGGATGAACCTCACAGGCCATTCCTATATCCAGTTAAAGATAAAATCTTGTCGGTGCCTCCCCATCGCACCACGCCAATACCCACAACCCTTGCCCGATAAATTCTGCACGAACTGCATCCTCCTACCTGCCCCGACCCTGTTACCCTAAATTTTTTCGTAGTTTTTTTTAGTTAGTGATGGTACAACTGGACTAGCAACGTCAATACTTTTGTTTTATTTTAATTAGTGTCTTTGATAGATCTTGTTGTAGTACATATCATGATTCTCTAAACCCTTTTAGTGTTGTTCAATGCTCATAGTCTACATTTTCACATATAGCTACCCCTAGCTATGAAAATAAAATGAAATTTTCCACTTTGCCCCATCTTTTCTCTCATGTTCATGTATGGTTGTATCTTGTAATAAATACTAGTTTATCCCAGGAACTTCTTAAGATAGACAAAGGTCATGGGGTATGCTAAAACTACAAATAGATGTTAAATTATCTACTTTTTCCCTTTTCACACTATTTCACTTTAAAGAAATGGTTTAACACCCTTTAACTCTATCTCTTCGTTTAATTTTCTCTCTTTTATTTCTTGTTAACATGTTAACCTATGGCAACTTTAACGCTCTTTTTCACGGTAAGGGAGTGGTATAAAATGAATGTTTAAATGTCACATCACTGTTAATACCCTTGGTGTTAAAGTACACCACATGGCCTAATATCAAGTGACAAAATATGTGTACGGTAAAAGGAATAAATGAATAGTTCTTTTAATTTTTTTAGATTTTTTTAAGGATCAACACTCTATAACTCATAAAATCTACGTATGAACATCTTGATTGAGTGAAGTCTCTATACAACTTTGTAACTTCTTTAAAACATTCTAAAGTTGTGATGTGAACCTTAAAAAAACAACCAAATTGGTATCAAATTATATGTTATGATGATGATTGATTTTAGAGGCGTGCATAGTGGGATGATTAATTATCAGCTAGAGATTTACCTAGTGTCTAAGAATCATAGTCTACATTTAACCGGCTTACCAACCTTTATAATCAATCTTCCTAGCAACACCAACAAAAATACAAAAAAAAAAAGATTATTACCAATCTGACTATAACTGTGAATATATATGTAGTTAGCGGGTTCTTATATGTAATAGTAGGTTCAAAAGCGTATATACTATCTTAACATGATTAATGACTTACCTAGACATGATTAGTGAATTACCTAGACATGATTAGAATTACCTGGACATTTATATCTAATGGTGTGCTTTCAATTTTGTTGTTTGATTAGTTTTCCACTCTCTTGGTGTAAAGGTTGTGTATGGTTCTCGAAGCTCCTTGTTAAGTTTCTTACTTCTCATTTCTAATATGTATATTAAGGATATGTATATATATATATAGATTTAAACAAAAATTTTATAGCAATAACACCATCATTTAGTGACCTTTAATTTCAAAATGACTCATGGCATAATAATCTTTGGTAAACTATTAGGAGAAACTTGATACATTCCATCTTGACGCAAGATGTTTAAGAGTTTTGGTTATCATACACCCAAAACACCATACGTACAGCATGATAAATTATCAAAAGCTCTTTAGTCTAGTGGTATCATAATGCGTAAAATGATGTCCCTTCTCATGAGATTGATGGTTCGAATCGCACGTTGAATATTAGAAGATTGGTTTGTCCTTAAAAAAAAGCCTCTACGATTAGTTGTTTCATTAAAATGAGATAAATATGAAGTTTTTGATTCTCTTATCACAACTCTATCTCTCAAAAAAAATTCATTATTTAGCATAATGATTGTTGCAAGTTAATGTAACAAGTTCTTCTTTCCAGATCCTGTATGAAGCAACTTGTTTCCAGACCCTTTTTTTTTGTTTTTGTTTTGTTGGTTTCAATTTTTTCAACTCTTATCATTCAAAAAGAAAAAAGAATCAACCCAGGGAAAGCAACATTCGAATCCAAACCGACCAGGTCACCCCTTTCGGTTCAGATCCACCATGAAATTAGGCACTTCCTTTTATGGATCAAACCATTCGACAACGACAACGGTAGATTTACCATGAAAGAACCATAATTCACGTATCTTATATTGCTTTTGCATCCGAACTCCTACAATTTTACTCGTTTTTTAATTTGTTTTCTTCTAATTTTTCAACTCTTATCACTCAAAAAGAAAAAAAAAGAATCAAACACAGTGAAGCAACATTCAAATCCAAACCGACAAGTTTGTCACCTCTTCCGGTTGAGATCCACCGTGAAATTGGGAACTTCCTTTTAAGGACCAAACCATTCGACAATGCCAACAGTAGATTCACCATGAAAGAACCTTAATTCACATATCTTATATTGCTTTTGCATCTCAATTTCCACAATTTTAGTAGGTTTTTTTTGCTAATATTATTTCAACACTTATTAATCAAAAAGAAAAAAAAACCAACACAGTGAAAACATTCGAATCCAAAACGACCAGTTTGACACCTCTTCCAATTAAGATCCACCATGAAATTAGGAACTTCCTTTAAAGGACGAAACCATTCAACAGCCCCTACAGTAGATTCACCATGAAAGAACTTTCTAATTTTTCAACTCTTATCACTCAAAAAGAAAAAAAAAAGAATCAAACACAGTGAAGCAACATTCAAATCCAAACCGACAAGTTTGTCACCTCTTCCGGTTGAGATCCACCTTGAAATTGGGAACTTCCTTTTAAGGACCAAACCATTCGACAATGCCAACAGTAGATTCACCATGAAAGAACCTTAATTCACATATCTTATATTGCTTTTGCATCTCAATTTCCACAATTTTAGTAGGTTTTTTTGCTAATATTATTTCAACACTTATTAATCAAAAAGAAAAAAAAAACCAACACAGTGAAAACATTCGAATCCAAACCGACCAGTTTGACACCTCTTCCAATTAAGATCCACCATGAAATTAGGAACTTCCTCTAAAGGACGAAACCATTCAACAGCCCCTACAATAGATTCACCATGAAAGAACCTTAAATTCACGTATTTTATATTGCTTTTGCATCTGAGTTTCTATAATTTTACTCGTTTTTTTTGTTTGTGTTTTTTTTCTATTTTTTCAACTCTTATCATTCAAAACCAGTTAAAGCTATATTCGAATCCAAATTGACAAGTTTGTCACCTCTTTCAATTGAGATCAACTGTGATATTAGGACTTCCTTTGAAGGACCAATCCATTCGACAATGCCAACAATAGATTCACCTTGAAAGAACCTTAATTCACATATCTACAATAGCTTTTGCATCTGAACTTACACAATTTTACTCCTTTTTTTTTGCTAATATTATTTCAACTCTTATGGTTAAAAAAAACCACAATGAAAGCAACATTTGAATCCAAACCGACCAGTTTGCACCTCTTCTGATTAAGATTCACCATGAAATTAGAAACTTCCTTTTAAGGACCAAACCATTCGACAATGCCAATAGTAGATTCACCATGAAAGAACCTTAATTCACATATCTTATAGTGAGAATCGCATGGTTGGTCCTTGTGATTTACAAATATTGCACTCTTGATCCTAAGGGTTCAATAATTATATAGTTGGTCCCTAGAGTTGTAAACTTATTACTTATATGGTCCAACTGTATCAATTTTGTTACCGTGTTGGTCCTCTTCCATAACGACTGTGAAAGTTCTCTGGAAAATGAATATGAAATGTCTGTTTTGCCCTTATAAAAAACAAACATAAAAAATATTTGAAATAACAAACTACCCACTACCCCACCTCAACCTTTTCTTCTTCCTTACACCACCACCTCCTCCACCTATCACCTCTCTCTCTCTTGATAAAAACCACCCACCGTAACACCACCAATGACTACACCATAATTATTATCAACAACTATCTCTAACGTCCACCTTCAACCACTACACAACGACATCTCCATCGCTGGCAACCACCTTCTTCGACGACGTTACAACCACCACCATACCTACCATTATCAGTTTTGTGACACTATCATGACTTCCGTCAACACCACCACCACCTTCAACACCAAGAACAACCTAACTACAACTCTACCCTTCCTTTCAGATCCAAACAAATAATAACCCTAACTCAATACCCATCAAAATCCTCAACTTTTTGTTTCATTTCACTTCATCCCATGGAATCTCTTGATTCAGATACAAATATCAGGTCTGAGATTCTTGAAATGGGTTCTGACCCGAAACAGAGCAATGGTGGTGGTGTTGTTAGAGGTGAAGTTGACACGTCAGCACCCTTTTAGTCTGTCAAAGAGGCTATGACCCTGTTCGGTGGAGTCGGGTTCTGGAAACCGCATTTTATAAACCTTCTTGCTTCTGAGGTCTCTCTCTGTCTTTGCTATGACAGTGGATGTGATTGGGTGTTACAGTGGATTTAGTGATTATTGTACGGTGGAGATTGGCGGTGGGTTTGGTTGATTTAGAGTAACACTGTTGAGTAATAAACGAATGGTATTTTATCACTTTTGTGATGATAAGGGTTTGTTGGGGGAGATGATGGTAGGTTGGGGGAGATGGGGGTGGGGGTGGGTTTAATATTTTTCTATTATTGTTTTTAGTTGTTTATTTGTACCATTCAAGGCAAAAATGTAATTTACTTATTTTTGGCAAAGGAAATTAACGGTAGTTAGAGGCAAGGACCACATGAGTGCACTTTTGCTAAACTCAAGGACCAATGGTGTAATTATGGAACCCTTAGGATTAAGAATGCAATATTTGTAAACCACAATGACCAACCATGCGATTATCTCTATCTTATATTGCTTTTGCATATGAATTTCCATAATTTTACTCGTTTTTTTCTAATATTATTTCAACTCTTGTTACTCAAAAAGATTAAAAAACGAACATACTGAAAGCATTCGAATCCAAACCGACCAGTTTGACACCGCTTCTGATTAAGATCCACCGTGAAATTAGGAACTTCCTTTTAAGGACCAAACCATTCAACAATGCCTACACAGTAGATTTACCATGAAAAAACCTTAAATTCACGTAATTTATATTGCTTTTGCATCGAAATTTACAATTTTACTTGTTATTTTTTTGGTTTGTGTTTTTTTTTTCTATTTTTTCAACTCTTATCATTCTAAACCAGTGAAAGCTATATCCGAATTCAAATTGACGAGTTTCTCACCTCTTTTGAGATCCGTCGTGAAATTAGGACTTCCTTTGAAAGACCAAACCAATCGACAATTCCAAGAGTAGATTCACCATGAAAGAACCTTAATTCACATATCTTATATTGCTTTTTCATCTTAATTTCCACAATTTTACTAGTTTCTAGGCAGTTGTATCTACCGGCAACTTTTCTTCAAGTGAAAGTTATAAATTGAGCGGAGAAATAGCCTTTAACCAATTACATTGTAGCTTCAAGCCGAACTGAATGATGTACAACTTCAACATCCATGAACTATTTCAGTTTTCAACAATTTAAATATAGAAATTAGTCAAAAAGATATACACTATATTACTAGAACTTATAAATCTGGGTTCTGAGTTTCATACATCACTTTCTTTCTAGAGTGTGTGGAAGCCTGTTATTGGTGTATGATGTAAGCCATAGTGTATGATTCCTAGTTATGGGTTGTATGATTTCTAAACACCATAAATCTAACCAAACTTTCGGACACGTCATGATGAACCATAAAACTGGTAGAACGGGAGTTTGAATCTTGGACCAGTTTTCCATCCCTAATTGGTGTACGAAAAGAAAAAAATTATTTTGATGGTGACCATGCATAGAAATAAGGTTGTCTTGACATGCAAAGAAAATAATTAATTTGATGGGACTAGACCAGCATGCTAACAAAATTGTACCTTTGTAAACATGTGAGTAAACCAGCTTTATAGCCTTTGTGGGTCATGTCATCATTATTGTCCTTGTTTATCTCTTTTAGATTTATTGTCACTTTTATCTAGTGTAACTTGCACGTTAATAATTATGAATTCAACAAGTAGATAAATGAATAGTTTGTGCATTTGTTGCAACTCAAGTTAAAACGATGTAAATAAATGACTAAATAATTATTTTGATGATGGAACAAAGGTAGGATGTAGCTCTTGGGCGGGCAACAATTAATGTCAATGATCTCATATTGAGGGGGATAGATACCGTTCTTTTTTAACTATGAGATAGACATTAGAGAAATTGTGTCGGCAAGTGTCAAGATGCTTTTTGAGCCTACTTAATATTGAAGATGGTATAAATAGTTAAAGAGACTTATATAAGTTCTTTAAATAACTTCTTTCAATCGACGAGAAGGAGGCTAACATTGTAATGTTAAATTACATTTCTTAGTAACATATGCTAAAAGCCTAAAAGATATGTATAAAAGCAACAAATGTAATAAAAACGAAACATATACAATTTCAGATGTTTCGATTGGTAAGATGAGCCTAAGAGATAGTGTGTGAGGAGATGACAATTCACCATCGTCTTTAGATATTAATGAGTCTAATTGGTGATGGCTAAACACATGAAAAAAAGATGGTTTCATTGGCAATGTAATCAATAAAATATTTAATTCAAAGAACTACTCAGTGTACGATATGCAAAAGAACCGTAAATATGTTACCAAAAAACAGGTTCCATATTTAATAGTAGGAACTACCCACTGTACTATATGGAAAAGAAGATTAAAAAAAAAAAAAAAAAAGTTGACCAAGACAATTGATCCAAATGACCATAAAACAATAAACTTCAATTGTTCTTTTACCTCTACTCGTTCACTGCTCACACCTTACCTGCATTTTCTGTTGGAAAGAGTTTAATCAAGATCTTAATCATATCATACGGTTGACTTCAGAAAGTCAAACCTTGCAGAAGAGGCGCCAAAACAGAAGTTGCGTCTCATAGACATGTTGGTTAATATTAGTTGTGTCGGTTAAGATTAGGCAGTTAATTAACTGTCTATTATGTATGTATAAATACCCTCATATGTGTATCATTTGTTTGTGTGGGATATTATTGTTAGTTTGCATAATATTAGAATTCTCTCACCCTCTGTTTATCTTTGCGAGTCACTGCACACATCTTGTGCATACTCATGTTCATCATTCATCATTAATCCAAGTATATAAGATGCAAAACAGGAAACCAACATTTTCTCCTATACAAACCATCAAACTCATCTTTACTCACCTTCCCAGTTAACAATGGGTGATGCTGCTGTTTCTGCACTTGTCAACTTCGTATTTGAGAAGCTCGCTGATGAAGTGTTCAAGAAGTATGCTCGCGCTCAGGGTATTCACTCCGAGCTCGAGAATCTTGGGAAAGAACTGTCCCTGCTCCAAGCTCTGCTTCATGACGCTTCTAACCAGGTAGTAACTAAAAAATCTGTTGGACTATGGCTGGATAGTCTCCAACATCTGGCTTATGATATCGAAGACGTACTCGATGATGTGGCTACCGAAGCTATGCGTCTTGAGCTGACCCAGGAAGCAGGAGCAAGCACAAGCAAGGTAATTAGAAAGCTCATCGTCCCAACTTGCTGCACAAATTTCTCAGTAAGTCATAGGTTGTCTCCCAAAATAGATAGTATTACAAAACAGTTAAAACAACTATATGAAGCAAAAGATAATCTTGGTTTGACTTTGAAAGAAGAGACACATAAAGATCCTAACAGAGGAAACGAAACCTCTGTGCTAGAACCTGATGTTGTTGGACGAGAAGCTGAGAAAGAGAAATTTCTAAGCAAGTTGTTAGGTGGTGAGTCATCTGAGAAAAAGTTTAGCATCATACCCATAGTTGGTATGGGAGGAGTTGGGAAGACCACTCTAGCTAGACGTTTGTATAATGATCCACTGGTGAATGATCAGTTTAAACTCAAGGCATGGGTCTGTGTTTCTGATGATTTTAATATTCTTAAGATAAGCAATACCATCTTTCAATCTATGAGTAAAGAAAATAAGAAATATGAAGATTTAGATCTGCTGCAAAAGGCTCTAATAGAGCAAGTGAAAGACAAACGCTTTCTATTAGTACTTGACGATGTGTGGACCGACAACTATGACCACTGGGATAAACTGGTGCGCCCATTATATTCAGGTGCATGTGGAAGTAGGGTGATAATAACAACCCGCAAGAAGGAACTACTTGAAAAGCTAGGTTTTGATCATCTAGACCTTCTAGAGAGTTTGTCATCTGAAGATGCTTTGTCTTTATTTGCTTTTCATGCTTTGCGTGTGGATAGCTTTGATTCATACCCAACACTTAAAGAAAAGGGTGAATCTATTGTGAAAAAGTGTGGTACTTTGCCTTTGGCTTTAAAAGCAGTTGGAAGGCTGCTGAGGAATAAAACACCAGAAAAATGGGATGATGTGATAAAAAGTGAAGTATGGGATTCAAAGTATGTTGGTGATCTTTCTGCAGATTGGAAGGAGATTTTTCCGGTACTTATGTTAAGCTACCATGATCTTTCTTCAAATTTGAAGCGGGTGTTTGCATATTGCTCCTTGTTCCCTAAGGACTTCTTATTTAACAAAGAGGAGTTAGTCTTACTGTGGATGGCGGAAGGGTTCCTAAACCAATCAAATGCAACCAAGTCACAAGAAGACGTTGGCCAAGAATATTTTGAAGCTTTGTTATCAAGAACCTTTTTTCAGCGTGCGCCTAATGTTGAATCGTTATATGTGATGCATGATCTGATGAATGACTTGGCCACGTTTGTTGCTAAAGAATTCTTTTTAACGTTTGAGAATCATACCCAGCTGGGTAATGAAGCTTTGACAAGGTACCGTCATATGTCATTTGTTCAAGAAGAATATGAAGCTTACCAAAAGTTTGAGCCATTTAAAAGGGCTAGAAGTCTGAGAACATTGATGGCAGTATCTGTGGATCAAAATCAGTATTGGTGTTACTTTTCAAGTAAGATTTTGGTTGACTTATTACCTCAGTTACCACTCTTAAGGGTCCTTTCTTTGAGTGGCTGTAATATGACAGAGGTACCGGATTTCATTGGTAGTTTGAAGCACTTGAGGTATCTTAACTTATCTCATATTGACATCGAAATATTACCAGAGAATATTGGTAATCTTTTTAATCTACAGACACTAATCATTTGTGGCTGTCAGTATTTGACTAAGTTGCCTAAAAGCTTCTCAAAGCTCAAAAAGTTGCGACATTTTGACATTAGGGATACTCGGCGTTTGAACAAGCTTCCCTTGGGGACTGGTGAGCTGAAAAGCCTACAAATTCTCTCCAATATGGTAGTTGGAAGAGACGATGGCTTTGCTATAACTGAGCTTAAAGGATTAAATAATCTCCATGGGGAACTTTCCATTGTAGAGCTGTGCAAAGTGCAGAGTGCAAGGGATATTCATGAGACAAAATTATCTCTTAAAAGGCTTACTAAGTTAGAGCTGAATTGGGGCGATGGTTCTCAACATGGAACACTTGAAAAGGAGGTTCTCAAAGAGTTAGAGCCTGATAGTGAATGGTTGAAAAGGCTTTCAATTGATTCATATCCGGGAATAGAGTTTCCAAAATGGGTTGGACATCCTTCTTTTGGTAAGTTGGTTCATGTGTCGATAAAAGGCTGTGTAAATTGTAAATCTCTGCCACCACTTGGGCAACTACCTTCACTTAAGGAGTTGTTTATAGGTGACATGCCTAATGTTAAAATCATAGGTTCAGAGTTAACTGGCACCAACCAGTTTACTGTTTCTGCCTTCCCTTCACTGGAAATCCTAACATTTAGAAATATGAAGGGGTGGGAGGTATGGTCAACCAATAGCGAGGTTTTTGATGCAGTGTTTCCATGCATTCGGGAGCTTATAATAGAAGAGTGTGCCCAACTAATTGAAGTCTCACTTAAGCCACTACTTTCAGTTGAAATTCTAAGGCTTAGAGATATGTGCGGGTGGAAGGGATGGTCAATCAACAGCGAGGTTTCAGTCCTTCCATCCCTTAGAGAACTTCGTATAACAAGCTGTCCCGAATTGATTGAATTCTCACCTGAAAAACTAGCTAAACTTGAAATTTTAAGGTTTGAAAATATGTTGGGATGGAAGAGATGGTCAACCAAAGATGCAGTTTTTCCATGCCTTCGTGAACTTTATATAAACAGTTGTCGCCAATTGGTTGAGGTCTCAGCTGAAGCACTACCTTTGCTAAGGGTTTTAAATATTTCTGAATGTGGTGGTGGTGTATTGAGAAGTCTGGTTGAGGCAGCTCCATCAATCACTATGTTGGATATACTGAATATTTCAGGGCTTACATATGAGGTGTGGAGTGGTGTCATGGAGCATATTGGGGCAGTTGAAGAAGTAAGCATTCGGGGGTGTAATGAAATAAGATACTTGTGGGAATCGGAAGAAGAAGCGAGTAAGGTTCTTGTGAATATAAACAAATTGAAAGTACATCATTGTTCAAACTTGGTGAGTTTAGGAGAGAAAGAAGAGGAGGATAAATTTGGGAGCAGCCTCTTGTCATCTCTTAGGACGTTGGAAGTATATAAATGTAACAAAATGGAGCGTTGTTGTTGTCCAAATAGCATTGAAAGTTTGGATATAAAATATTGTAGTTCACTTACACATGTATCCTTCCCAACATCAGTAACAGGAGGAGGAGGAGGGCAGAAGCTTAAGTCACTTAAAATAGATGGTTGTTTTAAACTGATGGAAAAGATCAACAACATCAGCACGGGAGTGCTTGAAAGAATAAATATAAGGGAGTGGACCAATTTGAAATCAGTGATGCAATTGGGTAACTTCATTTACCTTACTCAGTTGTATCTATTCGATTGTTCAAGTCTTGAGTCATTTCCTGACATCCCAATGCCTGTTCTCACCTCTCTGAAAATAGTAAAATGTGAAAGAATGAAGTCATTTTCTGCTCATCAGATGAGGAATCTCACCTCATTAAAAGAATTGGTGATCATATATTGTCCAAGCATTGATGTTTCCAGTCAGGGTGGGGTTTGGCCCCCCAGTTTGTGTTCCCTTGAAATAGGAAGTTTGAAGAAGCCAATGACAGAGTGGGGCCCTCAGAGTTTCCCATCTTCCCTTGTTGACCTACAGTTAGATTATGAACCTGATGTGAAGAATTTTTGTGAATTGTCCCACCTATTATTACCTTCTTCTCTTACCAAACTTAGAATTGATAATTTTGAAAAACTGGAATCACTTTCAATGGGACTCCAACACCTCACCTCCCTCCAACATCTCATCATTTACAATTGCCCAAAGCTGAAACATCTGCCCAAACACCTCACCTCCCTCCAACATCTCCACATTGAGGACTGCCCTAAGATGAAACATCTGCCAAAACAGCTGCTGCCTTCACTTCTGAGTTTGGAGATCTATAAATGCCCAAAACTGAGTAAAAGGTGTGAAGGAAGAGGCTCCCACTACTATCCCCTCATCTCTCATATCCCTGACATCGATATTTTATCAGGTACTTTTATATGAAATAACCTTCTGTCTCCTTTTAGTTTTGATATGTGTAATTTATACATACTATTTAACTTTCATTTAATCAACAAATCTTACATTCCATCTCATCTCATCTCAAGGCAGTTAAGTAAATTATTCAGAAAATATGAGCTTTATTTTTCCTTATTAGCTAGTGAATGAATTGAAAGAGGCTACAAGATACTGAAAATGCTTGTTGGGAAGACGCTAATGTGTTTAATTGCAATGCAGTATATTCTTACTCGAATCGGCTGTAGCTGTACCCACATTTAACGGGTTTCGAAAGAGGAAGTGGGCATGTTGGCACATTTAATATGTTCTAACATCTCTAAATTTGGGTATGTTCATATATTTGCATTTTAC
The DNA here is from genome assembly GCA_030844895.1 of Ambrosia x helenae. NCBI lineage: Eukaryota > Viridiplantae > Streptophyta > Magnoliopsida > Asterales > Asteraceae > Ambrosia > Ambrosia x helenae. The sequence continues at coordinate 33,204,220 of CM061234.1, forward strand.
TTTATGAAGGATTTTATATATGTTGAGGTAATTGTTTTCATGAAAGGATTAATTTGATTCAGAGCTGGACATAATCTTAATAAGTTAACTAAAATCTCTACAAGGAGTCACATTTTTAAATAAATTACTAGTGTGAACCACCTCTACGATGCCTATAAGGTGTTTGATGAAATGCCTTAAGCGTGACCTTGGTATACTTTGGAGTCTAAAACGTAATAATGAATATGAATACGCATGATGGAATATGTGTATGCATGTATGATTATGGTTAGGAGTCCTTGTTGCACAAATGAATAAAAATCATGTAGAAAGGCAGAACTTGGGGAAAAGGGGTCCGTAACGGGTCAAATGAGAGAATCTAACATTAACCTGTGTTGTGTGGTCTTTTGATTGAATACATAAATAAACATAGCAAACTTTGAAGGCAATATGGACTCTTATGCAAACATTGAGATTTTAAATGACTTGTATGTGTGTTGAATGGTTAGTTTACTTTCTTTCAGGTTACCCTTTATGTGATTTCAAATTGAGCAATGTTTATGCATCCCTGAACCCCAAGGAAGACAACACTATTCAATGATGGAGTAACCATGGTTTTGTGAAGCTTGCTATTATTCGTGTAGGTCAACTCTCAAAATAAGGTGAGTTTTATAAACATATCATCTATCTTGAGTCACTTTAGAATTGATTGTTTGTAAAATTAATTGATTTGTGTGTTGGAGATGAGGATAGTGATGAGAAATACAAGATGGGCTTAATTGGCTTTCAAAAGAGGAATTCTTGTGATTTTTGCCTAGTTGTCGTAATTGAATGAACAATTATTTTTGAATCTCCTGATGATTTCATCCCACCCTAGATAGACTCTAGAGGTGTAATTGATGTCCGATTGGCTTAGTTTGCTATTATTCGTGCCTAAAGTTAGGCAACGAAATAATATGTTGTAACACTTTATGAAGCCTACAAGGTGTTTTTTGCTTTAGCTATGTTCTAAACGTCATAATGAATATAAATATGCATGGTGGAATATGTACATACGAGTATGATTATGGTTAGAAGTCCTCATTAAGCAAATGAACAAAAATCATGTGGAAAGGAATAACTTGGGAAAGGGGGTCTGTAACGGGTCAAATGAGAGAATGTAACGTTTATCTATGTTATATGGTATGAACAAATACATAAATAAAGATAACAAAGTTATAATCATTAACCCAGATCATTCAGTGGTCCTTGTAAATTATAACTTAAAAATTGCACCTAAAAGTCAAACTCATCACACATGCTGCTGACTTTATTTTAACACTTACCTGGTCTATAAGTTACTTAGGACCTTATGACAAATTTCATCCCATTTTTATCCAGCATTCATTTCACATTTCAAGATATATAATCCGGTCGAACTTGAACCATAGTCTGTCTGATTGGCTAAAAAGTCAACACTGGCTTTCATTTTGCTCATAAAGTCAAACTTCATTCCTTGAACTTGAACCATAGTCTGAGGTGTTGAGCTAAAAGTCTTTGCTGCAACTATCAGTATACACCTACATGAAAATACCCTGATATTTTCTTCAACCATTTAGCTAAAAACATCACTGCAGAAATTTGCTATAATTGACGTTTATTGTGTTTAACAACTGCAGAAAGAACGTTTGTTGGAATACTACATATTGATTCAGACTTGAGAGTGAGATCAGAAATGGAACTTGTATGTAAGAGCTCATTGCATAGTTTATAAGTGTTTTGTTGGAATACTCACATCCTTAACTCTTTGTTTATATGGTCTGTAATTCTGAATATTTTTGTGACATTATTTTGCTATACTAATGACAATTACAAAAAAAAAAAAAAAAAAAAAAAAAAACAAAACTGTTTTCTTTTAATCTTAAAAAGTCAACCTTTTACTTAATTTGCAGGTTTTACTTTGTTAACTTGTTTAATGGACATATCAAAATTTATGTGATTTTCTGAACCCGGATGAAGACTACATGTTCAAGGATGGAGAAAGCGTGGTTTTGTTAACTCACAAAAATAAAGTAAGTTTTAATCTCTTTTCATTCTGTTGTAGATGACGTCTGGGTTTGTTTTTCAGTTTAGATCAATTTGTTTTGGTCATGCCGGTCTAATCTAGTACTGAACCGAGACCGAGGAAACTTATAAGTTTAAACCAAATCCTGACCAACAATGCTTATTTCAGTCCGGTTACGACCAGATACTTGATTCCATCTAATATTCAAAATAATATTAATAAGTGACAATATACATATTGTATATGTGGTTAAATACTTATATCTATCAATGTTTTATAAGTTATGAAACTCACTTAACAGTTATAGCCTACACTCATCTTGATAAAATACAACCGATAAATATCTCTCCTGAGTCGTTTTAGGGTATGTTTGGCAATACTGGCGGTGGCTGGTGGCCGGTAGCTTTTTAAATATATTTTGGTGTTTGAGAGTATAGCCGGAGCTTTTAATAAAATGTATAAAATGACCAAAATGGGCATAACTAAAAGCTTGTATAGATGTTTTTTTTATGGTAGAATGGGTATTTATGTCATTTTACTCATTAAAAGTTTGTAGCTAGTATGAATTTTTTCTTAAACGCTAGTACTAGTAGCGTTACAATATGGAGTTTTTTCTCCAAACCTAAAAGATTCAAGCTTCTTCAACCAAACAAGGCTTTTTATTGAATAAGAGTTTTTTCTTAAAAGTTTGAAGCTACAAGCTCCTAAAAGCTCCTTACCAAACATGCCCTTAATATTACATGTTTGTAAAATTAATTGATGTAGGATCACATGAGAAAGTAATATGTGCCTTTAAATGAATCTTGAGCTTTAATAATCGATGTAATTCGTGTTTAAATGCAATGCAGGATACTTTTGACTTCTTGTCAACATGGGTCTCCCACTAAAGCAACAGTTTGATGTTAGTTGGCAAAATCAGAAACAGAATCTGAGGATCAAACCCCGGACATTGGATCAGAACAAGTGGTGGTCTCAGAGACAGGTGTAGTCAAGGACAGTCTGAGGGTTGCCATAGCAATGGGCACCGGGGATTGGATCATGTCACCTCTGTTAAACACCATCAGTGAATTAATACAAACATGTCAAAGTTTGCAATTTGAAATGATACATGTCACGGGCTAGTTGAGGCATTGAGCTAAAAAGTAGTTGCTGCAAGTCGGTGCTCGCTCTAATGTATGTATTCAACCATCAGTATACACCACGAAAATACCCTGATTTGTTTTCAACCATGGGTCTGTGAAGTATTACTGCTGCAATTTGCTAAAGTTGACTTTTATTTTGTTTATCAACCATCGGTCTGTAAAATTAGCAACCAGTTCATGAATATTTACATAAAACTAATCAAAACGACAGTGTCATGCAATTTTTTTCATATCATGATTCCAACCCCTTGTTTCCCCACAGCCCATTTGAGTGGCCACAGTGCTGCGTTTTTCAAGCTCAACAAAGGAAAATTTATCTTCTGTAGCACTATTTTGAACACTTGCAGCTAAGTTACTCACTGTTGGCATTCATCTCAATAAGTTGGTGTTTATGCTCAGCAAATTGTGTCTGTAATTACAAAATCAAGTTATAAACAGGATTTAGCTGTTCCCCAAAATTAAACATTAGATAGCACAATAGAAGCCACTGTCAAAATTCTAACTCTTATGAATATTAACAAATGTTCTTTGAAATGGTCATACTGCTGCATTTTCGAGCACAGTTTATCTTCTGCAGCACCATCTTGAACTCTTGCAGCTCATCATATGTCTGAACACACTGTTGGCATGCATCTCAATTAGTCTCAAAACAAAACATTAAATAGCACAATCAAAGCCACTATGAAAAATATAACTCTGTATAAGGAAACTGACAAGTAATGGTAAAGCAAGTTATGAATATGATATAATCACAATTACCTGATTAACAAATGTTGTTTGAAATGGGCTTTTATTAGCATTTAACTACCTATTGATAACTATCCACCTGCCTCCCACTACCTCATTTGGTTGTTATTGTTATTACTAGTGTTTTACCCATGTCGTATCTTGGGGCGATTATTCCTGGTTTAAGACGAAAATACCCTTAGAATATTCTAAGCATTGCTTCAAGTAGTAGGACTAATCCCATTCATTATAGGCAATGCAAATACCTCCTTCAATGTTAGTTTTATTTACACATAGTGATGCTCTTTTGCTCTCAACGGTTGTAGGTTCGCCTTTGTTGAATATGATGATTTTGACTGGGGGGATTGCTCAAAGCTTGGAGTTGTTGTAAGAACTTGAAGAATCATGGATTTTGACTTTTGAAGTCAATCATGTTACCTTCTGGATAATCAAAGAAGAGGAATATAATTAGGGGATAATGATGATGAGGAAGTTGAGTTGTTGGGTGATTTCATGAATGAAATTAGCCGGTGAAGAGATGTTGAATCAGGTGATTTGCATGTGACTTGATGCATATTATTTGTGAAAAAGTATTTGATCATTCCATCTCAGTTTCATTTACACAGTGACGCTCTTTTGCTTAACAGTTGTTGGTTTGCTTTGCTGACTCCAATGATTTTGACTAGGAGTTGCTCAAAGCTTGGAGTTCTTGTAAAATTTGGAACAATCTTGAATTTTGACTAATAAAGTCAAACTTGTTAGCTTCTGAGTTCATAATTAACATTAGCTTTTCTTTCTTTCTTTTTTTAACAGTTAATAAGGTCATGTTGTAATCAATATTATACAATAAAATCAGTAGTTGTACAATGACATCCCTTACAGATTTAACAGCTGCATATTATGGAACATATTTCCACAATTCGGAATTTGTGACAAATTTGACATTTTTTCTATATTACCAATAGAGGTAGCTATGATATCTAATGCATATTATTCAATATTATTTGTAATCCAAAGATTTCACATCTATTTTAGATTTAAAATTAATCTCTTACACCTTAAAGTCAAACTCACTAGGGATGCTGTTTTTAGTCCTAATACTTACCCTGTTATTATCCAATAGCCAATGTAAATTTCAAGATATATACATCCCAAGTTGTCAAAGGCGCAGCCCTGCGCACCAAATGTGTTGCGCCCTGAAAGGCGAGCTTTCAGACTCTCAGGCACTACTTCAGGGCATTTTCTGACCAAAATCCAGCCAAAATTGATAATAAAAAAAGACACCTTAAATAAGAATGGAATCAACCTATATACACCTTGAACTCCATTTCATCTGAGCTGTTTTTTGTCATAATACTTACCAGATCCATATATAACTTGGATTTTATGACAAACTTAACCCTGTTATTGACTTATTATCCAACAGTCACTGTAAATTTCAAGATATCTAAACAGCTTTGGGGATTCGATACATATTGTGTTTGACCTTAAAAAGTCAATCCTAACTTTCATTTTGTCTGTGATCTTATCACATATCTGTGCTGTATGATCTTTTTCTTTATGGGTATGGCGCCTTATGTGTATGGTGTGTGTCAACATATCTTCCCACCACTAAGAAGCTTCTCTTCAATCCTGTAATTTATGAACGTTATGGTCAATCATAATTTATTTATTTATTTAAAGAATATGTTTTTCTACTGTCTCTTAAGGTTCAACTGATTTGCTGCTTCTATTACAAATAAACAATGTGTATTTTTCCTTAAATGACACCCTGAATCCAAATAGCTGTTAAGAATTCGTTTATCATTGTTTTACATAAAGAACCAAAAGCTATATCTATAGATACAAACTTCAATCAGAAATTGAAAATGCATTTCAGAGAGTGGAAGAAGAGACTATGCAGGAGCAAGAAAGAGCTTCTGGAACCCAGGTTTGTTTGTTTTTTTCTTTTTCTTAACATTCTTTTGTTTATGCTAATGACAATTGCAATTTTTTTTTTTTTTATAATTTTTTTTTTATGGTTAAATATTTTTTTCATTGATAAATCGATCGACTCATAAAAAAATAAACTAGAATTTCATCTCGATTCATTCTATTGTAGATGAAGCCTTAGTTGTTTTCCTCTTTAGTCAAATTAAACAGATCTATTCCTTACGTTTGAGCCATTAGAGTAACAACGAATTAGCCTGCGTATATATGTACCAACTACGGTCTAAGGACAGGCATGTAGATATCAAAGAATTGTTAGAACTATTAAAATGATGTATAATAACCGCAACAGGACAATAATATTAACTATAAACTCATTATATGTCATGAAAGTAATTCTATGAAAATTATCAAATAGGCAGATCAGCAAAACAAATATAGACAAAAATGCAAAAAACAGTAAACAAGTAACATCTAAACACTTGTAGATGCATGGTTCTGGTTTATAAACACTATGTGCTTGATAGAATCTGGCCCCTGTTCGCCTACATACGACTTGGCTATACGTATGAATGATGATCGAGTATGCACATCGGCATGTGCAGGGACTCATGTTTGAAAACAGAGGGTGGGAACACAACAGTTTTGATATACACACAAATATTCTTTATTTCCACACAATATACAAATGAGTTTGATGGGCTATTTATACATACAAGATGTCGGTTAATTAACTAACATTGTGAACCGACATGTCCTAAAACTGAAACTAACACAACTGTTTACTTTGGTGCCAAATTCTTGGTCGTTTTGAATTTTGGTTTGACTTTCTAAAATACATAATATTGGATTAATATAATTTTTTGATTAAATCTTTCCAGCAGTGCTCACCTTGAATTTGGTTTTCATAGTTGAGCTCAATTAGAAACTTAGGAAACCACTTCTTTGCTACAACTCTATTGGTCAAGCAAACTCTTAATTTTTAAGTTTCTACACTTATATTCATTTACAAATTTGTGGGTTGAGCTTACAAATTTGCTCTTCTTTCATTACATTAGGAAATGAGCTTTTCCAATTTGTTAACTTCTTAATTTAATAACGTTAATGCATAGTCACCAAATTAATTCGCTAATATAGCCGCGAATTGCGTATTGGTACGTGATGCACCAAATCGGAATACGCTAGCTTCGAAGTTTAAATCTAGGCTAAATTGTCCAAATAAAGAATTTTATTATGATCTTCATTGAAACACAAATTAAATCCATAGCGAGTAAAAGTAATCTGTAAACAAATTAAAGATCAAAGCAGTCCACTTATAATATACCTAAAAAATGATTACATAAGAAATGATGCACAGTAATAATTATAAATTCAGAAAATAGACAAAGAGTGACTCAGCAGGGGATGGTTTATCTTACTTTAATCATAATTTACTTGTATTGACACCTTATTTAATTCTTGAAATATCCTTTAAAGTGGTAAAAGATTCCCTATGTTTTGTTGATTAATTCTTTGAATGGAGAAACAACTGTGAAAGTTGTTATTTAGAATCCACTGGATCAACTTTATCATTTTAAAATCAATAATATTAACCTTCCATTGAATAATTCTTCAAAATTTTACTCACATATGAGCACTGTGTGAGCCTTAACTCTCTTTTACTTCTGTCCCTCACAATCTCCATGCCCAAAATCTTTTTAGCTTCACCAAGCTTCTTCCTGTCAAACACCAGAAAAATGGGATGATGTGCTAAAAAGTGAAGTATGGGATTCAAAGTATGTTGGTGACCTTTCTGCAGATTGGAAGGTGATTTTTCCAGCCCTTATGATAAGCTACCATGATCTCTCAGCAAATTTGAAGCAGTTGTTCGCATATTGCTCCTTATTTCCTAAGGACTTCTTGTTTAACAAAGAGGAGTTAGTCTTATTGTGGATGGCGGAAGGGTTTCTAAACAAATCAACTGCAACCAAGTCACAAGAAGACTTTGGCCAAGAAGATTTTGAAGCATTGTTATCAAGAAGCTTTTTTCAGCATGCACCTAATGATGAATCGTTATACGTGATGCATGACCTGATGAATGACTTGGCCACGTTTGTTGCTAAAGAATTCTTTTTAAGGTTTGAGAATCATACCCAGCTGGGTAATGAAGCTTTGACAAGGTACCGTCATATGTCATTTGTTCATGAAAAATATGAAGCTTACCAAAAGTTTGAGCCATTTAAAAGGGCTAGAAGTCTCAGAACATTGATGGCAGTATCTGTAGATCAAAATCAGAACCGGTTTTACTATCAAAATCAGAACCAGTTTTACTTTTCCAGTAAGATTTTGGTTGACTTATTTCCTCAGTTACCACTATTAAGGGTCCTTTCTTTGAGTGGATCTTGCATAAGTGAGGAACCAGATTTCATTGGTAGTTTGAAGCACTTGAGGTATCTTAACTTGTCTCGAACTAACATCAAAAAGTTACCAGAGAATATTGGTAATCTTTTTAATCTACAGACACTCATCATTTTTGGCTGTGAGTATTTGACTATGTTGCCTAAAAGCTTCTCAAAGCTCAAAAAGTTGCGACATTTTGACATTAGGGATACTTGGTGTTTGAACAAGCTTCCCTTGGGGATTGGTGAGCTGAAAAGCCTACAAATTCTCTCTAATATGGTCATTGGAACATATGATGGCTTTGCTATAACTGAACTTAAAGGATTAAATAATCTCCATGGGGAGCTTTCCATTAAAGGGTTGTGCAAAGTGCAGAGTGCAATGGATATTCATGAGGTAAAGTTATCTCTTAAAAGGCTTACTAAGTTATAGCTGAATTGGGGCGATGGTTCTCAACATGGAACAGTTGAAAAGGATGTTCTTAACGAGCTGAAACCTGATAGTGAATGGTTGAAAGAGCTTTCAATTGATTCATATCCGGGAATAGAGTTTCCAAAATGGGTTGGACATCCCTCTTTTGATAAGTTGGTTCATGTGTCGATAAAAGGCTGTGTAAGTTGTAATTCTTTACCACCACTTGGGCAACTACCTTCACTTAAGGAGTTGTTTATAGATGACATGCCTAATGTTAAATTCATAGGTTCAGAGTTAACTGGCACCAACCAGTTTACTGTTTCTGCCTTCCCTTCACTGGAAATCCTAACGTTTAGAAATATGAAGGGGTGGGAGGTATGGTCAACCAATAACGAGGTTTTTGATGCAGTGTTTCCATGCCTTCGGGAGCTTATAATAGAAAAGTGTCCCGAACTGATTGAAGTCTCACTTAAACCACTACTTTCAGTTGAAATTCTAAGGCTTAGAGATATGCGTGGGTGGAAGGGATGGTCAATCAACAGCGAGGTTTTAGTGCTTCCATGCCTTCGAAAACTTGATATAGATAAGTGTCCCGAATTAATTAAGTTCTCACCCCAAACAACCAATAGCGATGTTTCAGTGCTTCCATCCCTTAGAGAACTTCATATAACAAGCTGTCCCGAATTGATTGAATTCTCACCTGAAAAACTACCTGAACTTGAAATTTTACGGTTGAAAGATATGTGGGGATGGAAGATATGGTCAACCAAAGATGCAGTTTTTCCATGCCTTCGTGAGCTTTATATAGCTTTCTGTCCCAAATTGGTTGAGGTCTCAGCTGAAGCACTACCTTTGCTAAGGGTTTTAAAAATTTCTGAATGTGGTGGTGGTGTATTGCGAAGTCTGGTTGAGGCAGCTCCATCAATCACTATGTTGGATATATGGTATATTTCAGGGCTTACATATGAGGTGTGGAGTGGTGTCATGGAGCATATTGGGGCAGTTGAAGAAGTAAGCATTCGGAATTGTAATGAAATAAGATACTTGTGGGAATCGGAAGAAGAAGCGAGTAAGGTTCTTGTGAATATAAAGAAATTGGTAGTATCCAAATGTTCAAATTTGGTGAGTTTAGGAGAGAAAGAAGAGGAGGATAAATTTGGGTGTAGCCTCTTGTCATCTCTTAGGACGTTGGATGTATATGAATGTAGCAAAATGGAGCGTTGTTGTTGTCCAAATAGCATTGAAAGTTTGCATATAGAAAGGTGTAGTTCACTTACACATGTATCCTTCAGAGGAGGGGGGCAGAAGCTTAAGTCACTTGATATAGTTTATTGTAGTAAACTGATGGAGAAGATCAACAACAGCAGCACCGGAGTGCTTGAAAGGATAAATATAAATGACTGGACCAATTTGAAATCATTGATGCAATTGGGTAGCTTCACTTACCTTACTGAGTTGTATCTAAAAAGTTGTCCAAGTCTTGAGTCATTACCTGACATCCCACTGCCTGTTCTCACCAATCTGAAAATAGAAGGGTGTGACAGAATGGAGTCATTTCCTGACATCCCACTGCCTGTTCTCACCCATCTGACAATAGAAAGATGTCATAGACTTGAATCGTTTCCTGACATCCCAATGCCTGTTCTCACCAATCTGAGAATACAAAGATGTGAAAGAATGGAGTCATTTTCTGTTCATCAGATGAGGAATCTCACCCTGTTAAAACATCTGGAAATCATAAATTGTTCAAGCATTGATGTTTCCAGTCATGATGGGGTTTGGCCCCCAATTTGTGTTCCCTTCAAATAGGGAGGTTGAAGAAGCCCATGTCAGATTGGGCCCCTCAGAGTTTCCCATCTTCCCTTGTTGACCTAAAGTTATATGATGAAGCTGATGTGAAGAATTTTTGTGAATTGTCCCACCTATTATTACCTTCTTCTCTTACCAAACTTACAATCTATAATTTTGAAAAACTGGAATCACTTTCAATGGGACTCCAACACCTCACCTCCCTCCAACATCTCATCATTTCCAAGTGCCCAAAGCTGAAACATCTGCCAAAACACCTCACCTCCCTCCAACATCTCACCATTTGGCGCTGTACAAAGCTGACACATCTGCCAAAACAGCTGCTGCCTTCACTTCTGAGTTTGAAGCTCTATTACTGCCCAGAACTGAGAAAAAGGTGTGAAGGAAGAGGCTCCCACTACTATCCCCTCATCTCTCATATCCCTCGAATTATCTTTTACTCAGGTACTTTTTTTTATTAAATAACCTTCTGTCTCCTTTTAGTTTTGATATGTGTAATTTATTATACATATTATTTTGCTTTCATTTAATCAACAAATCTTACATACCACATCTCACGACAATTAAGTAAATTATTCAGAAAATATGATAATTATTTTTCCTTACTAGATGATGAATGAATTGAAAGAGGCTTCAGCTGTAGCCACATTTAATTGGGTTTCGAAAGACGAACTGGGCATAACAAAATCGGTACACCAGTTTGTTTTTTATGTTTAACTGTGATGCAATGTATTTATTCTTATGATTATTGTTTAATTGCAATGCAGGAAATACTAGTGACACAGAATTTGATCTTTAATTAAAAGATAAAAAGGATGTTGGCACATTTAATTTGGTTTCGAAAGAGGAAGTAGGCATGTTGGCACAGGTAACACAATGGCAGAACAAAATTGGTACACCAGTTTGTTTTTTTATGTTTAACTGTGATGCAATGTATTTGTATTTATTCTTGTGATTATTGTTTGGTTTTGTTAATTGAGTTAGTAATTAGCTTGTTGAGGTAATTGTTTTTTGAAAGGATTAATTCGATTCAGAATTGAAGGACACAATCTTAATAACTTAACTAAAACTTCTACAAGGAGTCACATTTTAAATAAATTACTAGTGTGAACCACCTTTACAATGCCTATAAGGTGTTTGATGAAATGCCTTAAGTGTGACTTTGGTATACTTTGGAGATTTTTGCTGTATTTGTGTTCTGAACGTTATAATGAATATAAATACACATGATGGAATATGTGTATGCATGTATGATTATGGTTAGGAGTCCTTGTTCCACAAGTGAATAAAAATCATGTAAAAAGGCAGAACTTGGGAAAAGGGATCCGTAACGGGTCAAATGAGAGAATGTAAAGTTTATATGTAATATGTGGTATGAACGAATACATAAATTAACATTACAATATTTAAAGGCAATATGGACTCTTATGCAAACATTGAGATTTTAAATGAACCGTACATGTGTTGAATGGTTAATTTTATAGGAATCTTGAACCATAACAACGAGTATGTGTGATTTAAAGAGGTTGAAGATATGATCAAGGAATCAAGACTAACTTTTTTACTTTCTTTCAGGTTGAAGATATGATCAAGGAAAACAACAATATTCAATGATGGAGAAAGCATGGTTTTGTGAACCTAATGTGAAGAATTTTTGTCAATTGTCCCACCTATTCCCTCCTTCCAACATCTCACCATTTGGGGCTGCACAAAGCTGATACATCGGCCCAAAACTGAGAAAAAAACTGAGAAAAAGGTGTGAAGGAAGAGGCTCCCACTACTATCCCCTCATCTACCATATCCCTGAAATAGACTTTTACCCCAGGTACCTATTTATTATATAACCTTTTGACTCCTTTTATATTTTTGACAGTTTACTCCAGGTAAATTATTCAGAAAAATATGAGATTTATTAAGATCTTTGACACATATTTTTCTTTCCAGCTATTGACCGAATTGAAAGAGGCTAGAACATGACAATTGCAAAAATACAAAATGTTTTTTCTAGTCTTGAAAAGCCAAATTTTTTTACTTATTATTATTATTATTATTATTATTATTATTATTATTATTATTATTATTATTTTGCAGGTTTTGCTCTGTTAACAGTATGTTCTATGGATATATCAAAATTTATGTGCGTTGAATGGCTAACTGAATAGGAATCTTGACTTGAACCATAACCACGAGTATGTGTGACTTAAGGAGCTTGAAGATATGATCAAGGACTCAAGACCAATAAGGTAACGACGTACAAGGTAGGTGTTTCTTCACTCCATATTCATTATAGAATGTTATATATGTAAAAGCATAATGTCGCTTTACAAACTGCAATGAAAAACTGAAAATGCAGGGGTTTTTTTTCGTAACTTCTATTTTCCCTATGCTCATGCAAAAATGTGTTTTTTGAAAAACTGAAAATGCAGTTTTTTTTTTTTTTCTTTTTTTTTTTTTTTACAAACTCCATTTTAGACTTTATTTGCAGGTTGTACCCTGATTGGTCAATTTAACTAGTCTATTCAAAGATGGAGAAAGTATGGTTTTATGAAGCTCAGATTTTCAGATTCACAGTTTGACTTTTTAAGTCACAGGTCAATTTACAAAAACAAAGTAAGTTAGTCTATATTCATTCTATCACCAGGGATTTGGATGATGTCACCTTTGTTAACGATCTTCAGAGAATTTATACAATCGGGTCAAAATTTAGCAACTTGTAATGAAAAGGGTCACGGGCTTGTTGAGGTGTTGAGCTAAAAAGTCTTTGCTACAAGTTGGTGCTCTGATATATAAATTCAACAATCGGTATGCACCTACACGAAACACCCTGATATTGTATTCAACCATTTGTTGGTGAAATATTACAGCTGCAGTTTGCTAAAGTTGACTTTTATGTAATTTATTTTGCTTTCATTTAAACAATAAATTTTACATACAATCTCAAGACAGTTAAGTAAATTCTTTCAAAATTTCGTGATTTACTAAATGCCATTGGTTTGAAGTTATCTATTGACCTTCTTTTCATATATTTTACCTTTAATCGAAGCAAAAATATGAGATTTATTGGGATCTTTCTGACATATTTTTTTTTTCTTTCTTTCCAGATGATCACTGAATTAAAAGAAGATAGAGTGTTGGTTGGATAAACACATTATGCAGACTTGAGAGTGACACCGGATATGGAACTTGTAGCATGGAACATCTTTTATTATCTTAACTTTTCTAAACATAGTCTTAAGATATTAAGTAATAGCAATATGCAACAACAAGTGCATAAATCTGCAACTGTAAATTTCATTAAAATAAATTGTATCTGAATAAAAAAGATCAAATATCGGTGTAAACAAGCATCCTGCACATATATGATACATCCACTGCCATCATCCCACTGAAGCAGCAGTTTGATGTTAGTTGACAAAATCAGTGCTTTACAGTGTGAAATTTCATACCCAAAACAGAATCGGAAGATAAAATCCCTGACATCGGTTTAGAACAATTGGTGGTCCCGGAGGCAGGTGTGATCAAGGACAATCCCTCAAATTTACTTTTTACCCAGGTAAAATAACCTTCTGCCTCCTTTTAGTTTTGATATGTGTAAATTATACATTTTACTTTGCTTTCATTTAATCAACATTCTTACATACCACATCTCACGACAGTTAAGTAAATTATTCAGAAAATATGATAATTATTTTTCCATACTAGATAATGAATGAATTAAAAGAGGCTTCAGCTGTAGCCACATTTAATTGGGTTTCGAAAGAGGAACTGGGCATCCTGGCACAGCACCTAAGGACTGAGGCAGTAAAAAGAGGAATTCAAGCAAACATAATGGCAGAACAAAATCGGTACACGAGTTTGTTTTTTATGTTTAACTGTGATGCAATGTATTTGTATTTATTCTTGTGATTATTGTTTGGTTTTGTTAATTGAGTTAGTAATTAGCTTGTTGAGGTAATTGTTTTTTGAAAGGATTAATTCGATTCAGAATTGAAGGACACAATATGATTATTGTTTAATTGCAATGCAGGAAATACTAGTGACACAGAATTTGATCTGTAATTAAAAGATAAAAAGGATGGACTCGATTGGCACATTTAATTTGGTTTCGAAAGAGGAAGTAGGCATGTTGGCACAGCTAACACAATGGCAGGACAAAATTGGTACACCAGTTTGTTTTTTTATGTTTAACTGTGATGCAATGTATTTGTATTTATTCTTGTGATTATTGTTTGGTTTTGTTAATTGAGTTAGTAATTAGCTTGTTGAGGTAATTGTTTTTTGAAAGGATTAATTTGATTCAGAATTGAAGGACATAATCTTAATAAGTTAACTAAAACTTCTACAAGGAGTCACATTTTAAATAAATTACTAGTGTGAACCACCTTTACCATGCCTATAAGGTGTTTGATGAAATGCCTTAAGTGTGACTTTGGTATACTTTGGAGATTTTTGCTTTAGTTGTATTCTAAACGTTATAATGAATATGAATACGCATGATGTAATATGTATATGCATGTATGATTATGGTTAGGAGTCCTTGTTGCGCAAATGACTAAAAATAATGTAGAAAGAAAGAACTTGGGAAAAGGGGTCCGTAACGGGTCAAATGAGAGAATGCAACATTTATCTGTATTATGTGATATGAACGAATGCATAAATAAACATAACAAAGTTTGAACGCAATATGGACGCTTATGCAAACATAGAGATTTTAAATGACCTGTACGTGTGTTGAATGGTTAATTTTATAGGAATCTTGAACCATAACAACGAGTATGTGTGACTTAAAGTGGTTGAAAATATGATCAAGGAATCCATACCAACTTTTTTACTTTCTTTCAGGTTGAAGATATGATCAAGGAAAACAATGATAAGACATGTGAAAGAGATTACTGAGTAATGGTCAAATACAGAGCTCAATCCAAAGGATCAATGGCAGATCCTTGAAGATGATGAGCTGAATGAACGGTTAGATTGAAGGAAAAGAGAGAAGATAGATTTAGGCGGGAAAGGTTGTTATTGTATTAACTGTTTTTCTGTTTACAGACTATTGACTATTTATAGTCAAACTAATACAAGTAAAATGACCTTTTTACCCTTTTAACTAACTAACTAATTCTAACTACTTTGACTCTTATCAATACCCTTCCCTTTTAAAGATCCTTGACCCCAAGGATCAAAATCTGGAAATCTTGCTGAAACTTGACTAGCATTCTCCCAAACTGCATCCTCAGGTGCTGTTCCACTCCACTGAACTAGCCACTGGACACAAACACTGTTGTTTCTTTTTAGCACTCTTCTGTCTAACACTTGTAATGGCTTCTGAACTTCTCTTTCTTCCACTGGCAACACAGTTTGCTGAGTAGGAAC
Organism: Ambrosia x helenae; assembly: GCA_030844895.1. Classification (NCBI taxonomy): domain Eukaryota; kingdom Viridiplantae; phylum Streptophyta; class Magnoliopsida; order Asterales; family Asteraceae; genus Ambrosia; species Ambrosia x helenae. The sequence goes on from CM061234.1 coordinate 33,220,012, forward strand.
ATCTCCATAGAACTTTTTCAACAATGATACATGAACAGTAGGATGAATTGTGCTCTCAGCTGGTAACTCTAAGGTATATGCCACACTGCCCACTCTTGCTAATATCTTGTATGGTCCATAAAATCTGGCAGACAACTTTTGATTATACCTGTGATGAACTGACGCCTGTCTATAGGGCTTAAGCTTCAAATACACATAATCTCCAACATCAAAACTTCTATCAGATCTCTTCTTGTCAGCCCATTGCTTCATTTTGTTTTGTGCTTCCACTAAATTCTGTTTCAACATTCCAATGACTTGTTCTCTAGCAGTGAGACTCCTATCTACCACTTCTACTGAACTTTCCCCAGGTAAGTATGGTAAATGGATAGGAGGAGGCTGGCCATACACAATTTCATAAGGAGTTGACTTGATGGCAGACTGAAAACTAGTATTGTACCAGTATTCAGCCAAAGGAAGCCACTTCAGCCAATCCTGAGGCTTCTCAAAACACATGCACCTCAAATAGCTTTCTAAGCACCTGTTCAGTACTTCAGTCTGGCCGTCCGATTGTGGATGATAGGAACTTGACATACATTGAACCACTTCTTGCAAAATCATCAGTTCCTTCCAAAAAGTGCTAACAAACACTTTGTCTCTATCTGAAACTATGGTTTTAGGACTCCCATGAAGCTTGTAGATGTTATCAAGATACACTTGAGCCACTTCAACTGCTATAAAAGGATGGCTCAAAGCTATAAAATGAGCAGCCTTACTCAACCTGTCCACAACTACTAAAATGACACTTTTGCCCCTGGAAACAGGTAGCCCCTCAATGAAATCCATAGAAATATCTTCCCACACCCCTATTGGAATAGGTAAAGGTTGAAGTAACCCTGGAGATGCTGCTGTTTCATATTTACACTGTTGGCATGTTGGGCATCCTTGAACATAAGTCTTGACACTGTTTTTCATTTTGGGCCAGTAAAATAATCTGCACAACCTTTTCAGTGTAGCATGAACTCCTGAATGACCCCCTTGAACTGAATCATGGACCCATTGTAAAATCTTTAGTTTTAGAGATGGAGAATTGCCAATTACCAATTTGCCCTTCCTTCTCAATTCTTCATTCTGCCAAGTATAGTGTTTGTGACTGATAGGATTGTGTTGTAGCTCTTGAATCATCTTCTTAACATCCAAATCCTCATTCCAAACCTGCTGTATTTCTGTCAACAGATCAGAATGAGCAGATGATACAGACAGCTGCAATAACTCTCCATGAGTGACTCTTGAGAGAGCATCAGCTACTGAATTCTCTGACCCCTTCTTATACTGAATTTCATATTCCAATCCCATCAGTTTTGAAAGCCACTTCTGTTGGAAGGGTGTGGCCACTTTGTTTTCTAGCAAATGCTTTAGACTTTGTTGATCAGTTCTAATGATGAATGGTTTATTCATCAAGTATGGTTGCCACTTCTGAACTGCATGGATAATGGCCAATAACTCTCTTTCATAAGTAGATAAAGCTAAATTCTTTGGAGACAAAGCTTTACTAATGAAAGCAATTGGGTGACCCTGCTGCATTAAAACAGCCCCAATACCATACCCTGAAGCATCTGTTTCAATGATAAAGGGCTCATTGAAATTGGGCATTGCTAGAACAGGAGGTTGCATCATAGCAGCCTTTAGAACATTGAAAGCAGCTGTAGCTTGCTCAGACCACACAAAAGCATCTTTTTTAGTCAACTGAGTCAATGGCCTTGCAAGACTACCATAATTCTTAATGAATCTTCTATAGTACCCTGTCAATCCCAAAAACCCTCTCAATTCTTTACAGTTTTTTGGAACTGGCCACTGCTGAATGGCCTGCACTTTGGCTGGATCAGTAGCAACACCTTTTTCTGAGATGATATGCCCCAAATACTCTAACTCACTGGCCCCAAAAACACATTTAGACTTTTTAGCAACCAACTTATTATCCCTTAACAATTGTAGCACCAACTTTAAATGATCCAAATGAGAATTCCAAGTGGGACTGTACACTAGGATGTCATCAAAGAAAACTAGTACAAATTTCCTCAAATGCACCCTTAAGACATGGTTCATCAACCCTTGAAAGGTTGAAGGAGCATTGGTCAAGCCAAAGGGCATGACCATAAACTCATAATGCCCATTATGTGTCTTGAATGCAGTTTTTCCAATATCACCATTATGCATTCTGATTTGATAATACCCAGATTTCAAATCCAACTTTGAAAAGAACAGAGTTCCATACAATTCATCCATTAATTCTTCTACTAATGGAATAGGGAACCTATCAGGTATTGTAGCTTGGTTTAACTTCCTATAGTCTATACACATCCTCCAATTTCCATCTTTTTTCTTAAGTAAGACTACAGGTGAAGCAAAAGAGCTACTGCTTTGTCTAATAATACCTTGTTCCAACAGTTCATTAGTCATTTGCTCAATGACATCCTTTTGTAACAAAGGATACCTATAAGGCTTCAAATTAATCCCCTGAGTTCCTTCTTTTAAGGGTATTCTGTGATCAAAAACTCCCCTATTTGGTGGTAGAGTTTGTAAGTCACAGAAAACATCATGAAATTCTTCCAATAGAGGTAACAAACCTGGTAATTGGTTGGAAGATGCTGCTGCTGAATCTTTATGTAGTACAATAGAAGTAGGGGTTTCTTCTCCTTCAATTGTACACAGTTGGATCATTGAAAGCTCTGCAGCTTGCCTTGTTACCTTCTGCACACTTCCTTTTCCCACACTTGATAATTTCTTGGCCATAGTACCCCTGAGAATGACCTTCTGCCCTTGATACTTAAACTCCATAACTCTGTCTTGAAAGTTCATTTGTATGGTCCCCAAGGTGGAAAACCACTGAACTCCCAACACTAGATCACAACCTCCCAAGGGCATGACATAGACAATAGTCACAAACTCTAGACCCTGCATCTTCCATCTAAAGTTGAGAATCATCTTGTCACACACTTCTTTCTTCCCATTGGCCACCTTAACCAACATAGGAGCCTTGTAGTAACTATAACACACCCCAATCTCTGAGCCAACAGGAAATCCACAAAATTATGAGAACTTCCTGTGTCCATCAGAATATGTAATCTATACCTTCCAAAATGGCCAGTTATCCTTAAAGTTTGATAACTACTATTACCCTCTACTGCATTTAGGGAGATCTGAGCCAACTCCATCTCAGGATCTTCCTCACAATTTTCCTCTTCATCATCACTCAACTCCATCTCAATATGAAACAGATGTGGCCGTTTACCCCTACAATTGTGGCCTCTTACATATTTTTCATCACAGAAATAACACAAACCTTTTGCCTTTCTTTCTTCAAATTCTTCTGTGGTAAAAGTTTTCTTAGCCACATTATTCTTAGTAGTATTACCATTGGTTATTTGTTTAGGAGTTGGTAAGATACCTTTTGTATTGGTATTAAAAACTGATTTACCATTCCACTTAGTTTTCTTACATGTTTGACTTGCTTCTTTCAATTTTACCAAACTATAAGCTTGTTGGACAGATTGCGGTTGAAACATCCTAACATGCAACTGGATCTCTTCTTCAAGACCAGCTAGAAAACAACTCAGGGCATATTCAGGTGGTAAATCCAGTTTACTCACAATAGCATCAAATTGATAATGATAATCTTTGGCATTTGATGTTTGTTTTAGGTTTTTTAAATCAAACATAGGGTCATCAAAGAGATTGCCAAATCTTACCTCTAAAGCATTTTTCAATTCATCCCATGTAGGAACAACATTGTGTCTTTGCTTAATCAACGTTTGGTACCACTGTAAGGCTCGTCCTTCAAAATGAATGGTTGCTAATCGTACTCTCACTTCATCAGTGACATTGTCTAATTGAAAAAACTGTTCATTCTTATACAGCCAAGCCGACAACTCATCACCGTTAAATCTAGGAAAATCTATTTTAGTTAATCTTGCAGAGTAATTATACCCTGAATTAGCATCATCTGAACTGGAAGGTCTTTGTGATCTGGTTCGAGCAGTCTGATCTTTGAGGGAATTGGACAGATCTTTAAACATCTCTTTCATTGCTAACAGAGACATGCTCTGTTCTTTACGAATTTCATTAATGGACACTTCTTGATTCCTTCTGGCGTCGTCAATGTTTTGCATACACATCTTTAGTTGCTGTTGGATCTGAGTTACTTCATTGTCACTGCAATCACTAGCTCGTTCGTCCTCTGGTACTGAATTAGACTGTTTATTGGTTTCAGTCCTCTTCGTCATTTTTTAGGGTTTCTTGATTTGAAGTGAATTATTATTATTATTATGAAAGAATGTAAGGTTTTTGTAAGTGATAGTATTATTATTATTATGAAGGTGAAATGAGTTCGTTAATGGCGGAATTACAGAGTTTTCGAAAATGGAGCGTGCCGAGGAAGACACAGCTCTGATACCATTGATAAGACCTGTGAAAGAGATTACTGAGTAATGGTCAAACACAGAGCTCAATCCAAAGGATCAATGGCAGATCCTTGAAGATGATGAGCTGAATGAACGGTTAGATTGAAGGAAAAGAGAGAAGATAGATTTAGGCGGGAAAGGTTGTTATTGTATTAACTGTTTTTCTGTTTACAGACTATTGACTATTTATAGTCAAACTAATACAAGTAAAATGACCTTTTTACCCTTTTAACTAACTAACTAATTCTAACTACTTTGACTCTTATCAAACAACACTATTCAATGATGGAGAAAGCATGGTTTTGTGAACCTAATGTGAAGAATTTTTGTCAATTGTCCCACCTATTCCCTCCTTCCAACATCTCACCATTTGGGGCTGCACAAAGCTGATATTTTTGACAAGAAAAAACTGAGAAAAAGATGTGAAGGAAGAGGCTCCCCACTACTATCCCCTCATCTCCCATATCCCTGAAATAGACTTTTACCCCAGGTACCTATTTATTATATAACCTTTTGACTCCTTTTATATTTTTGACAGTTTACTCCAGGTAAATTATTCAGAAAAATATGAGATTTATTAAAATCTTTGACACATATTTTTCTTTCCAGCTATTGACTGAATTGAAAGAGGCTAGAAAATGACAATTGCAAAAATACAAAATGTTTTTTCTAGTCTTGAAAAGCCAAACTTTTTTACTTATTATTATTATTATTATTATTTTATTTTATTTTTTTAGCAGGTTTTGCTCTGTTAACAGTATGTTCTATGGATATATCAAAATTTATGTGTGTTGAATGGCTAACTGAATAGGAATCTTGACTTGAACCAAAACCACGAGTATGTGTGACTTAAGGAGCTTGAAGATATGATCAAGGAATCAAGACCAATAAGGTAACGACCTACAAGGTAGGTGTTTCTTCACTCCATATTCGTTATAGAATGTTATATATGTAAAAGCATAATGTCGCTTTACAAACTGCAATGAAAAACTGAAAATGCATTTTTTTTTTTTTTTACAAACTCCATTTTAGACTTTATTTGAAGGTTGTACCCTGATTGGTCAATTTAACTAGTCTATTCAAAGATGGAGAAAGTATGGTTTTATGAAGCTCAGATTTTCAGATTCACAGTTTGAGTTTTTAAGTCACAGGTCAATTTACCAAAACAAAGTAAGTTAGTCTATAGTCATTCTGTTGTAGACAGATCAATACCTTAAGATCAAGCTGTTTGAGCTATCAGAGTAACAACTAATCAGCCTGTGTTTATGTAAGACATACAGGCCTGAGTGTTTTTAAAAACTATTTCCATATAGGCGCATAATGTTATTTACGTTTGTGCGTTGTATGATCATTGATAATGCACTGTTTCGATATAAGCTTTTAACTTTGTTGATTATGTATGAGAGGAACCATGAAAACTTAAAATTAATTAAGTTAATACAAAGGCTAAATGAAATGTGATCACATGATTGGTATTTATATTAGAATTTTAAGTGACGTAAAAAAGTTTAAATTTCTGTGAGCAATTTAACTTTTCAATCTCTACACTTACTGCATAATTACCAAACATATTTTAAATTCTCGGAGACGGGCCTGGAGATAAGGATAGTGATGTAGGATCACATGAGAAATTCATGATTGTAGTTGCTTGTTTAATTGCTATATAGGTCTCCCACTGAAGCTGCAGTTAGATAATAGTTGGCAAAATCAATGCTTTAAAGTGTGGATAATCAAAGACGGGGAAGAGTGCTTTAAAGTCCTTCGACTAGGAAAGCTCATATCCGAAACAGATCGGAGGATAAAGCCTAGGTATCAGATTGGCACAATTGGTAGCCACTGAGATAGGTGTGATCAAGGACAGTCCGAGGGTTGGCATGGCAACTGTCACCAGGGATTTGGATGATGTCACCTTTCTTAACAATCTTCAGAGAATTTATACAAACGGGTCAAAATTTAGCAATTTGTAATAAAAAGGGTCACGGGCTTGTTGAGCTAAAAAGTCTTTGCTACAAGTTGGTGCTCTAATACACAAAACACCCTGATATTGTATTCAACCATTTGTCTATGAAATATTACCGCTGCAGTTTGCTAAAGTTGACTTTTATGTATTTTATTTTGCTTTCATTTAAACAATAAATTTTACATACAATCTCAAGACAGTTAAGTAAATTCTTCCAAAATTTCGTGAGTTACTAAATGCCATTGGTTTGAAGTTATCTATTGACCTCCTTTTCAAATATTTTACCTTTAATCGAAGCAAAAAATATGAGATTTATTGGGATCTTTGTGACGTATTTTTTCTTTCTTTCCAGATGATCACTGAATTGAAAGAAGAAAGAGTGTTCGTTGGATAAACACATTATGCAGACTTGAGAGTGACACCAGATATGGAACTTGTAGCATCATCCATGTAAGAGCTCATTACATAATTTACAAGTGTTAATCCTACTTTTGTTTGTGTAGCATGGAACATCTTTTATTATCTGAACTTTTCTAAACAGATCAAATATCGGTGTAAACAAGCATCCTGCACATATATGATATATCCACTGCCATCATCCCACTAAAGCAGCAGCTTGATGTTAGTTGACAAAATCAGTGCTTTACAGTGTGAAATTTCATACCCAAAACAGAATCGGAAGATAAAATCCCTGACATCGGTTTAGAACAATTGGTGGTCCCGGAGGCAGGTGTGATCAAGGACAATCCAGAGGGTTGGCATGGCAACTGTCAACAGGGATTTGGACGATGTCACCTTTGTTAACGGCTATTAGTGAATTAATCAAATGGGTCAAAAGTTTGCAATTTCAAATGAAATGGGTCACAGGCTGCTTGAGGTGTTGAGCTAAAAAGTCTTTGCTGCAAGTTGGTGCTCTGATGTACGTATTCAACCATTGGTATCACCACCACGTAAATAGCCTGATATTGTAACATCTTTCATGTAAGAGCTCATTACATAATCTACAAGTCTTTTTTTTTTGTTTGGGAATATTCACATCCTTAAGTCTTTGTTTATATGGTTAATCCCACTTTCTTTGCAGGTTTTACTCTGTTAACTAGTTCTATGGATATATCAAAATTTACGTGATTTTCTGAACCCGGAGGAAGACAACATATTCAAGGATGGAGAAAGCATGGTTTTGTGAAGCTCAGATTTTTATAGATTCAACATTTGACTTTTTAGTCATACGTCAACTCAAAATAATAAAGTAAGTTTTAATCTTTTTTCATTTTGTTGTAGATGAAGTCTGGGTTGTTTTCCCCTTCTTAGATCAATCTGTTTTAGTCTGGTTACAACCCGGACACTTGGTTGCATCTAATATTCAAATTAATACTTATATATGTCAGTGTTTATATATCACTTTGTCACTATTTATATAAATTCTGAAACTGAGTTAACAGTTATAGCCTACAAACTAGACTGTTCATCATCATAAAATACAACTTATAATATCTATCTTGAGTCGTTTTAGAATTACTTGTTTGTAAAACTAATTGATGTACGATCACATGAGAAAGTCATATGTGCATTTAAATGAGTATTAAGCTTTAATACTCAAATGTAAATGCGTTTTAATTGCAATGCAGGATCCTTATGCCTTCTTTCGATATGCACCTCCCAGTGAAGCATCATTTTATGGGAATTGACAAGAAAAGCATTTTACAGTGTTGGTAATCAAAAAGAGGAAGAGTGGGTACCATCCATCGGATATGAGATTGCATATCTGAAACATAATCTGAGGATGATTGGTAGTCCCGGAGACAATGGTTCAAAAATTAGCAATCTGAAACCAAACAGGTCATGGGCTTGTTGAGATGTTGAGCTAAAAGTCATTGCCGCTAGTTGGTGCTATGATATATGTATTCAACGATTGGTCTATGAAATATTACTGCTGCAGTTTGCTAAAGTTGACTTAATTTTGATTATCAACCATTAGTCTGTGAAATTAGTAATCGTTTGATGAAAGTTGCATAATATTAATCAAAGCAACATCATGAATATGTTTTTATAAGATAACCCTAACATATTACAGAGAGTCACAAGAACAATAACACGGAATCAGCTAGACAAAACAATATAATGAAAATTTTGACCGCTTGATTCCAACCCATTTATTTTGCCACAGGCTACTTATTTCATTCATAGTCTATGTTCATTCTTTTCCTACGTCTTATATTCTTATTTATTCAGTTCTTCATTCTTCTTTCTTAGGTTATTTAGATGAGTTATTACTGTAAGTCCTATTTCTAAAGAGTTAAGTAAAATAGAAGAGGGCCTCGCCATGTAACCGCATTCCTTAGTTTGTTTCGTTTATAAAAGTCACATATTGCATGTAGTACTCCGATCATGAATGAGAGAACTGTTACAAAATAAAATGACGACCCCTTTTGACGGGTATTGTGCCATACCTTTGACATTCACCAGGACCAGCGTATAATTAAAATTCACTGGTTTCATATGCCTTAGGGGTTAGCTTAACTTTAAGTGGTTAACACCTTGTTTATGATATCGCTTATAGTTTTTAGTATGACATGTAACATAATATCAACTAGGTTGGTCAAATTAAAAAAAAAAAAAAAGAATGTTGATTCTTATGTAGCGTTCGTGTTATAGATTGTAATAGAATTGGAATTGGAATTTACGCAAGAACTACAGTTTTCAATTTGGCAAATGGCAAGTGGCAACTTCACCATTCACAATCAATTTTCATTGTATAATAAAATATGCAAAACTTTGTTTTTATCCCTTTATTAAACAAAGTTTTTTTTTGGTTCCAACTAGGGGGTTTTGCCCCTTTGACCCCACCGGCAGTGGGGGAATCTTGATTCGAAACTTTAGGGGGGTCGAAAGTCACGGGGGATGGAAGTCACTAGTTTCGGGGGGTTGAAAATCAGTTTCGAGGGGTCGAAACCTTATATACCCAAAAATTTATATACGAATACTACATAATCGAAACTTCTAAGCAAAAAATCTGGGGGGGGGGGGTCGGCACCCCTCCCCACCCCTACCCACCAGAGATGATTATGCTAAGCCCAACTAGTATTATACTCTAACATTCCCTCTCAAGCTAACGTAAGTATCACATTTTTAGCTTGATTAATAATAATAAAAAAAAGGCTTTCATATTAGCCTGATAAATCTAAGATGGTCAGAGGGTCCAATCCAAATAACCCACTAGCTGATCCATTAGTATGTGAATAGAAGCCTGATCCAGTAGAAAAAATAAAATCTAATCCAAGGCCCAAGTGAGTCTGGTCTTTCATTATTTAGGCCCAAAGGAGACATGGGTAATCGCCTAATCCAATAGTGTGGCCCATATTGGAAGTGTGATAAGAAAGGCCGAATTTATTCCACTGGACTGAGCAAACCCAAAATATATTCAACCGTTCGCCCACAAATTAATTTTTTTTTTGAACGGCAAGTGGTGTAACCGATGGAGCTTCGGCTAACACCCTGGGCCAGCCTGTACTGATTACCCATTCTACCTGGATTGGGGATCTCCAAAGGTGGAACCCCCATATGTGGTAAATATGGCTCCAACAAGAATTGAACCCTTAACCTCCACATGACCTCCACTCTAGCTCCCCCAATTTTCACCAATTGAGCTACGCTTCATCGGCGCCACAAATTAATTTATATGCAAAAACATAATTTAGTTCCTTTAGGCTCTTTGCATATTTGAGACGGTTGCTATGTAATCCATGAAATTTTGACAATGAATACCACTTATTCATAACTCATTTAAACACTTACCATATATATTCTTAAATAAAATTCATTTAAAAAATTAAGTTATTAGTAACAGAAAAAAAAAATGTAATCAAATCTAGCAAAGAAAAACCACAACGAAGTCATACATTTTGGAACAGAAATGTTATAATATGTCAGTGAAGCTAATACACGACACTACACATGCGTATGGCATGGGAGTTTTATGGTATTGAAGTGATGATGGATACGCGACTATATGGCCAAGTCCCGGTAAAAAAGTGTCTCCCTACATATCTATAGGGTATTTTAAGAGCATCGATTCACGAAAGAGGAGTATATGGTTATACTACCAGTTTTGGGCACTGTTAAGGGTGCTAAAGAGGCCACCTGATATTGGAGGGGGCATATTAACACCACGATACGGGGGCGCTAACCGTGGATTCAGGGAACATATGCGAGGCCAACCAAGGGCGTGAAGGGTAAAGGTTGGTTTTTTATTTTTATATATTAATTTATTAAACATACCAATCATTTAGCTCCACCTCGCTATTTATATTTCCAATTTTTTTTTTTATTATTCACACCACCACATTTTATACTCTTACAACACACCTTAGTGGTGTGAAAGGTGAAAAAAGGTCTGTAAGGAGCAACATTTTTTATCCACCTTTCATCCATCACAATACACAACCATTTTAGGGACTATAAATTGAATACATAAAAACTAGAGAGAAAGAAGTATATTCACGTCCAAGCTATCGTTCATCCATTCCATAGTGAATGTTAATGCTACAGAAGTTTACACACATTACACAAGTAGTCCTTGATGCTTACTGCTCGACAACAACAATCCAACTAGTTTTTACTCTAACAAATAGTTACCAACGTTCATTGTCCCCAAGAGACATAGTGTTGTGGTAAAGCACATAGTTACTATCTTAGAGGTGGATTTGTTCAAATCCTGCAAGGTACATGTATAGGAGGAGTATCTTGGTGTGGTAAAAGCAATGAAGATAAGAACTAGGTGTAAGTGCATGATGTCCCTAGGCTAGTATATATGTTGTTTGAACGTATTTCGGGGTGTTTGGAGATGTTTGTACGCGTTTCGGGACGTTTGGGACACTTCAGGCGAGTACGGTGTGGCTTTAGGCATTTACGGCCTATACCACATTAGCTTTAGGCATTTACAGCCTATACCACATCAGTCTTGATGTGGTATAGCCCTACTCGCATGAAGCTACAAGCAAATAGGGCCCTACTCGCTAGTTGTTAATGTGTGATAGCCTCCTACTCGCCTAAAGGGGTCTGTACGAGTATGAGAGGTATAAATAGTCCCAATCATTGCCCTAATCATTAGTTCTTGCCTCACACACTCTCCAAACACCCTCCCATGGTCTGTAAGGTCTGATTTGATCTCTGTAAACACTCGAGCTCTGTTTTAGTGATTAATCTATAATCTTTTGACCCGTGTGTGTGTTGTAAACACTCGTTTATCATTGTTTCATCTTTGTTTATGTTATTGAGACATATTCAAGGGATTCCGCACCTTGAATATAGCCCTCGTGATTGTCGGGTGACACGTTAGTCGATCCTACAAGTGGTATCAGAGCCGAGGCTCTTATCACGAGTGTTTTGATAGCAAAAACGAGCAAAAACAGGTAGGTTTTATGGGAAAGTTGTGATTTTTAAGCAAAAACCTGTTTTGAAGTTTGAAACTTTGTGTTTTTGATAAAAACCCTTATTTTCAAATTCTTGGTGTATGTTTATGGATTAAAACGTGTGTTTTTTATTAGGTTTTGTTCTAAAAGTGTTTTGGAAACTTTTCCAATCATTTGGGGTTTAAACACATTGTTTTAGATAAGATTTTGAGGCAAAAAACGGCTGTTTTTGAGCAAAAGTGGGGTTACAGATCAGATCTAGCGATTACGCAGACATTCTAGCACTTAGGAAACCCTAATCGCCTATATTCAGGCGATTACAAGTTGTTTCACACGATTAGGCTTCTATTCGCCTATCACTTAGGCGATTACAAGCTGCTATACAACATCAAGCCCTAATCGCCTATTTCTTAGGCGAGTACAAGGATCCTTCACACATTTCAACCCTAATCGCCTCTATTGCTAGCGAATAGAGGGCTACTCGCCTAAATCAGGTGTGGTATAGCTCCTACTCGCGTGAAAGGTCTCCATACACTAGCATTTACACCTAATCGCCTATAATCACACAAATAGAGTTCCTACTCGCCTGAAAGGACCTGAAACTGAAAAATTTGACTAAGTATCGGACTTTTGACAAATATTAACATATGGCAAACCCGTGGGGTCATCTAAACCAACCTAGGCAACATAATAACCAACAATTGAACAATCAAGCGAACGTACCCACAAACCCTTGGCAATACTCAGCCGAGCGAAACGCGCAACGGATGCAACAAGCGCAGATGCAAGAGAATGTTGCCGGAATCAATCCGTGGGCGCTAGCGGCTCAACAACAAGCGATGAACGCGAATCCTTGGGCACTCGCGGCTGCTGCAAACTCACAGACGAATCATCTGTCTTCCGTTCTCATGAGTGACTTAGAGACGGGTAGTTCGATTAGTTGTCCTCGGCTTCCGTCAAATCGAAGGAATAGATTACAACGAAGTATACGCTCCAGTTGCGCGCCTTGAAGCTATCCGGATGTTCTTAGCTTACGCTTCGTACAAACGGTTTAAGGTGTATCAAATGGACGTGAAAAGTGCTTTTATGTATGGTGTCGTGAAGGAAGAGGTGTATGTTGCTCAGCCACCGGGTTTTGAGGATCCGCTACATCGCGAAAAAGTCTACAAATTGAACAAAGCGTTGTACGGACTCCATCAGGCACCGCGTGAATGGTACCAAATGCTTAGCAACTATCTGATATCCAACGGGTTCAAACGTGGACTCGTGGACTGCACCTTATTCACCAAGGAAAAGGGTGGTGATCGTCTTCTCGTACAGGTTTATGTTGATGATATTATTTTTGGGTCTACTAATGATGTCATGTGCAGGGAATTCGAAAAGCTTATGCAGGATAAATTTGAGATGAGCTCGATGGGGGAGATGCAATTCTTCCTCGGTCTACAAGTAGAACAACAAGAGTAGGGGATCTTCATCCACCAGACAAAATACGTTGCTGACATCTTGAGCCGGTTCCAGATGGAAGACTCTACTCCGGTAGGCACACCAATTCAGACCAATCACGGGATTGGGCCTGACGAGAAAGGACAAACCGTTGATCCTTTTCTCTATCGAGCTATGATAGGCTCACTCATGTACCTCACTGCATCAAGACCTGATATAATGTTCGTGACATGGTTAGTCAAGGCCGAAACAGTCCCACTTGGTTGCTGTGAAGAGGATCTTACGTTATCTAAAGGGTTGTCCGACCAAAGGTCTTTGGTACCCTAATGATGATAAGTTTGACCTCATCGCATTTAGTGATGCTGACTATGGCGGATGCAAGACAGACTTAAAATCCACATCGGCTGGATGCCAGTTTTTGGGACCAAGACTAGTCTCGTGGCAGTGCAAGAAGCAAGCCTCAGTCGCCTTATCCACCTGCGAGTCGGAATATGTAGCAGCATCAAGCTGCTGCTCCCAGGTTCTTTGGATACAGCAACAAATGAGAGACTACGGTTTGAAATTTCTTAATACTCCCATTCACTGTGACAATGAGTCCGCTATAGCTCTTGCTAAAGACTCAGTTAACCATTCCAAGGCGAAACATATCTTGGTTAAGTATCATTTCATACGCGATTGCTATGAAAAGAAACTTATCGATATGGTAAAAATCCACACAGACTACCAACGTGCCGATTTATTCACCAACGCTTTTGACCGTCCTCGTTTTGAGTACTTGTTAATCTTAAACGGCATTAAAGTTAAGCAGGATTAGATCCTCATCGGTAATCGTTTTTGTAAATATTTTTCTTTAAAAAAAATCGGAAAAATCCAAAAATATTGTCCTTTCGCAAATTTTTAGATTTTTAGGGGGAGAAAATTTCAGAAAAATACAAAAACATTCAGAAAATGCAAAAATTCAAAAAAAAAATGAGAAAATCCCAAAATCAAAAAAATTGAAAAATGCAAAAATGAGTTTCTTTGGTGAAAATGGGAAGATGATATTAACCAATCAGTCGGACTGTGTGGACCCTTATCATCTTAAAAATATTGGAACTGATAGGTAGCCTCTACAATGATGTGTCGGTAGGCTCAAAATCATTTTCAAGTTCGGCACGGTGATATAAACTTAATTCAACTGAATCTTGTGTGGATCAACGTGCGTTGGCATATGGTCTTGGTACCGAAATCTCGTTTGATAGCATGCCAAAATCCGAGGTTTCATGGTCTTTAAGAGGTTGGTACATCCGGGGTGAACTGGACATCTCTCAGAATAAATAGGAATGGCACACGTGTCGTACGTTGGGGTCGCAGCCTACGACTGAGACACCCCTATGTCATTTCCTGGAAAAAAAAAACAAAAAAAAAAAACAAAAAAATAGAATAAATTCTGATCAGGAGACGTCCGGGAATCCTAAAAGAGCAAAAAGATTCATATATGCCAAAACCCTATTCTCAATGAGAATTTGCTCTAAGGTATCAAATCATATACCTAAAGCATCGTACCGTGAAAAATCAAATATACGGTATTTGACTTGAACCCTGGTTTGGATCTTTCTGTTGCAGCGTTTCTGCAGACCTGATCACTACTGAATCCACTCCTTGTAAAATACGGATGACAACAGCTTACTCACCGGTTACGAGGAAGCTTTGTGCATGACTTGATACGGGAATGTGTCGCGTGGCGGGGAACACCTTGCATCTCAGTCTTAATATTACCTTAAACGTATCTAAAGTGTCTAGCGATAAAACTTGATTTTGAGTTTAGGTGGACAACAATATCGACAGTTGTTGTAGGATGCTTATTGGTAATGTAAGCGAAAACTGAAAATATAAGGGTTCTAGTAAAGTCCATACACTGATATGATTCCCTAACCGTTGAAACTCGCAAAAATATGTTAGTTTACAGTTAGTTGATCTCCCGTTTTGTTTTATTTATGCTTAGTTTAGCTTAATTAATCATTCTTGATTGCCGATGATGGAATCCTAATCCTTTGTAATCTTACTTCTTCATAAATAAAACGCCGAAAATCAACTTGTCGAAAAATTGTGCTTTTGCCGGGTCAAAACCAAACTTTCTCTTAAGTACGGGGGTCGAAAATGAAAGTTTTTCAAAGTCATGAGTCGTCATTTGTGCCATGTGTTTAAACGAGATGAAAAACGCATGTTTTGAACCTTAACGGGTCAAAAATGCGAGAATTGGTGCTGCAGGGGCATTTTGGTAATTTCTGTGAAAGTTAGACACAATTAGAGTTCTAATCGCATGAGTATGAACGATTACATTTGTAATCGTGTGTTGGTATTGACGAGTACTTCCTATTCGCGTGAGTGTATAAGCGAGTAGGGATTTTGTCTCATATGATACACAAGAAACAGCTATAGACGATTAGAACTTCCATTCGTGAGTGTGTCTAGCGAGTGGCTGTACTCGTGGGTCACTTTAAGCGAATAGACTCCCATTCGTATTTAAGTCACGCGATTAGGAATCCATATAAAAGCAGCCCTTAGAAATTTTTGACTTCACTTTAAAAAAAAAAAAAACTACTCTCTGCTATACCCGATTCCCTCCTACCTGATTTAAGCAAATCTCCTGCCCGAGTTTTCTTGATCTGTGATTATTACTCTACATTATCAAGGTAACTTCATCTATTAATTTCAGATCATGTCAGCTTGAATTAAGGGTTTAAATCCGTTTTTCTTATGTCAAAACCCTAGCTTTTGTGTTCTTGATCGGGCTACGTTATAGGGTATTACTTGATGATAAATCTTGGTTGGCGTTTGATTATCGGCACCTATAGGGGCTGTTAGTGCAAAAATTTTGACCCATAACATCAAGAAATCAAAAGCCCCAAATTTGAATCCCTTATAAACCCTAACCGTTAAACAGTCAGATACATCTTTAAATCCGAACTGTTGGTACAATATTCTTTAGGGATGTGTTATTGGGTGACTCGTAGGCTTTAATGAGATAAAAACCGAACTCGAATCGTCAACCTTCAAGATTTGACAAGAATGGATACACGTTGCTACTGTTCACGCGATTAGAATTCCTAATCGTGTGAACTGTAATGCGAATGAAGGCTGTGATCCCCTAATCGCATGAATAGTATAGAGATTAGGGAGATTCGTGTGTCTAATCGCGTATATTGGACAGCTGTGTGTTCTACTCGTGTAAATATTAGGTGATTACAAGTTGTAATCGCCTGAAACAGTCTGATAACCAACTTTGTCAAAATTTTGTCAAGTTTTTGTCCGTTTCAGTCCGTGTGGTCCGATTTATGAATATATGATCAACCTATGATACTTATTACGTGTTTTGGTGTACAGGATGGAAAATTGGAAGACATCGCCAAAGCACAACTGTTGTGCTTTTCTCGGACTGATTACTTTGGATAAAGGCAAAGTCTTTCAAGGCGTCATCGACTTCTTAAAACGATCGAGAATACACTATGCGATATCCAAGCAGCACGCTGCTTACAAGGATATCTTGCTGGAATTCTATCGTAACGCCAAGGTTGATCCCAAGGCTGATCCGATCGTGTTTACTAGTTCGGTTCAAGGAGAAGATGTTATTGTCACCGAACAGATAATTCGAGAAGTGCTACAGTTTGGAGATTCCGATGCTGATCCTATAGTGTTTGACGCTATTCTGATACGTGGCGGCTTTCTTAGGATGAAGTATTTGGGTAAAGTCGACAAACAGACGATGCTGAAGAAAGGATTACTTCCGCCGGAGATTAAATATCTTACTCATGTGGTCTTGAAGTGCCTTGGTCCGAGAAAAGGTGCTTTTGATGCGATAAGAGATACATTGGCCTCTGCGATTGTCGCTCTGACACTCAACAAGCCATTTAACTTCTCCAAGATTATTCTGCACCACTTAAAGGAGATCATATTATTGCCGCCGACAAAGAAGTCTTTCATTGTCTATCACCGGTTCTTACAGTTGATCATTGATAATCAAGTACCTGATTTGGTGAAGCATCCTGCTGAGTATATAGGGACTGATGATATTACTCAGGCTGAAATGAACAGGATGAGAAGTTACAAAGGGCGACCGAAGTCTGAATATCCTCCGAATAGACGACTATATGGGCACTTGAAGAAAGAAGACTATGTGTCACCACCAGGCAACAGGTGGAGACACGAAGATAGTGATTCAGAGGATGACTTCCGTATCCACAGGTTGGTGTTTAAAGAAGGGGACAATATAGGGCGTAAAACAGATGAGTTGGGAGAAAACGCCCCAGGAAGGATTTCTGACACGGCTGAAGGTGATGAAGAGGATTTTGATCCGAATTTATTAGACTTCTCTGAACCTTCTGGTACTGCACAAGAACCTGATGCCTCTCAGTCTGGAAGAGGTAAAGCACATGTTGATGAAGACGCACCAGTTGACATAACTGATGCAGATGACGACTCAGAAGCTACAGAAGATGATTCACCCGATGTACTCTCTCTAGAAGAGGATAGAGCTCTCACAGCCGAGGCGAGAGACCTTGCAAGAGATCCCACTTTCACTCCAGGTAGTGGTGATCTTATTGCAGATATCGATGTAGAGCTTGCCTCTTCTCCTCCTGCAAAGAGACAAAAGACAACTGCCAAGAAGGACATGGTTCGAGGTAAGAAGACGATGTCTGTTAAACCTCAAGCGGTGAAACCTCCAAGAAATAGACGATTCACCCTTCCTGAAGCTTTTGGGGATCCAGTCACTCAATCCTCTCAAGCGGCAGCAGCAACAGCTACAACAACAGCAGCTACAACAACAGCAGCAACAACAACAACAGCAACAACAACAGCAGCTACAACAACAGCAACAACAACAACAACAGCAACAACAACAGCAGCAATGACATCTTCGGCTCCTATTACAGTTAGTGCAGCGATGCCTGCCAGTGTCACTATGTCAATGCCTACTTCGGTAATCTTCACTGAGCCAGTCTCTGTTACCAAGGCAGCGACAAGCTCGCAGATTGTTCCTAATACTATTGGTGACAGGATCCGAAGTATAAGACAGAAAGTTCGACCCACAGCTTCCGGTTCATCCGATCAGACCTCTTCGTCTGCTTCTGCTACAAATGAACAACTTCAAAGAAAGATTAGCGAGCTAACTGCCATAGTAGCTGCGCAAGCACGTGATATAGCAGAATTGCGAACGAAGAATGCAAGCATAGAAGAAAATAAGAACGCAATGCTTGAGCTGATCGAAGAATCTATCCAGTCTAACACAGAGCTAAGAACGACGGTAGATGCGCTCACATTATCTAACCAGCAGGTCATAGGGTCGAATAGGCTGATGATGGAATCTCATCAGCAGCTGATACAGTCGAACCAAAGTACTTTGGAGAGACTTGCAGGTGTAGAGGCCTCAAATAGCGAACTTCGCCTGATCAATGTGAACAATGAGTGAAGGATCACGAAGACTGAAAAAGAAAATGCCGAGCTGAGGGCTAGGATAAATGAGTTGACTGGAACTCAACCTAGACTCACCGGTGGTCCTAGTTCAGAGTCTGGTGCTGGTGATGATGATGATGAGGATAATGATGATGAAGAAGATGATGATGAGGATGACGATGATGATGAGTCAGATGGTGATGATGATGTTGGAAAGGGTGGTGGTGGTGATCCTGGAGCCACAGGTGGTGGCGGATCATCAACTGGATCTGGAACTCAGCGAACAAAGAAGAGTCACGACAAATCAGGCAAGGATCCCGCAGCAGGTTCTTCTGCTCAGGGGGAGCCTGATCCAATGAAGAGCAAGATTCAGCAACTCAAAGACTCACTGAAGCGAGCTATAGTTCCTGTGGAAAATGTCGAGCCTCTAAACAGTTATTTCGACTATGATGATGATGGCAACCTGTACGTGCCTCCTGTGTCCTCTGATTATGATCTGGAAGAAGGTGAAATACCTCCTGAGGTTACACCTGAGGACCTGGAAAAGATTTTTGGTTTGGCACCTGGAGAATCTTCTAGTGCAGGCCACTCTGCTCCAGAACTGCATCCAGACAATCATGAAGTGGAGATGGAAGATGGAACCATTATCACTACACCCGAGTATGTGGTTGATGAGTCGAGCAGCGGGATACCTAAGATCTCTGAGGAGATGCTTAATCAGTCTGAAGAAAAGCTAAAGTCTGATCCTACACCTGTCCCAGACAAAGTGAAAGAACGACATGACAAGATCAGACAAAAGTATCCTGAGTGGTTTCCATCTGGAGGCGAGTCTGAGAAGAAAAAGGAACCTGTACAAGCATCAATATTCAAGAAACAGTTGGTAAAGATGTCAGGAAGCGTGATCAGCTGGGCTTACATAAAGCATGCTAAGATGTTGGGAGTAAAGTGGCAGGATGGTCTTCTCTACTTTCAACCGTACACGAAAGTCCTCAGTCTGCCCTTCTGGCATATTCGTGATTTGGTTAGATTACAGCCTCCTTTGTATCATGAGTCTCGCTATGAACTTCAAGGGTTCTACAACATTATGAGAAGAGAAAGTGTTGAGGGATGGGACCAGTTCCAACCACAGTACCCAAAATCCATTGTGACAAACAAGATTCATCCCATCACAAAGAATCCTATTTGGAAGCACATCATCAAACCACCCGAAACCGCGTCGAAGATTCCATTAGTTCCGGTTGAGCAAGACTTCTCTTCTAAGCTTTATTACTGGCATTATGACGCAGAGACAACAGAAGCCGTAATAGTCTTGAGCAACTCACCAAAACCGTGCAGGAAAATTAGAATATGGGATCCAATGTGGCTGATTAACTGCTCGGAGAAAGACGTGGAGACTTGTTCTTATATCCAATACAACATCTGAAGGCCGAAGCCGATCAAGCATTGAAGTTTCAATGGGTGATTCGTTTCTGTCACGCCAACAAAGTTCATGCGGGATGCGACTGGTCAAGACTTTCCAGGATAGAGACAATGTCGATTTGATGAAGACTGAAGATGCCGCATGTTTTGTTTATGTTATGTTTTCTGTGTATGTTTTCAATTTTGAGTCTGTAAAGTTGCTAGTAGTTGCTATAAACGATGTCTTATGTAATCTTTGTACGTATACTAGCCTGGTCCAAGGGGGAGTCTGTAAGTGCATGATGTCCCTAGGCTAGTATATATGTTGTTTGGACGTATTTCGGGGTGTTTGGAGATGTTTGTACGCGTTTCGGGACGTTTGGGACACTTCAGGCGAGTACGGTGTGGCTTTAGGCATTTACGGCCTATACCACATTAGCTTTAGGCATTTACAGCCTATACCACATCAGTCTTGATGTGGTATAGCCCTACTCGCATGAAGCTACTAGCAAATAGGGCCCTACTCGCTAGTTGTTAATGTGTGATAGCCCCCTACTCGCCTAAAGGGGTCTGTACGAGTATGGGAGGTATAAATAGTCCCAATCATTGCCCTAAGCATTAGTTCTTGCCTCACACACTCTCCAAACACCCTCCCATGGTCTGTAAGATCTGATTTGATCTCTGTAAACACTCGAGCTCTGTTTTAGTGATTAATCTATAATCTTTTGACCCGTGTGTGTTGTAATTACTCGTTTATCATTGTTTCATCTTTGTTTCTGTTATTGAGACATATTCAAGGGATTCCGCACCTTGAATATAGCCCTCGTGATTGTCGGGTGACACGTTAGTCGATCCTACACTAGGCTTCCTTTGGAGGTCGCGAGTTTGAATCCGAGCCACACGGGTTTTGTCCAACCTACGTTACGCTAGAGAATTTCGACTCTTGTGGTGGCGCAACTGGTATCAAGTGGTATCAGGGGTTATGGTTCCTCTGAGGACGCGGTTTGGGCCCGTTAAGCAGGTGTTATGCCCTTTATGAATAAACTATGTGGATTCTCAAACCGGGTTCAGTCTCACAAGCCGACCTGCGACTACCCATTCTAAAAAAGTCGTCGTTCTAAAAAAAACGTTAGCCTCTCACGAAAGACTACATTAAACTGCGATCCAAACGCTTTGATTTTATTAAACCGCAATCCAAACACTCCCTTTTGACGTTAATTGAAATCGAAATTTTGACATTAATCGAAATAAATCACATATAAATAACCAAAACTCCATCACCAAACATCCTAAGACCTGAATCACCACTCACTCTTCTCTTCTTCTTCTTCTTTTTTTTTTTTTTTTTTTTTTTTTTTTTAAGGCAAAACTCTCTCATTCACAATGTAACCCTTTCGTTTATGCAATGGTTAGTCTTTTTCATACTTCATGTCTTTCATATTCAGTTGAATTTTGGTTAATTTTATGTTTCTTTATGGATTTTGGTATTTAAGGTTTACTGAGGTTAAACCAGTTACGAAAATAAATCAAAGATTGTTGCTAGTCACTTTTTATGGCCTATTGAACTGAATATATACCTTGTTTCAATAATCTACTTTTAAAGAGAGTCGAATTTGCCATTGATTCCATATTCATAATAATTTTAAATTCAAAGAACAGAAAAAAAACACATGTCAGTGGTGACTCAATAGGTGATGGGTTTGTTTTACCTTATTTAATTCTTTCAATGGCTGCTTTTCTTGACTTGAAGTGATTATTATAATAAATAATATTAAAAAGCAAAGATTCGTGTGAAGAGCGGTTACTGTTTCACTCAATACAATCGGCCAATGCATACGTACAAGCCTGGTGATGCGTGTCTCTCTTCCCAAATCGCTTTGTATCCCTATGTAGTTGTTCACCTTCTCTCATCTCTTCAACCACTGTCTCTGTTTCTATTCTATGTTCATGCGCGTTTGTCCAACCGATTGACTAAGACATCAGTAGTGAACCGGTTCCCTTGCATAAACCATTGAAAATTAGGGGAGAAATCTGTACATCTGATTTCTGACCCATTGGCCACACCAACTGACATATTAGTGACTGGTTTGAGGGAACATTTCAATTTCATGTCCAATAATTTGTTCATAAAATTATGTGTGGATCCAAAGTCAATCAAGATTCCCAACTGTTTATTTCCTATAGTACCAATAACTTTGATGGTAGAATAAGAAACCATGCCTATTAGAGCATGAATTGAAATCTGAGGTGTGTTAGTCCACTCTTGCTGGCCTACTTGAACTTCCTCATGATCCATTTGAACTATTTCCTCATCTTGAAGTACTTCCTCAATTTCTTCTTCTACCCCTATGACGTCTAGTACATACAATTGCTTGTTTGGACATTTATGGGTGGAAGAAAACTTTTCTGGGCACCAAAAACATTCCCCCTTGGCTCTTTTTAATTCTATTTCTTTACTAGAATTTTGTTTGGTATTAGTAAACTTTTTTGTTCATGGGTGGGGAGGGTAATAATGGCAGGTGACCCACATTAACAGGAGGTTTAACTAAATTCTTTCCATAAGAAGAATTATACCTGACTACAGAGGAATGGTTAACCTTCTAATTGGTATTTTTCTGAGCTTTTGCAAGATAGTAGGCTTCCTTCATTGTCTGAGGCTTGAACATCTTGACTGGACCACCAATTTTAGGCTTGATGGCTTTCAAGAATATGCTAACAGCATAGGTTTCAGGGATTGAGACCTTCAACAAACAGGCATCAAAATCATCACAAAAGTCTTCTAATGGTCCTGTTTGAACCATTGAAGCCAAGGTGCCCATAGCATCCTCAAATAGGTCAGTGGAAAACCTATTAACAGTGGCTTCTAAATAATCTTGCCATGTTATCTCAGAAATTGGTACTCCTTTTGTCTTTTAAAACATTTGATGCCACTTAACTATTTTGCCCTCCAAATGAATGGCTGCATATCTAACTTTGAAATTATCAGGAGTCTCATCAACAGTAAAGAAATGTTCACAACGATAAATCCAATCATCAACTTCTGACCCATCAAACTTAGGGAAGTCAATCTTCCCAATCCGATGCAATCTATTAATTATTGGACCCTGATTATTATTCACCACAGTTGGACCTTGCATTCCATTACCAGATCCTCCATTAGAAGACTCAGCATTTAGTTTGGACAATAAGGCTTGAACACTAGCATTTAGGCTAGCAAATGTGGCTTCAGACTTCTGCATGAAGGCATCAACCTTCAACAGAGTCATAGCATGTTCATCAACAGTTTTTTTCTAATGAAGACTTTTCTGTTTCAGATCAACTACGAGTGGTCATTTTAAACAAGAATTGAAAAAAAAAAATCAAGAAAGATCAAAAAAAGAACAAAGAATCAAGAATTGTTATCAAGATTGGACAAATCTCGAATAGATCGATCCAAGGATTTGAATGATCACTAGTTGATCAATTCAATGGAATGGCTTAATCACCGATTGATTAAACGACGTAAGAATTGAATTGAGCTGAAATGAATCTGGAAATGAAGAACAGAGCAATTACAGAGAATAAAAAATGAAGAAGATGATCGGAACAGGGTGGTTAGTTACAGTGGCGACTGGTGGTTAGTTACGACGGTGGAAGGTAGTTGTGGTGATCGGAGGCCGAGGAATAACCGCTCTGATACCAATGATAAGGTTGAATCGAAAGAAAAGAAAATCAGAGAGAGGAATTCTCACAACCATACTCTTCTCATTCATCTTCCTGCCTATATAACAGCTATTACAACTAACTGTCAACCAATCTTTTACACAACTAGACCCTGTACTTTCAGACTATTGACACTTATTACAATTATACATTTTAACAGACAATACAACTAATACAAATGACAGAATAGTCCCTCTACTTTATGACACATATCAGAAAAATAAATCATAGATTGTTTCTAGTCACTTTTTATGGCCTATTGGACTGAATACATACATTGTTTCAATAATCTATGTTTAAACAGACTCCAATTTGCTATTGATTCCATATTAATAATAATTTAAATTCATAGAACAGACAAAAACACATGGGTTTGTTTTACTTGGAGGGCAATCTACAAGTTCTCCCGATCTAGCTTAAGGGAGGGTGTTAGACGTATATAAATATATTTAAGCTAGATATATTATTAAGTTATAATAGGGTGTGTCGGTCAATAAAGAAACGCGTCGGTCAACCTCAATCCGACGGTTATAATAGTTAGCGGTTATTTCATATCATCATGTATATATGTATTGTATTGTGTAATTATAAGTTATCAAGTTTGTAAACCAAACCACAGAAAAACCAAAGAACATCGAAAATCTTTGTACAATTCATCAAATATCAATGAAATCATATGTTTGTATATAGATTCGTAAGTTTGAATTCGATTGTTAAACTTCCGCTGCCAACAAAACTGGTATCAGAGCCATATCGAAGATTCACAACAAGGAACGATTGATTGTTGCGACTGCAGAAAGAAACATAAAACAGAGTACGAAGAAACCGTTCAAGAAATCCAATTCAGACGTAAGAATCGATATCAGAAAAGAGAGAAATTAACGCAACAACACAAAATGAGGAATTACAATACTAAACTGAAGAATCTCAATCGAACGGATCAATTGCGTTGATTTACCAGAACAAACCAAAACAGAGACTCAAAGAAAAAAAATCGAAAGCAACAAGAACTGTGACAAAAATTGAATCAGAAGCGGAGAAAGTTTTTTTTTTTTTTTATAACAAACATCAGAGATCCACAAATCGAATCGTAAAACTTCTGTAAAAATCTCTTGAATTCCTTATTTACATACTTTATTATTTGAAAGAAACAGAGTATATATATTTCGTTTTTTTCGGATTTACATACGAAATAATCGGTTTACAAGAAACGTAAATAATCGTTTCAAATCCTCTGTTTGGAATTTGAGGAAATCAAGATTGTAGTTTCAATTTCTTGAATATCCATACCACAGTAGAAGAAAAGAAAGATGCCATTTTTGGATATTAAAATATTCTTGTGAGGATATCATACGGTTGAAAAGTCAAAACAATTTTTTGTTTAAAAAGGCAATTCGATATGTGTATATTTTCGTTAAAAAGTTTCTCTTATATAAGAATTTTATAAGAAAAGGAAATATCGTACAAAGATAGACGCGAGAAAAAAAAAATGAAAGGCGGACATGAAAGGAGGCGGGACATAAACAACGGTCTAGATTGCATAAGTCCGCGACTACGCGCGATTGCAAAATTGAAACAAGAAATTGCAATAATGGAGTTGGAATATGAAATTGCATTACTAGAATATGAAGTCGAACAATTCAACGAAGACGAGGTAATAACAACAAAAGAGGAAGCAAAAGAAGAAAGAAAGGAAGGAATGTCATGTTATTGGAAATTTGTTAGAAAAGAAGAATTTGTGGAAAAGAAGCATAATAGAGAGAAAGAGAAGGATAGAGACATGAGTTTGAACGAAAAGTATAAGGATAGAAGGAAACACAAAGAGAGGTACATGGAGAAGAAACGAGAACGAGTGAAGGAGAAGTTGAACGAGAGAGAAAGAGAAAACGAGAGCGATAGAATGGATAGAAGAGAACGAGAAAAACATGACAAGGATAAAGAGTTCATAGAGAAATCGAAGGAAAACCGACATCAACGCAAGAGAAAAGATATAGGATACAATTATTATTATGAGAATAAGTGTGAAGAAAACAATGGGCCACAGTGGAAAGAAAACAACGATACAATGGAAGACTAAATTGAGGAACAAACAACAAGAAATTGAGAATGGAACCTCACTAGAAAGAAAAGAACTGAGTATCCCTGTTGTGAAGAAGGAAGCGTTGAATCAAGAGAAAAGGAAAAGAAGTTTAAATTTAGTGACTATATCTAGCGACAAAGAAGGAAAGATTTTAGCGAGAGGAGGAAAATTACTAGCGACAGAAGAAAGGAGATTTAAAGATCTTGTGTACAAAAATTTCGAGAAGTCTAGAAGACCTAGAATGGAACAGAGAATAAGGAAGCTTTATTGCTATCGTGAACCCGGACGAACGATTCATCATGGATATATCAAAGAAAATAATGAAGATGAATGCAAGGGATATATACGAATCAAATATCATCATACTCAAGATTATCTGAAGAAATCAAAATGAAGAATTCCTACAATTTAAGAGACAATCTACAAGTTCTCCCGATCTAGCTTAAGGGAGGGTGTTAGACGTATATAAATATATTTAAGCTAGATATATTATTAAGTTATAATAGGGTGTGTCGGTCAATAAAGAAACGCGTCGGTCAACCTCAATCCGACGGTTATAATAGTTAGCGGTTATTTCATATCATCATGTATATATATGTATTGTATTGTGTAATTATAAGTTATCAAGTTTGTAAACCAAACCACAGAAAAACCGAAGAACATCGAAAATCTTTGTACAATTCATCAAATATCAATGAAATCATATGTTTGTATATAGATTCGTAAGTTTGAATTCGATTGTTAAACTTCCGCTGCCAACATTTTGAAGATAATAATACTAAGTAAAATATGTTCACCAAAACTTGAAGTGATTATTATTATAAAACCATAACTGTGCAGAGTGCACTCATCTCATCTGCCTACATTCCTCTCATACACAGCAACTACTTGAACTATTAATTCCCGGTTTACTACTGTTAACAATGGCTGATGCTGCTGCTGCTGCTCTCGTGAAAGTCATCTTCCAGAAGCTCGCTGACGAAGCCTTCAAGAAGTACGTTCGCTCTCAGGGACTTCACTCCGAGCTCGAGAATCTGGGGAGAGAACTGTCCCAGATCCAAGCTGTGCTTCAAGATGCTTCTGATAAGGAAATAAAGGATAAAGCTGTTAAACAGTGGCTCAATGATCTCCAACACTTGGCTTACGATATCGATGACGTACTTGATGACGTGGCTACCGAAGCCATGAGTCATGAGCTGACCCAAGAATTAGGAGCAAGCACAAGCAAGGTAAGAAAACTTATTGTCCCGACTTGCTGCACAAACTTCTCACTAAGTCATAGGTTGAGTCCCAAGTTAGATAATATTGCCACCGAGTTACAGCGTCTATATAGAGCCAAAGCTGATCTAGGTTTGGCTGTGAAAGATGAAAAACAGAAAGACCCTGATAGAGGAAACGAAACCTCTTTGCTAGAGTCTAATGTAGTTGGACGACAAGTTGAGAAAGAGAAATTTCTCAACAAGTTGTTATCTGGTGAGTCATCTAAGGAAAAGTTTAGCATCATACCCATAGTTGGTATGGGTGGGGTTGGGAAGACCACTCTTGCTAGAATTTTGTATAACGATCCACAGGTGCAGGCTCACTTTGATCTCAAGTCCTGGGTTTGTGTTTCCGATGATTTTGATGTCTTTAAGATAAGCAAAACCATTTTTCAAGATGTGTCTACGGAAAACAAGGAATTTGAAAATTTAAATCAACTTCAAATTGCCCTTACCGAGCAATTTAAAGACAAACGTTTTCTGCTAGTACTTGACGATGTATGGACTGAGAACTATGACCTTTGGGAAAAGCTAGTGCGACCCTTAAATTCCGGGGCTTCCGGTAGTAGGGTAATCATGACAACTCGCAAGAAGGAACTACTCAATATTCTAGGTTTTGATCATATAGACCTTATAGAGAGTTTGTCGAGTGAAGATGCCTTGTCTTTATTTGGTTTCCACGCATTGAGTGTCGATAACTTTGATTCATACCCAGACCTCAGGGAAAAGGGTAAAGCAATTGTGAAAAGGTGTGGTACTTTGCCTTTGGCTTTAAAAGCAATAGGAAGGCTATTGAGGTCAGCAACAAAAGAAAAATGGGATGACGTGTTAAATAGTAATATATGGGATTCAAAATATGTTGGTGATCTTTCTGCAGATTGGAAGGCGATTTTTCCAGCCCTTATGATAAGCTACCATGATCTCTCAGCAAATTTGAAGCGGTTGTTCGCATATTGCTCCTTGTTCCCTAAGGACTTCTTGTTTAACAAAGATGAGTTAGTCTTATTGTGGATGGCGGAAGGGTTTCTAAACCAATCAACAACAACCAAGTCACAAGAAGACTTTGGCCAAGAAGATTTTGAAGCATTGTTATCAAGAAGCTTTTTTCACCATGCACCTAATGATGAACCTTTATATGTGATGCATGACCTGATGAATGACTTGGCCACGTTTGTTGCTAAAGAATTCTTCTTAAGGTTTGAGAATCATACCAAGTTGGGTAATGAATCTTTGACAAGGTACCGTCATATGTCATTTGTTCATGAAGAATATGAAGCTTACCAAAAGTTTGAGCCATTTAAAAGGGCTAGTAGTCTGAGAACATTGATGGCAGTATCTGTAAATCAAAATCAGAAGCGGTTTTACTTTTCCAGTAAGATTTTAGTTGACTTACTTCCTCAGTTACCATTATTAAGGGTTCTTTCTTTGACTAGATCTGACATAAGTGAGGTACCAGATTTCATTGGTAGTTTGAAGCACTTGAGGTATCTTAACTTGTCTCAAACTGGCATCAAAAAGTTACCAGAGAATATTGGTAATCTTTTTAATCTACAGACCCTAATCGTTTTTGGCTGTAAGTATTTGACTAAGTTGCCTAAAAGCTTCTCAAAGCTCAAAAAGTTGCGACATTTTGACATTAGGGATACTCGGCGTTTGAACAAGCTTCCCTTGGGGATTGGTGAGCTAAAAAGCCTACAAACTATCCCCAATATCGTCCTTGGAGACAGTGGTTTTTCTATGACCGAGCTTAAGGGATTAAATAACCTCCGTGGAGAACTTTCCATTGACCGGTTGTGCAAAGTGCAAAGCACAATGGATGTTCACGAGGCAAAATTATCTCTAAAAAAGCTTACTAAGTTAGAACTGAATTGGAGCGATGGTTCTCAACATGGAACACTTGAAAATGAGGTTCTCAAAGAGTTAGAGCCGGATAGTGAATGGTTGAAAGAGCTTTCAATATATTCATATCCGGGAATAGAGTTTCCAGAATGGGTTGGGCATCCCTCTTTTCATCAGCTGGTTCATGTGTCCATAAGAAACTGTAAAAACTGTACATCTCTACCACCACTTGGGCAACTACCTTCACTTAAGGAGTTGTTTATAAATGACATGGATGAGGTTAAGTTCATAGGTTCAGAGTTCACTGGGACCAACCAATTAACTGTTGCTGCCTTCTCTTCACTTCAAGTCCTAAGATTTCAAGGTATGGATGGGTGGGAGGTGTGGTCAACCAATAAGGAGGTTTTTGATGCAGTGTTTCCATGCCTTCTGGAGCTTCAAATAGAATATTGTCCCCAATTGATTGAAGTCTCACTTAAACCACTAGTTTCAGTTGAAATTCTAAGGTTTAAAAATATATGTGGGTGGAAGGAATGGTCAACCACCAACGAGGTTTTAGTGCTTCCATACCTTCGATAACTTCATATAGAAATGTGTTCTGAATTGATCAAATTCTCACCTGCAACAACCAATAGTGAAGTTTCAATGCTTCCATCCCTTAGAGAACTTTATATTGAAGATTGTCCCAATTTGATTGAATTCTCACCTGAATCACTACCTTCACTTGAAATTTTACGTTTTGAAGATAAGTTGCGATGGAAGATATGGTCAACCAACGATGCAACTTTTCCTTGCCTCCATGAGCTTCATATAAAAAATTGTCCCAAATTGGTTGAGGTCACAGCTGTAGCACTACCTTTGCTAAGGGTTTTAAAAATTGCTAAATGTAGCGATGGTGTATTGAGAAGTCTGGTTCGGGCAGCTTCATCAATCACTACGTTGGAAGTAAGTTCAATTTCAGGGCTCACGTATGAGGTGTGGAGAGGTGTTATAAAGCATATTGGGACAGTTGAAGAAGTAAGTATTAATAAATGTAATGAAATAAGATGCTTGTGGGAATCCGAAGAAGAGGCGAGTAAGGTTTTTGTGAATATAAATTATCTGAAAATATATAAATGTTCAAATCTGGTGAGTTTAGGAGAGAAAGAAGAGGAGAATAACTTTGGTAGCAGCCTCTTGTTATCTCTTAGGGAGTTGGAGGTAAAACGTTGTGATAACATGGAGCGTTGTTGTTGTCCAAATAGCATTGAAAGTTTGAGTATCAAAAGCTGTAGTTCACTAAAACATGTCTCCTTCACAACAACCGAAACAGCAACAGGAGGAGGAGGGCAGAAGCTGAAGTCACTTGAAATATGGGATTGTGAGAAACTAATGGAAAACCTCAACAACACAGGCATGCCCATGCTTGAAAGCATATATATAAATGACTGGACCCATTTGAAATCAATGATGCAATTGGGTAACTTCATTAAACTCACTGAGTTGTATTTACACAATTGCCCAAGTCTTGAGTCATTTCCTGACATCCCACTACCTCTTCTCACCCATCTAAAAATAGTAAATTGTGAAAGAATGGAGTCATTTTCTGTTGGTCACACAGGATCGATAAAGGGTTTGATGTTGAGAGAGAATTTGGTGTAACAAGATAATTCACTAACACAAATGAAATGATACAATATGTTCGATATATATACATATGAAAGGTTGCGTCTCAACCTTTGAACCGACGTGACTATTCGGTATAACTACCATTAACCAACTTAATAATATTAAACTTAGGATAAATAGGAAATCAATAATTATATGCCTTCATTCTCCCCCTTAATTCTTGATTTCCCTGAGGTCTTCAACTCCTATGAGACTTCGCATCTCGATGAACTTTATCCTTGGTAGTGCCTTTGTGAGAATATCTGCTTTCTGTAATTCTCCACTGATGTGTTCAACTTGAATCTGCTCGTTCTCTATACATTCTCTGATAAAGTGATACTTCGTGTTGATGTGCTTTGATCTTCCATGAAACACAGGGTTCTTCATGAGTTGTATTGCTGACTTGTTATCTACCTTGAGAGTTATCTTCTTAGGTTCTTCTCCTGTAAGCTCGCTGAGTAAGCCTTGTAGCCATATTGCTTGACATGCTGCTGTCGTTGCTGCCATAAACTCTGATTCACATGAAGATAGTGCTACAGTATTCTGTTTCTGACTTGTCCATGTAATGGGTGAGTCTCTGTAGTAAAAGATAGTTCCTGTGGTTCCTTTGCCATCATTAGGATCTGCACCATAACTGTTGTCACTATAGCTGATGATTCCTGCATCTTTTCCTTTGGTGTATTGGATTCCATAATCCACAGTTCCTTGAATGTATCTTATCAGATGTTTGACTGCTTTCATGTGAGTCTCCCTTGGTTTCTCCATGAACCTACTCACGTATCCAACTGCAAAAGTGATGGCTGGTCTTGTATGTGTGAGATACCTTAAGCTTCCAATAAGCTTCCAATAAGCTTCCTATATTCTGTTTCATTCACTGGTTCACTTTCGTCTTCTTTGAGGAGTTTTAGTCCTGACTCCATTGCATACTTCGTTGGATTGCAGTTCTCTAGTCTAGCTTCTTTAATAACCTTCTTGGCATAGGCTGACTGCTTCAATTGAATCCTTCCTTGCACTTGGCGTACTTCTATCCCTAGATAGTATGTGAGTGGTCCTAAATCACTCATCTCAAACTTGCCTTGCATTTCCTTCTTGAAGCTTGATATGTCCTTGATAGAACTTCCCGTCACTATGATGTCATCAACATATACTCCAATAATTATTGTTGATTCCTTTGAAGTTCTCCTGTACACTGCTTGCTCTTGTGGACATCTCTTGAATCCTATCTCCTTTAGAGTGTTGTTCAGCCTTAAGTTCCATGCCCTGGGTGCTTGCTTTAATCCATATAAAGCCTTCTTTAGCTTGTAGACTAGTTTCTCCTTTCCTTTCTTCACAAATCCTTCTGGTTGTGATACATAGACATCTTCCTTCAATTCACCATGCAGAAATGCTGATTTTACATCCAAATGATGTACTGGCCATCCTTCTTGAGCTGCTAATGCTAGTAGTAGCCTAATTGTCTCCATTCTCGCAACTGGAGCAAACACTTCATTGTAGTCAATTCCTTCTTGTTGAACATAACCTTTTGCTACTAATCTGGCCTTGTGCTTGGTGATCTGTCCACTTGCGTCTCTCTTGACCTTAAATACCCATTTCAATCCAATTGGTTTCTGACTTGTGGGGAGGTTTGTCAGTGTCCAAGTATTATTCTTCTCAATAGATTCTATCTCACTTTCCATTGCTTCTATCCACTGTGGGTAATCTGCTGCTTCTTTGTAGTTTGCAGGTTCTTCATCATACGCTAAGTATAGATGTTCAAATTCTTCTGGTCTTAGAGCTTCTGTGGCTGCATAGATGTCATTGAGTGACCTTAGGGGTCGTACTGGTCTATGTAGTGAGCCAGTTGAATCTTCTACTCCTTGTACACTTGATTCAACTGTCTGTGTATTTCTTGGTGACTCTTGGATTGTTATAGGAGTCCTGGTAGCTGCTATTGGGGTGAAAGGATCTTCATTCTCACTATTATGATCTAAGTTTTCCCCGTTTCCATGATCTTGTACAGCTCCACTGTCTTGACTTCCAAATACTGCAAATCTCGTCCAAATTGGCTCGTTGTCACTTGCTTCCTTCAAATAACTGTCCCATTTCCATGGTTCATTCTCTATGAAATGGACGTCTCTGCTGATACATATCTTTCCTTCCTCTGGATCATACATTCTGTAGGCTTTCATTCCATTCTCATTTCCTAAATGTACCATCTTCTTGCTTCTGTCCTCCAACTTTCTCAGGTGAGGTGTGGCTATCTTCACATAAGCCATGCATCCAAATACTCTAATATGCTTGATATTTGGTGCCTTCCCATGTATTGCTTCATATGGGGTCTTTCCTTTCAATGCTTTAGTGGGAACACGATTGAGTATATAGATTGCTTGTCGTGTTGCTTCTGCCCATAAGTTCTGCGGTACATTCATAGCCTTTAACATGCTCCTCGTCATGCTCATCACTGAACGATTCTTTCTTTCCACTACACCATTCTGCTGAGGTGTGTAGGGTGCTGTGAGTTGTCTCAATATACCCTTTTCTTCACAGTATGTGGTAAGAGCTCTAGATGTAAATTCTCCTCCACGATCCGTTCTTAACCTTTTGAGCTTTCGACTCGTCTCTGTTTGAGCCTCACTTAAGAACTTCTTAAAGTTCTCATAAACTTGATCCTTTGACTTGAGCATATAGATCCACATGTATCTTGAGTAATCATCAACTATCAGGAAGAAATAGTTGTTTCCTGCTAATGATGTGGGTGTGATTGGTCCACATAAATCTGCATGTACTAGTTCTAGAGGTCTCGTGGCTATAAAACTTGCTTGAGCGGGGAATGGTAGCCTGCTCTGCTTTCCCGTTAAACATGCATCACACACTTGAGATGGGTGCTCAATTCTTGGTATTCCACGTGCCATTCCTTTCGTACTTAACTGTCTTAGTGAATCAAAATTCACATGTCCCATACGTGCATGCCATAGCCATGCAGGTGTGTCAATCCTCGCTTGTAGACATATAGGGCTTGCTATTCTAAGCTTCACCTTGTAGAGTCTATTCTTGGCTCTT
This sequence comes from Ambrosia x helenae, assembly GCA_030844895.1. Classification (NCBI taxonomy): domain Eukaryota; kingdom Viridiplantae; phylum Streptophyta; class Magnoliopsida; order Asterales; family Asteraceae; genus Ambrosia; species Ambrosia x helenae. The sequence continues at coordinate 33,253,662 of CM061234.1, forward strand.
GGGACTTTAATCAATAAGTTGTTGTAGGCTTCATATACCCATAGATACTCGTTTTCCATAAGTACCTTGCATCCAGTTTCTGTCACTTGCCCGAGGCTTAGGATGCTGCTTTGGAGTGTTGGAATGTAGTAGACTTCTGTAATAAGTCTTTGTTCACCATTGTTACATTCCAGTAGTATTGAGCCTTTTCCTTCAATTTTGACACATGATCCATCTCCAAACTTTACACTTCCTATTACTTTCTCATTCAACTCTGTAAAATAGGAACGCTTCCCTGTCATATGGTTACTTGCACCATTGTCTAAGTACCACATTTCATCTCTATTATCATCACTATGATAATGTTCTGGTATTATATCCTTCTCTTCAAGAACTATTTCACTTTCTTCACCGACTGCCATTAGTAATGTGGGATCCTCTTCTTCTTCCATTACTAGGTGAGATTCTTCTTGTTTACTTCGAGGTTCTGGACATCTGGGAGCAATATGTCCTAACTTATGGCAATTGTAGCACCGTACATTGCTCATATCCTTCTTGGGCTTGTTTCTACTGTTGTTGTCATGACTTGTCTTAGTGAAACTCTTTTCACTCTTCTGATCTTGTTGGCCATTCCTGTCAAAGTTTCTTCTCTCGTGTCTTTGACTCTTGTTGAACTTCCTAAAGTTCTGCTTGCCTCGATTCTGATTGTAGTTCTTGAAATTGTTGTTATAAGGCCTTCTATCGTGCCTTGCAAATAACAACCTATCTTGACCTCCTGGTCCATATTTCTTCTCGTCTCTAGACTTAAGCCTCTCCTCATATGCTTTAAGTCTTCCAATTGCTTCATCAAGCGTCATGGTATCGACATCTGAATACTGTTCTATAGATGCGATAATCTGTAGGAACCTTTCTGGTACGGAGTCCAGCAATTTTCGTACCAAAGCTGAGTCTTCAAACTTTGTTCCTAAAGCCTTTGACTTCGTGCTTAATGCACTTAACCTACCAGCAAACTGGTCTATGGTCTCTGTCTCTCTCATTGATAACATCTCAAATTCTGTGCGTAACGATTGTAATCTTGCTTTCTGGACTCGGTCAATTCCAACATGTCTCGTCTTTAATGCTTCCCAGATTTCACTTGCTGTGTTATGAGATGCCACCTGCATCACCATATCTTCTGGAATTGCCTGAAATAGATAGGCTATCGCAGTCCTATCCTTCTTCACATCTACCTTTGAAGATCCTTCTTGGGGTTCCACTACTTCCCAGAGGTTATTGGCATTCAATATTGCCTTTACACGAACAGCCCAACTCGTGTAGTTCGTAGATGTCAACATCGGGGTTTGGAGGCTAAACGTGAGTGTTTCCTTAGTGACGATATCTTCTTTCGTCATCGTGGGTTTCACCGGTGTCTTTAGTGGACTTGTGTGTTTATTTTTCTTCCCTATTGTCCAATATCAATTTGAACAATCTAAACACCACGTCTGGAACTGGTATGACTCTCCTTCGTCAACCTTGATATTCTTTGAATTTTTGACGAATCCTTCGTAGTATGTAAGCGCTTAAAACACACTATTCGGGGTTTCGCTAATGGGTGTAGGCTTTCTCCTAATGCCTAGAATATCAAACTATGTTCCCAAAAAATATAAAAGTCCTCCTTGACTTTTGTATTAAACCCTCCAAATTTATAAAACAAATCAAATTGTTTTTATAAATTTAAAATCGTTACTTAATTTTAAATAAACTTCCGATTTTTTTTTTGTGTCTGACACACTTGTGCCAACAACAAATTAATAATAAAATCGGTACCCTCAATTTTTTTTTTTTTCGAAAAAAACGGTTTTTTGTGTTTGGTTGACTTTTTGAAAGTCAACTGCTTCTTCTCCAATTTTTCCCACAAAAAACTCACTGCCCGTTTTTCCTTATCCTTCGTGCCTTTTACTTCTGATCTTGATTCTGGATGTCAGCGTAATCACAGAAACAAAACCAGTACTATGATGATCCGAAAAACAAACCGGAACACCAAACTATGATCGAATCCTTCTTCTTCTTCGGTTCTTTGTTCGAGTCCGATCGACACAAAGATAATCTTAATCCAACGTTTAAGAACGGTTTACACAATCCGATTCGTCGATGATATTATATCCCGAACACCTTTTAATTCACAGAAACAAGTTTTTGCAAATGTTTTCAAAAAATTTTGGCGGGAATTTTAATATCGCGATTTTTTTATAGAACAAGAACAAGATTTCTTGTTGTATGAATCCGGATTTGGATTAAGAGTATGTTATTCGATTATAATACTTAAAGAGGGGCAGGAATATGTAACCGTTATGTTGCGCGAATCCTTTTCTGAAATCCGAACACCCTTGATCGGAAAAACTTCTTCTTCGCCGGATTCCTCCTTCTTCTCCGGTGAGAAACGGTTACAGGTTTAGTGAATATCCTTTTCTTCGATTCTGGTTGGTGTACGAGTGTTTGAAACACTTAATCTCTAACGCTCTGTTTCTGTCCGATATTATACCCTCTGTTCCGATTGGAGTTCTTCACGAAGAAGATGATCGGAAACGATGAAGTGATCGGAAAACTTGATAACCGCTCTGATGCCAACTGTTGGTCACACGGGATCGATAAAGGGTTTGATGTTGAGAGAGAATTTGGTGTAACAAGATAATTCACTAACACAAATGAAATGATACAATATGTTCGATATATATACATATGAAAGGTTGCGTCTCAACCTTTGAACCGACGTGACTATTCGGTATAACTACCATTAACCAACTTAATAATATTAGACTTAGGATAAATAGGAAATCAATAATTATATGCCTTCATTTTCTGCCCTTCAGATGACGAATCTCAGCCGCCTAAAATTTTTGAAAATCAGAGATTGTCCATGTATTGATGTTTCCAGTCATGGTGGGGTTTGCCCCTCCAATTTGTGTTCCCTTGAAATAGGGAGGTTGAAGAATCCCATGTCAGAGTGGGGCCCTCAGAATTTTCCATCTTCCCTTGTTCACCTATCCTTGTATGATGAGCCTTATGTGAAAAAATTTAGACTATTGTCGCACCTATTCCCTTCTTCTCCCTTCAATGGGACTCCAACAACTGAACTTAGCATACATAATTTTGGAAAACTGGAATCACTTTTAATGGGACTCCAACAACTCACCTCCCTTCAACATCTCGCCATTTCGTACTGCCCAAGGATGAAACACCTGCCAAAACAGCTGCTGCCTTCACTTTTGAGTTTGTGCATCACAGGATGCCCAAAACTTAATAAAAGGTGTGGAGGAAGAGGCTCCCACTACTATCCCCTCATCTCTCATATCCCAGACATCCGGATATATTAGGAAGGTACTTTTTATTGATTAACCTTTTGCGTTTTTTATAATGATGTTGGATAGAAAGTCATGAATGCAATTAAATGAGTGCTGAGAGTTGAATTAGTTTAAATACTCAAAAATGTAAATGTTAGTTTGATTGCAATGCAGGAAACAAAATATTAGAAGCCAGAGAGATAAATACATGATGGGCTTGATCAAAAGATAAAAAGGTAGGACTCAATTGGGCTGTAGCAGTGTAGCTACGTTTAACTGTGGGTTGCAGAAGAGAAACTGTGTCTGTTCACACTGTAGCCAAGGCAATCAAAAGAGGAATTTGGCCGAATAGATTATTCTCTTGTATCCTATTGGTTCACTGGTTTGGTTTCTTATGTTTAACTTTGATGCAATATTTTGTATATTTAGTAAATTGCATAATTCTAGGCAACTTTGTTGTATTTCCTTAGATAGTGATAATATTTGTTATTATATATTCATCCGATTGATAATGAGAAAAGCATTCAGAAATATTATCTTCTCCTATATGGTATCAAGAGACTATTGGTCTTCTTTGATCCACCGCCGGCCCTAACCCACCACCACCCTTCCGCCCACCCTCTGCCCTTCTTCCCCTGCTGTTTTCCTTCCCCCTCCGATCCCATCTTCTGTTTCATCTCCCATGGATGCTAAGATTCATCCTGCTATGGCGGTCACAAACATTAAAAACATCATTCCTCTCATTCTCGAGGATGAATCCTCTCACTACTCAACCTGGACAGCCCTATTTGAGGTTCACTGTCGTGCCTACCAGGTGCATGAACACCTGCAGCCCCGTCCTCTTGCCGCTGCTCCTACTCGCTCGTCGTCCGACACTGACGCAGCCAAAGCCCTCGCTGCCAAGGCTGAGGCAGATGCCCTCTGGGCGCGCCTTGACGCCTTGGTTTTGCAATGGATTTACGGTACTATATCCAAGCCTCTTCTCCACATAATTCTGGTCCCGGGTCAGACGCCTCATGAAGCCTGGTTGGCTATTGCTGACCACTTCAATGATAATAAAACCGCTCGCCAAATCCATCTCCAGCAACAATTTTCCAATATCCATCTCGAAGCCTTTCCAAACATGGCTGCGTATTGTCAACAGATCAAGCACCTCGCGGATCAACTAAATAGTGTTGGTGCCCCGGTTGACAATCAACGCCTTGTGTCCCAACTTCTGGCGGGTCTCACTGAGGCTTACGAGAGCATATCCACAGTGTTGCAAAACCGTGAACCCCTACCACCCTTCAGTGAATGTCGTTCCCGTCTTACCATGGCTGAATCCACCAAGAAAACCATATCGGCTCGGGCTGCTGTCACCTCCGCCACCTCTCTCGCAGCCACCACAGCCTCTCACCCGTCGCCATCTGCTGCTGCGTCTGTTTCCTCTCAAAACAGACCCCGTGGTAGAACCCATGGGAGGGGACGTGGTGTCTCGAACCGTGGCAATCGCCCCACCAACAGCCAACCTCAACACCCATACATTGTTTTTCCCAACTCTTGGGCAGCTAGTCAGTGGAGTTCCCTTATACAAGGGCAGCAGCCTTCCTCGTCTTCACAAGCAGCCGCACCACCGTGTCCGTATCCGTCCACACCTCGGCAGAACAACAACAACTCTGCTGGTATTCTAGGGGCTGCCCCTGATCAGGCGTACACTGCCACTTTATCCCCCACGGACATTCAACAGGCTCTTTATGCCTTGTCCCTCAACCAGCCGGACCCGCAGGGATTCATGGACACCGTGCTTCTGGCCATATGAAACAACCACAAGGTAACGACTTCCCGTCTTCTTTTAATACTTGCACTAACAAATATATTGTAGTTGGAAATGGCATGACCATCCCCGTGATTGGCCAAGGCAACCTGACCCTCCCGCCACCTTTCCCACCCTTTAAATTAAACAACGTCCTTTATGCCCCAAACCTTATAAAGAACCTTATCTCAGTCCGAAAACTTACTACTGATAATTTATTATCCATTGAATTTGACCCCTTCGGTTTTACTGTGAAGGATCTCAAGACCAAGGCGCACCTCCTTCGATGCAATAGCTCGGGAGATCTCTATCCATTGACAGCACCACTTCCTTCCACTTCCACCTCTACAGCTTTTGTGGCCATTACTCAAGACTGTTGGCATCAACGACTAGGGCACCCGAGCTCCTCCACTTTGCATTCATTGCCTTTATTTGTTTCTTGCATCTAATAAAATTGACAAAACATTATGTCAAGCTTGTGTTTTTGGCAAAAGTGTGCGTATGCCATTTTTTGATTCTTGTAATCGTACTCATTTACCGTTTGATATAATTCACAGCGATCTGTGGACATCTCCTGTACCTAGCACCGAGGGCCACCGATATTATGTTTTGTTTTTAGATGACTTCACAAATTTTCTTTGGACTTTTCCCTTAACTAATAAATCCAATGTATTCTCTATTTTCACCATTTTTAACAACTACATAACCACACAATTTGGGGGTAAAATTAAACAATTTGAATGTGATAATGGCAAGGAATACGACAATACCTCGTTCCACAACTTTTGTCGTCACCACGGGATGCACTTCCGTTTTTCTTGTCCCTACACCTCTTCCCAAAATGGTAAAGCTGAGTGAAAAATTCGAACTATCAACAATATGGTTCGCTCCCTTCTAGCCCAATCCTCCTTACCACCATCCTTTTGGCACCACGCCCTAGAAACCGCCACCTACCTTCTCAATATCATACCCAACAAACACACTCAATTCCTTTCTCCTACCTCCCACTTATATAAATGTGATCCCACCTACGAGCACCTTCGCGTGTTCGGATGTTTATGTTACCCTCTCCTCCCCTCCACCACCATCAACAAACTTGCCAACCGTTCCAAACCATGTGTCTTTCTCGGTTACCCGCCTAATCATCGCGGCTACCGTTGTTTAGACCTCACCACAAATTCAATTTTTGTCTCTCGTCACATACAATTCGAAGAGACTATCTTTCCCTTTTCTCGCACCCAACCCACCCAATCCGACTCATATGATTTCCTAGATAGTGGACTAAATCCGCTTCTATGGGATCACCTTCACCCCAGCCCACCCACACGACCCACTACCTTAAGCCCACATACCCACTCCACTCCCTCCACAACCCAGCCCACTCCCTCAGCACCATCACAGCCTAATCCAGCCCAAACTCTAACCTACTCTAGACGCCCACGTCCACCCACCGGCCCAACATCTGGCCCACCATCTCACCCCACCACTTCGGCTCCAGCAGCCTCCCCCCTCCAGCCCACTGCCCCCTCCAGTCCGGCCCATAACAACCAGCCCTCTCCTCCTACACCTCAGCCCACCTCTACGGCCTACTTCCCTCACACACCGCCTCCCACACATCAGCCCACCACGAGCCCTGCTCCTCCTCCCCACTCGCAACCACCGCCTCGTACCATGCGCACTCGCGCCATGGACGGGATTACTAAACCCAAACAATTCTTCAACCTCCACACCACCACAATCGTCCCTATTCCCAAGTCCCCACAGGTTGCCCTGGCCTCTCCCGAATGGCTCACCGCCATACCAATGAGTTTAGTGCACTTATTAAAAATGAGACTTGGGAGTTAGTTCCTCGTCAACCTGATATGAATATTATACGGTGTATGTGGTTTTTCAAACATAAGTTTCGTTCAGATGGTAGTTTGGAAAGATATAAGGCTCGTCTGGTTTGTGATGGTCGCAGTCAATAGGTAGGCATAGATTGTGGCGACACTTTTAGTTCGGTTGTTAAACCGGCAACGATTCGTCTCATTCTCACATTGGCTCTTTCACGATCATGGGCCATCAACCAATTAGATGTTACTAATGCCTTCCTACATGGTCATTTGGAGGAAACCGTTTATATGCATCAGCCCATGGGTTCCGGGACTCACGATTTCCGGGTCATGTTTGCAGACTGAAGAAATCCCTATATGGCTTAAAGCAGGCTCCACGAGCCTGGTACCAGCGGTTTACTGACTTTGTCTTATTACAGGGTTTCACACAAAGCAAATCTGACAACTCTTTGTTCATATATCATCATGGTCCGGACACTGCCTACCTCCTTCTCTATGTGGATGATATCATTCTCACCACCTCGTCTGCTGCACTTCACGGCCGTATTATGCGATCATTATCCGGAGGATTTGCCATGAAAGACTTGGGTCCCTTGTCTCACTTTCTAGGCATCTCGGTTGTCAGGACCAGTGACAACATGTTCTTATCCCAGCATTCTTATGCCAGAGACATTATACATCGGGCCGCCATGGACTCCTGCAATCCGGTTGCTACTCCTGTGGACACTGGCTCAAAGCTCAGTGCTCATTCCTCCGCCCCATTTAATGATCCTACCACATATCGCAGTTTGGCAGGTGCTCTTCAGTACCTCACCTTTACACGGCCAGATATCTCCTACGCAGTTCAGCAAATATGCATGCACATGCACTCTCCATCTGATGATCATTGGAACGCTCTTAAGCGTATCATCCGATATATACAGGGCACTTCAGACTACGGTCTCTATCTTAATCCTGCCCCGAATATTTCTCTTCGTGCATACACTGATGCTGACTGGTCAGGCTGTCCCGACACTCGCAGATCGAATTCTGGCTACTGTGTATATCTTGGCGACAACTTAATCTCCTGGTCGTCAAAGAGACAACCCACAGTTTCCCGGTCCAGTGCAGAAGCTGAATACAGAGGCGTTGCTAATGTTGTCTCCGAAATCTGTTGGATTCGTAACCTGATGCTAGAGTTGAACCAGCCGCTTCTCAAGGCTACCCTCGTTTACTGTGACAATGTCAGCGGTATTTATTTATCGGGTAACCCTGTTCAGCACCAGCGGACCAAACACATAGAACTGGACATTCACTTCGTTAGAGAGCAGGTACAATGGGGGTGTGTTCGTGTCTTACATGTCCCGTCTTGCTACCAGGTAGCGGATGTCTTCACCAAAGGCTTGCCTCGACTACTGTTTGATGATTTTCGCTCCAGTCTCAACGTTCGCCAACCTCCCGATTCGACTGCGGGGTGTAATAGCAATATTTTGTATATTTAGTAAATTGCATAATTCTAGGCAACTTTGTTGTATTTCCTTAGATAGTGATAATATTTGTTATTATATATTCATCCGATTGATAATGAGAAAAGCATTCAGAAATATTATCTTCTCCTATATGGTATCAAGAGACTATTGGTCTTCTTTGATCCACCGCCGGCCCTAACCCACCACCACCCTTCCGCCCACCCTCTGCCCTTCTTCCCCTGCTGTTTTCCTTCCCCCTCCGATCCCATCTTCTGTTTCATCTCCCATGGATGCTAAGATTCATCCTGCTATGGCGGTCACAAACATTAAAAACATCATTCCTCTCATTCTCGAGGATGAATCCTCTCACTACTCAACCTGGACAGCCCTATTTGAGGTTCACTGTCGTGCCTACCAGGTGCATGAACACCTGCAGCCCCGTCCTCTTGCCGCTGCTCCTACTCGCTCGTCGTCCGACACTGACGCAGCCAAAGCCCTCGCTGCCAAGGCTGAGGCAGATGCCCTCTGGGCGCGCCTTGACGCCTTGGTTTTGCAATGGATTTACGGTACTATATCCAAGCCTCTTCTCCACATAATTCTGGTCCCGGGTCAGACGCCTCATGAAGCCTGGTTGGCTATTGCTGACCACTTCAATGATAATAAAACCGCTCGCCAAATCCATCTCCAGCAACAATTTTCCAATATCCATCTCGAAGCCTTTCCAAACATGGCTGCGTATTGTCAACAGATCAAGCACCTCGCGGATCAACTAAATAGTGTTGGTGCCCCGGTTGACAATCAACGCCTTGTGTCCCAACTTCTGGCGGGTCTCACTGAGGCTTACGAGAGCATATCCACAGTGTTGCAAAACCGTGAACCCCTACCACCCTTCAGTGAATGTCGTTCCCGTCTTACCATGGCTGAATCCACCAAGAAAACCATATCGGCTCGGGCTGCTGTCACCTCCGCCACCTCTCTCGCAGCCACCACAGCCTCTCACCCGTCGCCATCTGCTGCTGCGTCTGTTTCCTCTCAAAACAGACCCCGTGGTAGAACCCATGGGAGGGGACGTGGTGTCTCGAACCGTGGCAATCGCCCCACCAACAGCCAACCTCAACACCCATACATTGTTTTTCCCAACTCTTGGGCAGCTAGTCAGTGGAGTTCCCTTATACAAGGGCAGCAGCCTTCCTCGTCTTCACAAGCAGCCGCACCACCGTGTCCGTATCCGTCCACACCTCGGCAGAACAACAACAACTCTGCTGGTATTCTAGGGGCTGCCCCTGATCAGGCGTACACTGCCACTTTATCCCCCACGGACATTCAACAGGCTCTTTATGCCTTGTCCCTCAACCAGCCGGACCCGCAGGGATTCATGGACACCGTGCTTCTGGCCATATGAAACAACCACAAGGTAACGACTTCCCGTCTTCTTTTAATACTTGCACTAACAAATATATTGTAGTTGGAAATGGCATGACCATCCCCGTGATTGGCCAAGGCAACCTGACCCTCCCGCCACCTTTCCCACCCTTTAAATTAAACAACGTCCTTTATGCCCCAAACCTTATAAAGAACCTTATCTCAGTCCGAAAACTTACTACTGATAATTTATTATCCATTGAATTTGACCCCTTCGGTTTTACTGTGAAGGATCTCAAGACCAAGGCGCACCTCCTTCGATGCAATAGCTCGGGAGATCTCTATCCATTGACAGCACCACTTCCTTCCACTTCCACCTCTACAGCTTTTGTGGCCATTACTCAAGACTGTTGGCATCAACGACTAGGGCACCCGAGCTCCTCCACTTTGCATTCATTGCCTTTATTTGTTTCTTGCATCTAATAAAATTGACAAAACATTATGTCAAGCTTGTGTTTTTGGCAAAAGTGTGCGTATGCCATTTTTTGATTCTTGTAATCGTACTCATTTACCGTTTGATATAATTCACAGCGATCTGTGGACATCTCCTGTACCTAGCACCGAGGGCCACCGATATTATGTTTTGTTTTTAGATGACTTCACAAATTTTCTTTGGACTTTTCCCTTAACTAATAAATCCAATGTATTCTCTATTTTCACCATTTTTAACAACTACATAACCACACAATTTGGGGGTAAAATTAAACAATTTGAATGTGATAATGGCAAGGAATACGACAATACCTCGTTCCACAACTTTTGTCGTCACCACGGGATGCACTTCCGTTTTTCTTGTCCCTACACCTCTTCCCAAAATGGTAAAGCTGAGTGAAAAATTCGAACTATCAACAATATGGTTCGCTCCCTTCTAGCCCAATCCTCCTTACCACCATCCTTTTGGCACCACGCCCTAGAAACCGCCACCTACCTTCTCAATATCATACCCAACAAACACACTCAATTCCTTTCTCCTACCTCCCACTTATATAAATGTGATCCCACCTACGAGCACCTTCGCGTGTTCGGATGTTTATGTTACCCTCTCCTCCCCTCCACCACCATCAACAAACTTGCCAACCGTTCCAAACCATGTGTCTTTCTCGGTTACCCGCCTAATCATCGCGGCTACCGTTGTTTAGACCTCACCACAAATTCAATTTTTGTCTCTCGTCACATACAATTCGAAGAGACTATCTTTCCCTTTTCTCGCACCCAACCCACCCAATCCGACTCATATGATTTCCTAGATAGTGGACTAAATCCGCTTCTATGGGATCACCTTCACCCCAGCCCACCCACACGACCCACTACCTTAAGCCCACATACCCACTCCACTCCCTCCACAACCCAGCCCACTCCCTCAGCACCATCACAGCCTAATCCAGCCCAAACTCTAACCTACTCTAGACGCCCACGTCCACCCACCGGCCCAACATCTGGCCCACCATCTCACCCCACCACTTCGGCTCCAGCAGCCTCCCCCCTCCAGCCCACTGCCCCCTCCAGTCCGGCCCATAACAACCAGCCCTCTCCTCCTACACCTCAGCCCACCTCTACGGCCTACTTCCCTCACACACCGCCTCCCACACATCAGCCCACCACGAGCCCTGCTCCTCCTCCCCACTCGCAACCACCGCCTCGTACCATGCGCACTCGCGCCATGGACGGGATTACTAAACCCAAACAATTCTTCAACCTCCACACCACCACAATCGTCCCTATTCCCAAGTCCCCACAGGTTGCCCTGGCCTCTCCCGAATGGCTCACCGCCATACCAATGAGTTTAGTGCACTTATTAAAAATGAGACTTGGGAGTTAGTTCCTCGTCAACCTGATATGAATATTATACGGTGTATGTGGTTTTTCAAACATAAGTTTCGTTCAGATGGTAGTTTGGAAAGATATAAGGCTCGTCTGGTTTGTGATGGTCGCAGTCAATAGGTAGGCATAGATTGTGGCGACACTTTTAGTTCGGTTGTTAAACCGGCAACGATTCGTCTCATTCTCACATTGGCTCTTTCACGATCATGGGCCATCAACCAATTAGATGTTACTAATGCCTTCCTACATGGTCATTTGGAGGAAACCGTTTATATGCATCAGCCCATGGGTTCCGGGACTCACGATTTCCGGGTCATGTTTGCAGACTGAAGAAATCCCTATATGGCTTAAAGCAGGCTCCACGAGCCTGGTACCAGCGGTTTACTGACTTTGTCTTATTACAGGGTTTCACACAAAGCAAATCTGACAACTCTTTGTTCATATATCATCATGGTCCGGACACTGCCTACCTCCTTCTCTATGTGGATGATATCATTCTCACCACCTCGTCTGCTGCACTTCACGGCCGTATTATGCGATCATTATCCGGAGGATTTGCCATGAAAGACTTGGGTCCCTTGTCTCACTTTCTAGGCATCTCGGTTGTCAGGACCAGTGACAACATGTTCTTATCCCAGCATTCTTATGCCAGAGACATTATACATCGGGCCGCCATGGACTCCTGCAATCCGGTTGCTACTCCTGTGGACACTGGCTCAAAGCTCAGTGCTCATTCCTCCGCCCCATTTAATGATCCTACCACATATCGCAGTTTGGCAGGTGCTCTTCAGTACCTCACCTTTACACGGCCAGATATCTCCTACGCAGTTCAGCAAATATGCATGCACATGCACTCTCCATCTGATGATCATTGGAACGCTCTTAAGCGTATCATCCGATATATACAGGGCACTTCAGACTACGGTCTCTATCTTAATCCTGCCCCGAATATTTCTCTTCGTGCATACACTGATGCTGACTGGTCAGGCTGTCCCGACACTCGCAGATCGAATTCTGGCTACTGTGTATATCTTGGCGACAACTTAATCTCCTGGTCGTCAAAGAGACAACCCACAGTTTCCCGGTCCAGTGCAGAAGCTGAATACAGAGGCGTTGCTAATGTTGTCTCCGAAATCTGTTGGATTCGTAACCTGATGCTAGAGTTGAACCAGCCGCTTCTCAAGGCTACCCTCGTTTACTGTGACAATGTCAGCGGTATTTATTTATCGGGTAACCCTGTTCAGCACCAGCGGACCAAACACATAGAACTGGACATTCACTTCGTTAGAGAGCAGGTACAATGGGGGTGTGTTCGTGTCTTACATGTCCCGTCTTGCTACCAGGTAGCGGATGTCTTCACCAAAGGCTTGCCTCGACTACTGTTTGATGATTTTCGCTCCAGTCTCAACGTTCGCCAACCTCCCGATTCGACTGCGGGGTGTAATAGCAATATTTTGTATATTTAGTAAATTGCATAATTCTAGGCAACTTTGTTGTATTTCCTTAGATAGTGATAATATTTGTTATTATATATTCATCCGATTGATAATGAGAAAAGCATTCAGAAATATTATCTTCTCCTATATGGTATCAAGAGACTATTGGTCTTCTTTGATCCACCGCCGGCCCTAACCCACCACCACCCTTCCGCCCACCCTCTGCCCTTCTTCCCCTGCTGTTTTCCTTCCCCCTCCGATCCCATCTTCTGTTTCATCTCCCATGGATGCTAAGATTCATCCTGCTATGGCGGTCACAAACATTAAAAACATCATTCCTCTCATTCTCGAGGATGAATCCTCTCACTACTCAACCTGGACAGCCCTATTTGAGGTTCACTGTCGTGCCTACCAGGTGCATGAACACCTGCAGCCCCGTCCTCTTGCCGCTGCTCCTACTCGCTCGTCGTCCGACACTGACGCAGCCAAAGCCCTCGCTGCCAAGGCTGAGGCAGATGCCCTCTGGGCGCGCCTTGACGCCTTGGTTTTGCAATGGATTTACGGTACTATATCCAAGCCTCTTCTCCACATAATTCTGGTCCCGGGTCAGACGCCTCATGAAGCCTGGTTGGCTATTGCTGACCACTTCAATGATAATAAAACCGCTCGCCAAATCCATCTCCAGCAACAATTTTCCAATATCCATCTCGAAGCCTTTCCAAACATGGCTGCGTATTGTCAACAGATCAAGCACCTCGCGGATCAACTAAATAGTGTTGGTGCCCCGGTTGACAATCAACGCCTTGTGTCCCAACTTCTGGCGGGTCTCACTGAGGCTTACGAGAGCATATCCACAGTGTTGCAAAACCGTGAACCCCTACCACCCTTCAGTGAATGTCGTTCCCGTCTTACCATGGCTGAATCCACCAAGAAAACCATATCGGCTCGGGCTGCTGTCACCTCCGCCACCTCTCTCGCAGCCACCACAGCCTCTCACCCGTCGCCATCTGCTGCTGCGTCTGTTTCCTCTCAAAACAGACCCCGTGGTAGAACCCATGGGAGGGGACGTGGTGTCTCGAACCGTGGCAATCGCCCCACCAACAGCCAACCTCAACACCCATACATTGTTTTTCCCAACTCTTGGGCAGCTAGTCAGTGGAGTTCCCTTATACAAGGGCAGCAGCCTTCCTCGTCTTCACAAGCAGCCGCACCACCGTGTCCGTATCCGTCCACACCTCGGCAGAACAACAACAACTCTGCTGGTATTCTAGGGGCTGCCCCTGATCAGGCGTACACTGCCACTTTATCCCCCACGGACATTCAACAGGCTCTTTATGCCTTGTCCCTCAACCAGCCGGACCCGCAGGGATTCATGGACACCGTGCTTCTGGCCATATGAAACAACCACAAGGTAACGACTTCCCGTCTTCTTTTAATACTTGCACTAACAAATATATCATTTAGCTAAAAACATCACTGCAGAAATTTGCTATAATTGACGTTTATTGTGCTTATCAACTGCAGAAAGAACGTTTGTTGGAATACTACATGATTCAGACTTGAGAGTGAGATTAGAAATGGAACTTGTATGTAAGAGCTCATTGCATAGTTTATAAGTGTTTTGTTGGAATATTCACATCCTTAACTCTTTGTTTATATGGTCTGTAATTCTGAATATTTTTGTGACATTATTTTGCTATACTAATGACAATTACAAAAAAAAAAAAAAAAAAAAAAAAAAAAAAAAAAAAAAAAAAACTGTTTTCTTTTAATCTTAAAAAGTCAACCCTTTACTTAATTTGCAGGTTTTACTTTGTCAACTTGTTCAATGGACATATCAAAATTTTTGTGATTTGCTGAACCCGGATGAAGACTACATATTCAAGGATGGAGAAAGCATGTTTTTGTAAACTCACAAAAATAAAGTAAGTTTCAATCTCTTTTCATTCTGTTGTAGATGACGTCTGGTTTTTTTTTCGCTTTAGATCAATCTGTTTTGGTCATTCCGGTTATAATCTGGTACTGAACCGAGCCGAGGAAACGTATAAGTTTAAACCAAATCCTGACCAACAATGCTTATTTCAGTCCGGTTACGACCAGATATTTGATTCCATCTAATATTCAAAATAATATTAATCAGTGACAATATACATAGTGTATATGTGGTGAAATACTTATATCTATCAATGTTTTATAGATTATGAAACTCAGTTAACAGTTATAACCTACAAACTAGACTCCTCATCTTGATAAAATACAACTGATAAATATCTATCCTGAGTCATTTTAGGTTATGTTTGGCAATACTAGCCGGTGGCTGGAAGCTGGCAACTGTTAGCTTTTTAAGTATATTTTGGTGTTTGACACAGTAGTTGGAACTTTTAATAAAATGTGTAAAATGAGCAAAATGGACATAACTAAAAGCTTGTATGTTTTTTTAATTTTTTATTACTTTTATGGTAGAATGGGTATTTATGTCATTTTACTCTTTAAAAGCTTGTAGCTAGTAGAAGCTTTTTTTTAAACGCTAGTACTAGTAGCGTTTCAATATGGAGTTTTTTCTCGTAACCTAAAAGCTTCAAGCTCCTTCAACCAAACAATTTTTTTTTATTAAATAAAAGCTTTTTCTTAATAGCTTGAAGTTAAAAGCTCCTAATAGTTTCTTACCAGACATATGAAGGTTTCAGGATCGATGTGAGAGGGTTTGGGTTTGAGAGAGAATAAGATAAACTTGAGAATCAATACATAAAATGAAATGTTACAATGTGTTTGGTATTTATACAAATGAAGGGGTGTGTCCCCTATGACTCTAACCAACACAATGGTTAGTTAATAACCAACATGACTATTCAACTTAGGATAACTAATATGTCACACTATATATGTATATATATATATTTAGGATAATTGAGGGAAATAAGAATTATGTCTAACATTCTCCCCCCTAATTCTTGATTTCCCCAAGGTCTTCAATTCCTATGAGACTTCGCATCTCTATGAACTTTATCCTTGGTAATGCCTTGGTGAGGATGTCGGCTTTCTGCATCTCTCCACTGATGTGATCAACTTGTATCTGCTCGTTCTCTATGCATTCTCTGATGAAATGATACCTTGTGTTGATATGCTTTGATCTTCCATGAAACACAGGATTCTTCATGAGTTGTATCGCTGACTTGTTATCTACTCGTAGAGTTATCTTCTTTGGTCTTTCACCGGTGAGTTCGCTTAGTACTCCTTGTAGCCATATTGCTTGACATGCTGCTGATGTTGCTGCCATAAACTCTGATTCACATGATGATAAAGCTACCGTGCTTTGCTTCTGACTTGTCCATGTGATAGGTGAATCTTTGTAGTAGAATATTGTTCCTGTTGTTCCTTTTCCATCTTCTTGGTCTCCATAACTGCTGTCGCTGTAACCAATGATTTCTGCTTCTTTGCCTTTGCTGTATTGAATTCCATAATTCAATGTGCCTTTGATATATCTTATCAAATGTTTAACTGCCTTCATGTGAGTTGTCTTTGGTTTCTCCATGAATCTGCTCACGTATCCAACTGCGTAGGTGATATCTGGTCTGGTATGTGTAAGGTACCTTAAGCTTCCAATTAGCTTTCTGTATTCTGTCTCATTGACTGGTTCACTCTCGTCTTCTTTATCGAGCTTCAGACCTGGTTCCATTGCTGTCTTTGTTGGATTGCAGTCTTCTAGTCTAGCTTCCTTGATAACTTTCTTTGCGTAGGCTGATTGCTTCAACTGTATCCTTCCTTGTGCTTGGCGTACTTCTATTCCTAGATAGTATGTGAGTGGTCCTAAATCACTCATCTCAAACTTGCCTTGCATTTCCTTCTTGAAGCTTGATATGTCCCTGATAGAACTTCCCGTCACTATTATGTCATCGACATAAACTCCTATAATGATTGTTGACTGTCTTGAAGTTCTCTTGTACACTGCTTGTTCTTGCGGACATCTGATAAATCCTATCTCTTTGAGGATGTTGTTCAGCCTTATATTCCATGCTCTTGGTGCTTGCTTCAAACCATATAGAGCCTTCTTTAGCTTGTAGACTAGCTTCTCTTTTCCTTTCTTTATGAATCCATCTGGTTGTGATACGTAGACATCTTCCTTTAATTCACCATGTAGGAATGCTGATTTTACATCCAAATGATGTACTTCCCATCCTTTCTGTGCTGCCAATGCTAGTAGTAGTCTGATTGTTTCCATTCTTGCAACGGGTGCAAATACTTCATTGTAGTCTATACCTTCTTGTTGTACGTATCCTTTTGCTACTAATCTGGCCTTATGCTTGGTGATTTGTCCACTTGCGTCTCTCTTAACCTTGAATACCCATTTTAGACCTATTGGTTTCTGACTTGAGGGAGCGTAGTCAGTGTCCAAGTGTCATTCTTCTCTATGGAATCTAACTCGCTTTCCATTGCTTCTATCCATTGTGGGTAATCTGCTGCTTCTCTGTAGTTTGCAGGTTCTTCATCATATGCTAGATAAAGATGTTCATAATCTTCTGGTCTAAGAGGTTGTGTGGCTGCATAGATGTCACTAAGTGATCTAAGGGCTCGAACTGGTCTATTTAAAGAGCCTGGTGAGTCTTCTAACTCTTGAGTACTTGTCTCAACTGCTGGATCACTTGTCGGTGTCTCTTGTACCGTTATTGGAGTTCTTGTAGCTGTAATTGGACTGCTGAAGAAATCATTATCACTTTCTTGATCTTCACTGTCGTCGTCATTCTCTTCTTGTACAGCTTCATTTTCTGAATCTCCATGTATCTCAAATCTTGTCCAAGATGGTTCATCTTCGCTTCCTTCTTTCAAGTAGTTGTCCCAATTCCATGGTTCATTCTCTATGAATTGGACATCTCTACTGATATGTATCTTCTCTTCTATGGGATCATATAATCTGTAGGCTTTGGAACCATTCTCGTTTCCTAGATGTACCATTTTCTTACTTCTATCTTCTAACTTTTTCAAATAGGGCGTCGTTACCTTTGCATATGCTATGCATCCAAATACTCTTATGTGCTTGATATTGGGTGCCTTTCCATTCACTGCTTCGTAGGGTGTCATTCCCTGTACTGCTTTAGTAGGTAACCGATTTAGTATGTAAATCGCCTGTCTTGTTGCTTCTGCCCATAAGTTCTGTGGTACGTTCATAGCCTTTAACATGCTTCTTGTCATACTCATTACTGAACGGTTTTTCCTTTCTACTACACCATTTTGCTGAGGTGTGTAAGGTGCTGTAAGCTGTCTGAGGATTCCTTTGTCCTCACAATACGTGGTAAGTGCTTTAGAAGTAAATTCTCCTCCACGATCCGTTCTTAATTTCTTGAGCTTTTGACTCGTCTCTGTCTGAGCTTCACTTAGGAATTTCTTGAAATTCTCATAAACTTGATCTTTTGACTTAAGCATGTAGATCCACATGTATCTTGAATAATCGTCAACTATCAGGAAAAAATAGTTGTTGCCTGCTAATGATGTGGGTGTAATCGGTCCACATAAATCTGCATGTACGAGCTCGAGAGGTCTCGTTGCTCTAAAACTTGCTTGAGAGGGAAACGGAAGTCTGCTTTGTTTTCCCGTAATACATGCATCACATACTTGAGATGGGTGCTTAATCTTTGGTATTCCACGTGCCATTCCTTTTATGCTTAACTGTCTTAGTGAATCAAAATTCACATGTCCCATACGTGCATGCCATAACCATGCAGGTGATACTATTCTGGCTTGTAAACAAATCGGACTTGTTATTCTGAGCCTTACTTTATAGAGTCTATTCTTAGCTCTTGGGACTTTCATCAATAGGTTGCTGAAGGCGTCATAAATCCATAGATAATCATTCTCCATAATCACTTTACATCCATTTTCTGTTACTTGCCCGAGACTTAGGATGTTGCTTTGGAGTGTTGGAATGTAGTAGACTTCTGTAACTAGTCTTTGTTCTCCATTGTTGCATTCCAATAAAATTGAGCCTTTACCTTTGATGTTGACACATGATCCATCTCCAAACTTTACACTTCCTGCTATCTTTTCATCTAACTCTGTGAAATAGGAGCGTCTTCCTGTCATATGATTGCTTGCTCCATTGTCCAAATACCATATCTCATTTCCATTATCTTCACTGTGATAACGTTCTGGTATGACTTTCTTTTCTTCTAGAACTACACTACTTTCTTCACCGACTGCCATAAGTAATGTGGGATCCTCTTCTTCCATTACTAGGTGAGATTCTTCTTGCTTACTTCGAGGTTTAGGACATCTGGGAGCTATGTGTCCTAATTCATTGCAGTTGTAGCATCTTACACTGCTGCCATCTCTCTTGGGCTTGTAACTACTGTCGTCATGACGATTCTTAGTGGGATTTCGATCACTTCTCTGATCTTGATGGCCATTTCTGTCAAAGCTCTTTCTCTCATTTCTTTGACCTCTATTGAACTTCCTAAAGTTCTGTCTACCTCGATTCTGATTGTAGTTCCTATTGTTGTTGCTGAAAGGCCTTCTATCTTGCCTTGTAAATAACAGCTTCTCTTGACCTGATGGTCCAAATTTCTTCTCATCTCTTGACTTAAGGCGTTCCTCATAAGCTTTAAGTCTACCAAGCGCTTCATCTAACGTCATGGTATCTATATCTGAATATTGCTCTATGGATGCAATAATCTGTAGGAACCTCTCTGGTACGGAGTCCAGCAATTTTCGTACCAACATCGACTCTTCAATTGTCGTTCCTAGGGTTTTTGACTTTGTACTAATCGCACTTAACCTACCAGCAAACTGGTCTATGGTTTCTGTCTCTCTCATTGTTATCATCTCGAATTCTGTGCGTAATGATTGAAGTCTTGCTTTCTGGACTCGGTCAATTCCAATAAATCTTAACTTTAATGCTTCCCAGATTTCTCTCGCTGTAGGATGTGACGCCACCTGCATCACCATATCCTCTGGAATTGCCTGAAAGAGATAGGCAATCGCTGTCCTATCCTTCTTTACATCTACCGTCGACGTGCCTTCTTCGGGTTCCACTACTTCCCAAAGACCATTTGCACTCAATATTGCTTTAACACGAACAGCCCAAATCGTGTAGTTTGTAGATGTCAACATTGGTGTCTGGAGGTTGAAAGTGAG
Source organism: Ambrosia x helenae (assembly GCA_030844895.1). Classification (NCBI taxonomy): domain Eukaryota; kingdom Viridiplantae; phylum Streptophyta; class Magnoliopsida; order Asterales; family Asteraceae; genus Ambrosia; species Ambrosia x helenae. The sequence goes on from CM061234.1 coordinate 33,273,837, forward strand.
AGTCTCCTTCGTGACTGTCTCCTTTGACGCTGTCTCTTTCGACATTGTGGGTTTAACGGGCGTCTGCTTCTGCGGACTTTTATTCTTCTTCTTCCCTATTGTCCAAATCTAATATGGACTATCCCACGCTTCTATGGAACTTTGTTTGACTAGCTTTGTCAAACACGACTATGATATGTCTGAAGAAAATATTCTTGTTTAACAAAGTTTGATGTTTTGTCGGGCCCACAACAAAATATCAATATCCTTGCTATAATATTTCTTTATACCACTAATGTTCCAAAATCTAAAGTCAATCCTATGACTTGATAATCCTCCAACGATGATTGATTAGTGTCCTTTAACAACACCCTTTGTCAATCCTAAACACCCTTCTAAAACAAATCACTTGTTTTTCTACTATGCTTCAATCCTTTTCTTTTCTTTTTTTGTTTAATCAGTGATAAATTCCAACAAACAAACACTGATATAATACCCTTTATAATAAAATACCCTCAAATAAAATATTATAACTTCTGTTTGACTTTGAAAAAGTCAACTTCTTCTTCTTTGTTCTTTGCGAACACTTCTGCCCCAAAAAAAAATTTTCGGTTTTGATCTTTCTTGATCAACAAACAATGGAACTAACACTTCTATGTCCCACAAACACAATTGTTTTGGATACTAATCCAAAACCACGATCGAATACGGGAAAAAACGATTTCAGAAAATAAAACCCGGTTCTTCTTGAACCCGATAATAACCTTAATCTTTGATGTGTTTTGTTTGCAAAACAACTCTGTTATGTATATATAATTGTTCGGAAAAACAACACTTGATTTTATAAATTTGTTTTTGATCAGAAAATTTTTGGCGGGAAAAAAATTTGTTCGAGAAAAACAGAGTATATAAAAAAATGATTTTTTTTTATTTGATTAAGATTATATGTATTCGATATTGATTATAAACAAGGGCAGGGAAAGATATAACCGTTTGAATGCGTTTAAACGATTTGTGGATTGATTCCGGTTTCACGCCGGAAACTTTCGGACTCGCCGGAAATTCTGATTTGGCCGGAGAAAACTTGTCCGATCGTCTTCTTCCTTTCAACGGTTGTATATCTTGATGTATTGATCTTACACGAATCCTGGTTGGCCTTGAATAGATGTTCCAGTGGCCGAATGATCCTCTGTTGTATTACTCTGTTTCGAAAACAAAACAGGGATGATACTTTGATCGTCTTCTCCGATTGTATTCTTTATAAACGACTGGAACAATTGATTGCCAAACTGCTCTGATGCCAAATGAAGGTTTCAGGATCGATGTGAGAGGGTTTGGGTTTGAGAGAGAATAAGATAAACTTGAGAATCAATACATAAAATGAAATGTTACAATGTGTTTGGTATTTATACAAATGAAGGGGTGTGTCCCCTATGACTCTAACCAACACAATGGTTAGTTAATAACCAACATGACTATTCAACTTAGGATAACTAATATGTCACACTATATATGTATATATATATATTTAGGATAATTGAGGGAAATAAGAATTATGTCTAACAACATACCCTTGATATTACTTGTTTGTAAAATTAATTGATGTAGGATCACATGAGAGTCATATGCGCCTTTAAATGACTCTTGAGCATTAATACTCGATGTGATCAATGACAGTCTGAGGGTTGCCATAGCAACGGTCACCGGGGATTTGGATGATGTCACCTCTGTTAAAAACCATCAGTGAATTAATACAAACGTGTAAAATTTTGCAATTTGAAATAAAACGTGTCACGGGCTGGTTGAGGCATTGAGCTAAAAAGCAGTTGCTGCAAGTTGAGCTCTGATGTATCTATTCAACCATCAGAATATTAACCATCGGTGTGTAAAATTACTGCTGCAGTTTGCTAAAGTTGACTTTTATTTTGTTTATCAACCTAGGCGCGAGGCGCACCAAATGCACTGCGCCCTGTGAGGCGCGCATTAAGCCCCTGAGGCGCACTGTTTGAGCTGTTTCAGGTTGATTTTCTGCCAAATTCAGACTAAAAGTTGCCTAAAACCTCTATAACATCCTAAATAAGCTATGAACAAGTCCTAAACAACCCTAAAACATCCTAAAGTAGCCCTAAACAAGCCTAAAACATCTCTAAAATCCCATAAAAAATGTATTGTGTACTATGCGCCTAATTATAAAAAGCCCTCGTTTTTATGCGCCTCGCGCCTAGGCTCCGGGAACGGCCTATGTGCCTTGAGTGCGGCTAGGCGCCTTGACAACTATGCATAAAACTAATCAAAACAACAATGTCATGCAATTTTTTTCATATCATGATTCCAACCCCTTGTTTCCCCACAGCCCATTTGAGTGGCCACAGTGCTGCGTTTTTCAAGCTCAACAAAGGAAAATTTATCTTCTGTAGCACTATTTTGAACACTTGCAGCTAAGTTACTCACTGTTGGCATTCATCTCAATAAGTTGGTGTTGAATCAATCAAGAGTTTCTTGATACTTTTCATGGCTTATTCATTGAGGCTTTTGAATAATATTTTTGTTGTTTTGTATGCCATGATCCTATGATGGCATTTCGTCTATCTAGGGTTGGTCAGGTGAACTTGGTTTTAACAAAAGTAAAATATCATCATCATCATACTTAGTTAATCCCACCACATCGAGCCGGAGGTCTCACTTGAAGCAGCCTCTCTATTCTTAGGGGTAGAGGTAAGGCTGTCTACATCTTTCCATCTATTGATAACAAAAGTAAAATATGAAATCAAATAATTACAGTACATGCAAGGCTGATATTTCATTTTTCCATCTATTGATAATTATCCACCTGCCTCCCACTACCTCATTTGGTTGTTATTGTTATTACTAGTGTTTTACCCATGTCGCGCGTTGTTGCGACAACTTGGTGTTGCGACTTTGTTACTCAGATGTACATAAAATCATAGTCAAATACGGAATCTAAATATCCACTGAATATAGGTTATCTATCAAATCATAACTCACCAGAATGTGCCAGTCTGGTAGTCATAGCAGCCGAACATACAGGTCCTTAACAGGTCAGATGAGAGAATGTAACGCTTATCTGTATTTTTTTTTTTTTTTTTAAATCAATATCCAATACTAATTATTTAATTTTTATTTTTCTCGGACAAAGAAAATTACATTAAGATAACGGGCAGACGGGCAACAAGCTGCGCCGCTAACCCTTTCTGAATAGCAAATCCTAATCTACTAAAAACATAACCCTGCCCACCCGAAGCCGAGACACTACTATGAATAACCCGCTGTACCCTGGTCAGGAAACGGGTAGCCTCTGGTGCCAATCTGTATTATGCTGAAAATATATAATCTGTTAGTATCTTTCTAATAATTACCTCTGTTTTATTTTTCATTAGTGATACGTCGGACTGAAAGAAGAAAGAGAGCTTATGTTGGAGCTCCTTCTCTATAATCCATGTAAGGCTTCACTCATCGCACTTTTGTTTGTGTAGCAACATATATTATGATTGTCTTCACTTTTTTAAACAATGTCAAAATAAAACAAGCTACTTATTGTACTAAGGTGTTTGTATATTTGTTTAATATATATTAACTTATAGCAATGGGTGCTTAATCAAATATGGAAGTTTTTAACTGTTAATGAAAATAATAGATTAGTTCACTAAAAAAGGGAATAAACCTGATTATAAAGAGTTGTCAAGGGTTCAATTATCATTGTTTTATCAAAATTGCATAGCCCTCATCATCATAAATTCATAATAATAAAAAATACTAGAGGCTCTGTATATTTATACGATTTGTAGTACATTGTCGTATCTTGGGGCGATTATTCCTGGTTTAAGACGAAAATACCCTTAGAATATTCTAAGCATTGCTTCAAGTAGTAGGACTAATCCCATTCATTATAGGCAATGCAAATACCTCCTTCAATGTTAGTTTTATTTACACATAGTGATGCTCTTTTGCTCTCAACGGTTGTAGGTTGAATATGATGATTTTGACTGGGGGGATTGCTCAAAGCTTGGAGTTGTTGTAAGAACTTGAAGAATTATGGATTTTGACTTTTGAAGTCAATCATGTTACCTTCTGGATAATCAAAGAAGAGGAATATAATTAGGGGATAATGATGATGAGGAAGTTGAGTTGTTGGGTGATTTCATGAATGAAATTAGCCGGTGAAGAGATGTTGAATCAGGGGATTGCATGTGACTTGATGCATATTCTCTCTGTTAAAGTATTTCCATCTCAGTTTCATTTACACGGTGACGCTCTTTTGCTTAACAGTTGTTGGTTTGCTTTGCCGACTCCGATGATTTTGACTAGGAGTTGCTCAAAGCTTGGAGTTCTTGTAAGATTTGAAACATTCTTGAATTTTGACTAATAAAGTCAAACTTGTTAGCTTCTGAGTTCATGATTAACATTAGCTTTTCTTTCTTTCTTTCTTTTTTTAACAGTTAATAAGGTCATGTTGTAATCAATATTATACAATAAAATCAGTAGTTGTACAATGACATCCCTTACAGATTTAACAGCTGCATATTAATATTGGACTCAGAAGTTGACAGATTTTCACTTAAAAATCAGATTGTTCATAAATTATGAAGTCCGTCTAGTGCTTATTCATTTTAGAATCAATATGAACTTCATCATAAACATACCACAGTAATTTTCTTATTGACAGTATTTGTTAAGAGTTGAATGTTTTTTACATTTGATGATTCTGTGACAATTTTGAACCAGGTTAGCCTAGTACTCTGTTTGACCTAAAAGTCAACTTATGGAACATATTTCCACAATTCGGAATTTGTGACAAATTTGACATTTTTTCTATATTACCAATAGAGGTAGCTATGATATTTAATGCATATTATTCAATATTATTTGTAATCCAAAGATTTCACATCTATTTTAGATTTAAAATTAATCTCTTACACCTTAAAGTCAAACTCACTAGGGATGCTGTTTTTAGTCCTAATACTTACCCTGTTATTATCCAATAGCCAATGTAAATTTCAAGATATATACATCCCAAGTTGTCAAAGGCGCAGCCCTGTGCACCAAATGTGTTGTGCCCTAAAAGACGAGCGTTCAGACTCTCAGGCACTACTTCAGGGCATGTTCTGACCAAAATCCAGCCAAAATTGGTAATAAAAAAAGACACCTTAAATAAGAATGGAATCAACCTATATACACCTTGAACTCCATTTCATCTGAGCTGTTTTTTGTCATAATACTTACCAGATCCATAAATAACTTTGATTTTATGACAAACTTAACCCTGTTATTAACTTATTATCCAACGCCCAACAGTCACTGCTAGTTTCAAGATATCTAAACAGCTTTGGGGGTCCAATGCATAGTGTGTTTGACCTAAAAAGGTCAATCCTAGCTTTCATTTTGCCTGTGATCTTATCACATGATTGTGCTGTTTGATCTTATGTATATGGTGTGTGTCAACATAAACTTTATGGTCAATTTAATTTATTTATTTATCACTTGTGTACTGCCATTTTAATCAACTCTTTAGGGTCGACCCGTTTGTTGTTTCTATTACAAAAAAAAAAAAAAAAAAAAAACAATGAGATTTTTTTCCCTAAATGATACCCTGAATCCAAATAGTTAAGAATTCAATTATCATTGTTTTCCATCAAGAACAAATAAAACATTTCCGAACAGTTAGTGGATAGAGTTAGGTAATGTATATATTGAACCAAAGCCTATATTAGTAGATACAAACTATAATGAGAAACTGAAAATGCACTTTAGAGAGTGGAAGAGACTCTTCAGGAGCAACCAAGAGCTTCTTGACATTATTTTGTCTATGCTCATGACAATTGCAAAAATGTTTACTTGGATATCAAAAGTCAAACCTTTTACATCTTTTTGCAGGTTTTACTCTGTGATTTCAAGTTTAACAAGTTTATACATGCCTGAATCCGAAATTAGACATCCAATCAAGGATGGAGTAATGATATGAATTTAATAGTTGGGGGCTAAACTGTAATAATTCTATACAGGGGGGCAGTGGCGGATCTAGACAAAAAAATCAGGGGTAACGTTCAATTTTTTTTTCTGTACTTTCAGACAATGTAAACGAAAAAAATATGATAATAAATAAAGTTAAACAAATACCTAATGGATTTCTCCGCACAAATAATAACATTGTTCAAATACTTATTACCTATTCAATTGCGTAAAGCAATGCGTGTAATGTGCTGATAGATTTTCCCTCAAAATCAAAGCTTTTAATGCATTAAATTATCCTCGCATGTTACTTGCACCAAAGTATGATACTTATTACTTACCGTGAGCTATGGTCAATTGGTTTGTTTATAAAGGAATGATGGCTTCTTTACGATGAGACGGTTTCAATGTCGCTTGAATGAGTTCAATCGAACTTCGTTTGATACCCATCCTACAACTTCCTTATTTTCTTTCACTTTATATTTAATCATAACCCTTACTTTCATTTGTATTTAAAGTTTTAATCTAATAATAGCTGTTTAGTTAAATCAAAGTATGTTAAAAGGAAACATCAGCGTAAATAAACAAATGGTTATAAATTATAAAACTTTTTTGGAAAAAAATAAGATAACCTAAGAAAATGAAATAAATAAATAAATAAATATATTTTAAATTAAAGAAAGACATAACAAAATTAATTGGTCAAATGAGAAAAACAAAATACAACAAAACATAAACATATTTATACGTTAATAACATATCTGATAAAAAGAAATTGAACAAGAAAAAGTAATGCTATACCCTACGTCTGCAAGTCTATGGTCTTGAAAATATAAGTGGGAGTCCTATTTTAATAATGCATATATAATAAAATATAACAAAGAATTATATTTTAGTCAAGGTGTAGGTTTATCATTGTCTTCTTCACTTCTTCATTTACATAAAAACACTTTAGCTTTGATCGATCCTTGTATGGTTTCTTCGCTGGTTCCTTTCCTTTCCTTTGGTAGGAGTTCTTTCCACGACCCTTATCCCCTCCTTTGGATTTTGAATCGACAGAAGTGTTGCGAGAGCGACCAACCACTCCTTTCTTCTTCTTAGCTTCCCATTCTTCATAGGTTAATAACAGTTGGTCGTTTCTTGATGAGGTTTCCTCGACGCCTATCCTTTCCTCATAAGCTTTAAGGCGACCTAGAATATCATCAAACGCGACTGTTTTCAAGTCAATTACCTGTTCTAGCGAGGCGACCATGTGGATAAAGCGTTTGGGCAGCCCATTGAGAAATTTCTTGACAAGTTTTGGCTCGTCAATCTTTTCCCAAGGGATGCCGATTTAGACGCTATGCTTGCAAGCTTGCTAGAGAAGTCATCGACAGTTCCGCTTTCCTTCGTCTTCAAACGCTTATGTCAGAATTCGAAGGATTGTTCTTCTTTCCTTAGCCGTATCGAGGTTCCCGATTTGAAGAACAAGGTCCTCGGGTATGGCTTAAAACAAAAGTGCTATCGCGATATTGTTCTTCTTTGCATCAGTGCTGGTCCCTGGTTCAACCATCTCCTAGACGCTGTTGATGTTTAAGATGACCTTCATCTTCATGGCCCAAACGGTGTAATTAGTGGCAGTCAAGAGCGGTACTTGTAGAGACGTGGTATTGTGATCCTTTACAGGAACAATTTGCCGATTCTGATTATCACCCATGATCGATTCTTCTGCCTTCCTCTGCTGATCGAACGCTGAAATCAAACAACTTTCGCTTCTGAACTCGGACTGTTGATTACCTGTTCTGAATTGTTTTGCTGATCGAATCCAGAATCAATAAGCTTCCTTCGCTGACTTTGGATTGATCAGTTTACTTTGACCCGTCGCTTCCTCAAGACAAAGTCTCTTTATGTCTTGAGGATCCCGGATCACAAAACCCTGCTGTGAACCTTCGATTCTTTCTTAAAATCCTGCAGCTCTGATACCAGTTTATTGGAAACTGATATTCAAAAGCACACGATCAAAGACTATATTAGTCAAAAGACTGTTTCGTATTAATTGAAATTGAATAGACTTACAAATCTTCCTTCTTTTATAAGCCTAAGATCCTATACAAATCAGGATCATTATTAAACTCTAAACATTATCTATTGAAACATTAGACTTTATCTAGGAAAGTAACTCAAAACCTAGATTACAAGAATGACAACTAAGTCCTTCTAGTTACCAAACTTGCAATTACAAGATTAAATTATCATGACTTTCGTATACTTTGGAGATTTTGCTTTAGTTGTGTTCTAAATGTGAAATACGCATGATGGAATATGTATATGCATGTATGATTATGGTTAGGAGTCCTTGTTGCGCAAATGAATAAAAATAATGTAGAAAGCAAGAACTTGGGAAAAGGGGTCCGTAACGGGTCAAATGAGAGAATGTAAAGTTTATCTGTATTATGTGGTATGAACGAATGCTTAAATAAACATAACAAAGTTTGAAGGCAATACCAACTTTTTTACTTTCTTTCAGGTTGAAGATATGATCAAGGAAAACCGCACTATTCAATGATGGAGAAAGCATGGTTTTGTGAACCTAATGTGAAGATTTTTTGTCGATTGTCCCACCTATTCCCTCCAACATCTCACCATTTGATGTTGATACATCTGCCCAAAACTGAGAAAAAAGGTGTGAAGGAAGAGGCTCCCACTACTATCCCCTCATCTCTCATATCCCCAAAATCAAAGGTACTTTTTTATTGATTAACCTTTCGAGTCCCTTTGCGTTTTTTATATGTGAAAATTATATATTTTATTGTGCTTTCTTTTAAACATATTTAACAAGAATTTGACCACACTACAGTATGTTTTGTCACTTAGTAAAATTATATGAAATGTTATTTGTCACATCTCAAATTTTGGGTTTTTTCTTAAACTCACATTTTAGACTATCATGGAATTTATACATGTTGAGGTAACTCTTTTATCAAAAAAGAGTTATTCGATCCAGAAATTAAAAGAACTTACTATAAATAATCACTAATTTGATTGTGTAGATTGAATTGAGGTGGATTAAAGGTTAGGGTTTTTATTGATGTAAAAATGTGAGATTTTTTTTTATTAAGAATGAGTCAGTTTAAACTATTCCGAAAATATGTGTTGCGTGAACCACCCTTACGAGGCCCACAAGGTGTTTGATGGAATGCCTTAAGTGTGAATTTTGTATAATTTGGAGATTTTGATTTAGCTGTGTTCTAAATGTTATAATGAATGAAAAAGATAATAAATACGCATGTTTGAAAATGTATATAAATGTATGATTATGGTTACAAGTCCTTGTTGAGTAAATGAACTTGATGTAAACATTAAGATTTAATTGACCTGTATGTGTGTTGAATGGCTAATTGAATAGGAATTTTGAACCATTACAAGTATGTGTGACTTAAGGAGCTTGAAGATATGATCAAGGAATCGTGACCAACAAGATAAGAGGAATAAGGTAAGTGTTTTTTCACTCCATGTTCGGTATAGTCTTATAGAAATTAGAATGTTATATATGTAAAAGCATATTGTAGCTTTACAAACCACAATGAGAAACTGAAACCAAATCAAGGATGCAGCAAGTATGGTTTTGTGAAGCTCAGATTTTTACAGATTCAACGGGTTGACTTTTAAGTCATAGGTCAACTTACAAAAATAAATTAAATTAGTCTCTATTTTTACAGATTCAACAGTTATTCTTTCTGCTGTAGACAAGGCCTGAGTTGTTATTTTTACCTTAAGATCAAGCTGTTTGGGCATTAGAGTAACAACCAATCAGCCTGTCTTTATGTGTGATATTAAACATGCCAGAGTTTTTTTAAAAACTGTTGTGATATACGCACAGATTGTGATTTACTATTGCGCATCAACTTTTTTTCTTTGTAGATGATCGCTGAATTTAAAGAAGAAAAACATTAGTTGGAATAACAAAAAACAAAAAAAAAGTTGTTTTGAATCTTAAAAAGTCTACTTTTTTCTTTCTTTCAGGTTTAGACATTGTGTGATTTTGAATTGAACCCCAAGGAAGACAACACTATTCAAGGATGGAGAAAGCAAGGTTTTGTGATGCTCGGATTTTTACGGATTCAACATTTGACTTTTTAAGTTGTAGGTCAACTCACAAAAATAAGGTAAGTTTTGGTCTCATCATGAGAAAATATTGATAAACATATTATATATGTTGAGTCATGTTAGAATTAATTGTTTGTAAAATTAGTTGATTAATTGTGTGTTGGAAATGAGGATAGTGATGTAGGATCACATGAGAAAGTCATTAAATGAGTCTTGAGTCTTAATACTCAGATGTACTTGCTTGTTCAATTGCAATGCAGGAAACAAAATATTGAATGAATTACCTGGGAGCTAGATAGAGAAATACAACATGGGCTTAATTGAAAGACAAAAAGGTTGGACTCAATTGGATTTCAAAACATAATGGCAGAATAGAATTTTATCTTGAGCACAATCGGTTCACTGGTTTGGTTTCTTTTGATCATTGTTTAGTTGTGTTCATTGAATGACCAAGTATTGGTGAATCTCTAGATGATCTCATCCCACCCTAGATAGACTCCAGATGTGTAATTGATGTCCGGTTGGTTCAGTTTGCTATTATTCGTGCCCAAAGCTAGTCAAGAAAATAATATGTTGTAATATCTCCAAATTATTGTTGAAGCTCCTGATGATGTCCTCCCACCCCTAGATAGACTCTAAATGTGTAATTGATGTCCGGTCGGTTCAGTTTGCTATTATTCGTGCCTAAAGTTAGGCAATCAAATAATATGTTGTAACATCTCAACATATTATTAAAGATAGCTGAATTGATTAGAATAACAAGAAAGTTGGTTTTGCGCGTTACTGCGTTGGTGTGAACCACCCTTATGAAGCCTACAATGTGTTTGATGTCATGACTTAAGTGTGAATTGGTATAATTTGGAGATTTTTGCTTTTGCTGTGTTCTAAATTTTTGCTTTTGACTTGTTGAGAAAATGAAAAAAAAATCATGTGGAAAGGAATAACTTGGGAAAAGGGGTTTATAACGGGTCAAATGAGAGAATGTAACATTTATCTATGTTATATGGTATGAACAAATACAAAAATAAAGATAATAAAGTTATAATCATTAACCCAGATCATTCAGTGGTCCTTGTAAATTATAACTTAAAAATTGCACCTAAAAGTCAAACTCATCACACATGCTGCTGACTTTATTTTAACACTTACCTGGTCCATAAGTTACTTAGGACCTTATGACAAATTTCACCCCATTGTTATCCAGCATTCATTTCATATTTCAAGGTATATAATCTGAGGTGTTGAGCCAAAAGTCTTTGCTGCAACTATCAGTATACACCTACATGAAAATACCCTGATATTTTCTTCAACCATTTAGTTAAAAATATCACTGCAGAAGTTTGCTATAATTGACGTTTATTGTGTTTATCAACTGCAGAAAGAACGTTTGTTGGAATACTACATGATTACATAGTTTATAAATGTTGTGTTGGAATGTTCACATCATTAACTCTTTGTTTATCATCATCATCATACTCAGTTAATCCCACCAATAGCAAAAGCTAAGGTAGGATCTTAGGAACGTAAGATGTAGACAGCCTTACCTCTACCCCGTAGGAATAGAGAGGCTGCTTCCAGTGAGACCCCGGCTGTGGTTTTGTATCATGCTTTAGAAATAAGGCACATAACACGTAGCAATCGAGACAAGCCTGATTGGTGCATGTACCCCCTTGTCTTTTGGCTATCAACGTCACCACCTGATGCATGATTAACCATCCGCATTTTTAACATTACATTCACGAAGTTAGTAAAATAACGTTAAAATTAGTGCAACTTTACTTTTGCCCCGAGGGCCACACATATATACATTATATGTGCACAGCCATAACTCTTTGTTTATATGGCCTGGTCTGTAATTCTGAATTTTTTTGTGTTTATGCAGGTAATATATATCAGTATATACAAACTACAATCAGGAACAAGAAAGAACTTCTGGAATCCATTGTTTGCTTCTTCTTTCTTATTTTTTTTGTGTGTGTGTGACATTATTTTGCTATGCTTTTTTTTTTTTAACAGCCAAAAACTTTATATATAAATATAAAGACCCAACAAGGAACTGGAAACGATACAAACACAACCCCACAGCACCCAAACGGGCGCCAATTACAATAAGTCTAAAACATCAATTATTTTGCTATGCTAATGACAATTACAGAAAAAAAAAAAAACTGTTTTCTTTTAATCTTAAAAAGTCAACCTTTTACTTAATTTGCAGGTTTTACTTTGTTAACTTGTTCAATGGACATATCAAATTTTTTGTGATTTTCTGAACCCGGATGAAGACTACATATTCAAGGATGGAGAAAGCATGGTTTTGTAAACTCACAAAAATAAAGTAAGTCTTAATCTCTTTTCGTTCTGCTGTAGATGACGTCTGGGTTTTTTTTTTCGCTTTAGATCAATCTATTTTGGTCATGTCGGTCTAATCTAGTACTGAACCGAGACCGAGGAAACTTATAAGTTGAAACCAAATCCTGACCAACAATGCTTATTTCAGTCCGGTTACGACCAGATACTTGATTCCATCTAATATTCAAAATAATATTAATAAGTGACATTATACATATTGTAAACTAGCTTTTATCCCGGGAGCGTCTCGGGGTTGAAAAATATAACAATTTTAATAATACTAATAGTAATAATTATTACTCTTGTAATTAAATAAATAAAAAAATAACCTTGCTATAAGGTGACACCATGTGTTGCAGTGTTGCACGATTCTTTCTCCTAGCCTCTCTTGATGAAGTATACCTATGCATCTTTAAAAGAGTAAAATTATAATGAAAGCATGACGATTGGGCTGAATTTCAACATCGTAGATAAGAACCTGTTTTAAAAGAAAAAACATTATTAATGAATAACCTGAACACTTTGTGTTTTTTTTCCTGTATGAACGAAACCCCACAAAAAAATAGTGGTTTTTTTCCGTTTTTATATAGCACTATGGTACTCGTTGGAAAGATAATAAAACACTCGTTAATTTGGTGTAATTTTTTTCTTTAAAAAATCTCGTATATAAAAGATATTAAAGTTTAAAAATTATGGGAAGAAACATAAGAGAGAAAAATTTAAATTTGTTTTTAATTTTTTTTCCCTAAAATAACTCAATTTAAATTTAGTAGATTAGGTTTTATATTATTATTTATTTTTTTATTTTCCACATGGCATGACACATGGCACACTTAAGGAGGAGAATGCCTCCTTGAGTGACATGTCATTAAAATGGCTTTCTTAGGCCTTTATTGAATGACAACTCATCAATTTTCAATTCTTTTATTATAAGTTATAGATTATAGATGTGGTGAAATACTTATATCTATTAATGTTTTATAAATGTTGAAACTCAGTTAACAGTTATCGTCTACAAACTAGACTGCTCATCTTGATAAAATACAAATGATATATATCTATCTTGAGTCATTTTAGGGTATGTTTGGCAATACTAGCTGGTGACTGGAAGCTGGTAGCTGTTAGTTTTTTAAGTATATTTTGGTGTTTGACAGAGTAGTTTGAGCTTTTAACAAAATGTATAAAAATGACCAAAATGGGCATAACTAAAAGCTTGTATCCATGTTTCTTTTGTTTTTTTATGGTAGAATGGGTATTTATGTCATTTTACTCATTAAAACTTTGTAGATTGTAGGAGTTTTTTTTTCTTAAACGTTAGTACTAGTAGCGTTTCAAAATGGAGTTTTTTCTCCTAACCTAAAAGCTTCAAGCTCCTTCAACCAAACAAGGTTTTTTATTTTATTAAATAGTAGTTTATTCTTAAAAGCTTGAAGCTAAAAGCTCCTAAAAGCTCCTTACCAAACATACCCTTAATATTACATGTTTGTAAAATTAATTGATGTAGGATCACATGAGAAAGTCATATGTGCCTATAAATGAATCTTGAGCTTTAGTACTCGGATGTAATTGCGTGTTTAATTGCAATGCAGGATACCTTTGACTTCTTGTCAACATGGGTCTCCCACTAAAGCAGCAGTTTGATGTTAGTTGGCAAAATAAGAAACAAAAGCTGAGGATAAAACCCCTGACATTGGATCAGAACAATCGGTGAGGACAGTCCGAGGGTTGCCAAGCAACGGTCATTGGGGATTTGGATGATGTCACTTCGGTTAAAATTTTGCAATTTGAAATGAAACATGTCACGGGCCGGTTGAGGCATTGAGCTAAAAAGTAGTTGCTGCTAGTCGGTGCTCTGATGTATGTATTCAACCATCAGTATATACCACGAAAATACCCTGATTTGTTTTCAACCATGGGTCTGTGAAGTATTAGCTTATTACTGCTGCAGTTTGCTAAAGTTGACTTTTATTTTGTTTATTAACCATCGGTCTGTAAAATTAGCAACCAGCTCATGAATGTAATCAAAACGACAATGTCATGCAATTTTTTTATATCATGATTCCAACCGGTGGCGAAGCTTGGTTTCGGAATCAGCGGGGGCCGAACTCAATTTTTTCGATCGGTAGTGGAAAATTGGCGGGGCCGGATTCAACCCGGACTCAATTTACCTATAAAAATCGCAAATTTCCACTACTGCGCCAAAAAACAGGGGGGCCAGGCCCACCCCTGGCCCCATATATACTTCGCCCCTGATTCCAACCTCTTGTTTCCCACAACCCGTTTGAGTGGCCATAGAGCTGCATTTTTAAATATCTTCACTTTTCTAAACATAGTCTGTAATTCCATTTTTTTTTTTGTAAAACAGGTAATGTATACCAGTAGATACAAACTGTAATCATAAACTGAAAATGCCAGTGTGTTCTGAGAATGGAAGAGGCTCTTCAGGAACAAGAAAGTGTTTCTGGAACCCATGGTTTGCTTTTTATTTTTATCTTTTTAACATTATTTTGTTATGCTCATGACAGTTGCAAAAAGATGTTTTTTTTTTGTTAATCTTTAAAAGTTAACCTTTAACTTTCTTTGTTAGAAGATTAAATTTATAAACTTGATTTATCTTATGTTATGTAAATATTGAACATATGTTAATTGTATTATCCTAAGTCTAGGCATGATAAGAACCGGTTGTGTGACACACCGGTTAGTAGATTAATTATGTCCTAAGTATGTAAATGTTGAAGGGACACGTCTGTTGTATAAGTGCCGGTTCAGAACCTATTTAAAGGGCCGGACACTTCAGTTTGTTAGTGTGAAAGTTTATGGTTTTAAGATAACTAACTTTCAAAGACATACTCTCTCTTTTCCCTCCATTTTAAACCGCTCGCCCCACATACAGAAAGCGCAAATCAGAAGTTTGCTGCAGATTAAAGAACAAGACCTGTGCAGAATCAATTTTCAACATGGCATCAGAGCCCGATCAGAAGAAGTTTTATGGTTTATTCGATAGTGAAGAGAAGTCCGATGGTGTTCCCGAAGACAAAGGCAAGCGGCCAATGTTTCCATATAATGAAGAAGATCGTGTGGATCAAATTGTTCTCGATAGAAAGATCGCAGAATTTAAGAAGGAGTGTATGGACCCTTCGAACATCAACTTCTCCAGATTTCATATTGGATCAGCGCCACAGAAGAAAGTAGACAGAAGCGCACAATCGCAGAAGGCGCAAAAGGCGCAGAAAGAGTATAACAAGCAAGTATTTGATGTCCCCGAATACCCACACGCGATGTGTTGTGGTAAATGTAAAGAACCCTTCCATTATAGAAGAAATTGCCCTAAGAAGATAGGCAAAATAGAATTTATGGTGAAAGGCACAGAAGGAAAGGGATGGGATGATGTGTGGCACGCGAGTCTAACAAGAAAAGAACATGGATGTGGTTTTAAGGATCAATTCGCCACATTTAGCAAATCATTTGGAGTAGAAGGCCAACCAAGCGGATATAGAAGAGAGTATTTTAGAGGAAGAGGATCGGTGATAATTACAAGTGGAGGACAAGTACACAAGATCAAGAAGGTATATTATGTTCCTACACTTCGCAAAAATGTTTTAAGCATAGAAAGATTGAATCAAGAAGGCCTAGAAGTAGAATTCGATGGTGACACATGTCACATACATAGGCCGATCCTACAAGAGAAAAGAAAGATGATTCTATGCCGAATTTGTGATAGTGAAAGTCACTTCACGTTTAAATGCCCCGAAAGAGAAAATATTGTTGAAAAGGATGGAAAAGGACCACTAGAGAGGTTCTCAAACAAACGGGTCAGATTTGAAGGCATCAAAGAATCACTAAGTGTTGAAGACAAAGAAAGGGCTTACATGTTCAAGCAATTTCAAGAATTCTCTATTGATAAGGACAATTATGAAGGCAATATGGAGAGAGGTCCTATCATGTACCCAACCAACGAGTCAAGTTTGCAAGATTGCTTAGTTTTCATGGATTTAATTCATGTCACAACAACGGTTGAAAGGTACAAACGCAAGTTTGAATTAGAATTTGAGAAAATTGTTAAATGGTTCATGCAAGATTTCTTGAAGATAAGGGCCGAAGCCCCTATGCCACCACGAGACACAACCGGTTATCCGATTAGTTTATTGGATTTGTACACTAAAGTTCAAGTGTTTGGTGGATATGAAAAAGTCACAAAGTATGAAAATTGGGCGATTGTTGCAATGAGTATGGGTTATGGAAGAGGTCTACCAAGTTTGGCAAGCAAAGAAGAAATAGCAACAACACTAAGGCTAGTGTATGTCCGATATTTAGAGATGATAGAATGGTACCATCTCAAATACAAAGGCTGCGAGTTAGTTGTCGAAGTCAACAATGAAGAAGGTAGCACAAGTGATGGCAACAAGTGGAAGAATGAAGATATGCCGCCCAAGAAGAGAAGCCGAACATCATCAAGTGACGAATGAAGAATTGAAGAAGGAAAATCAAGTTTAAGGGGGAGATTGTTAGAAGATTAAATTTATAAACTTGATTTATCTTATGTTATGTAAATATTGAACATATGTTAATTGTATTATCCTAAGTCTAGGCATGATAAGAACCGGTTGTGTGACACACCGGTTAGTAGATTAATTATGTCCTAAGTATGTAAATGTTGAAGGGACGCGTCTGTTGTATAAGTGCCGGTTCAGAACCTATTTAAAGGGCCGGACACTTCAGTTTGTTAGTGTGAAAGTTTATGGTTTTAAGATAACTAACTTTCAAAGACATACTCTCTCTTTTCCCTCCATTTTAAACCGCTCGCCCCACATACAGAAAGCGCAAATCAGAAGTTTGCTGCAGATTAAAGAACAAGACCTGTGCAGAATCAATTTTCAACATTCTTTGCAGGTTTAAATCTGTTAACTTATTCTACGGATATATCAAAATTTATGTAATTTTCTGAACCTGGAGGAAGACAACAATATTCAAGGATGGAGAAAGCATGGTTTTGTGAAGCTTAGATTTTTACAGACTCAACAGTTGATTTTGCAGTCGTAGGTCAACTCACAAAAATAAAGTAAGTTTTAGTCTCAAAATGAAGTATACAAATGAGAAATATCTATCTAAAGGAGAGCAAGAATGATATGAAATGTTTGTTGATTCTTCACAATAGAGGGTCCCCATTATATAGGGGAAATACAAATGATAAAACAGGAAACTAACTAAATCCTAGCATAGACATTTGTCAATCTAATTAATCTTGGTCAATTATACAATAACTACATAGGCTAACATTGAGGCATAATCTTTGGTTAATACTCCCCGGCAGTTTGAACGGGTGTAGGACAAACGCTCAAACTGGATCGAAACGACTGAAACAACTGTCTAGAGAGCCCTTTGGTAAAAATGTCTGCATATTGTAACACGGAGGGCACATGAAGAACTCGAATATCACCCACACGAACCTTTTCTCTGACGAAGTGAATATCAATTTCAATGTGCTTCGTACGTTGGTGTTGGACAGGATTATCAGATAGGTAGACAGCGGAAACATTATCACAGTAGACTATGGACGCCTGTCGAATGGGAGTGTGTAACTCGAGCATTAAATTTCGTAACCAAGCAACTTCGGCCACAGCATTGGCCACGCCCCTGTATTCAGCTTCAGCACTCGATCGGGACACCGTGGGTTGACGTTTAGAGGACCACGATAAAAGGTTGTCACCCATAAATACACAGTACCCCGCTTGTGGAACGTCGCGAGTCCGGACATCCGCCCCAGTCAGCGTCTGAGTAAGCCACTAATGAGTTGGTGTTTGATTTGAGCATCCGTAGACCATAATCAGCAGTGCCTTGTATATACCTGATAATTCGTTTCATGAAAGCAAAGTGTGTGTCCCGTGGGTCATGCATGAATAAACAAACCTGCTGGACGGCATATGTAATGTCCGGTCGAGTAAAAGTCAAATACTGTAATGCACCCGCCAAACTACGATATAACGTAGGATCAGAAAACTGTGGTCCATCATTTGCGCTTAGCTTTGATGAGACGTCAACTGGAGTCGTGCAAGGTTTGCACGTGGTCATACCTGCACGCGAAATTATATCTTTGGCATATTGTTTTTGTGAGAGAAAAATGCCATCTTTCAGGTGATCAACCTGAATGCCCAAAAAATGATGCAAGCGCCCAAGATCGGTCATAGCAAACTCTCGTGAGAGTGTACCAATAATGTCTCGTAATAACGTATCATTAGAAGCTGTTAAAACAATATCATCAACATAGAGTAATAAATAAGCAATGTTTGCTGAGTCACGCCTGTAAATAAATAAGGAATGATCACAGGTGCTGCTTTTGAACCCATGAGACATGATGTAGTTAGCAAACCGAGTATACCAGGCCCTGGGCGCTTGTTTTAGTCCATACAAGGACTTCTTTAGGCGGCAAAACCAAATGTGGAAAACGCCTATCAACGAAGCCAGGGGGTTGATGCATAAAGACTGTTTCCTTCAACTCCCCGTGTAAAAAAGCATTTTTGACATCTAGCTGGTGGATAGGCCAGCCTCGTGAAACAGCAAGAGATAAAACTGTGCGGATGGTGGCCGGTTTAACAACCGGGCTGAATGTCTCATCACAATCGATACCCACAGTTTGTGAATTCCCATTAACAACCAGACGTGCTTTATAACGTTCCAACGACCCATCTGCATGGAACTTATGGCGAAATAGCCACATGCAGCGAATAACGGGGCGGTCCACAGGTCGTGGAACGAGTTCCCAGGTCTCATTCTCCATTAAAGCAGAAAATTCTGCCTGCATAGCACGTGACCAATTAGGATCGGCTAAGGCTTTCGCATAGGTATTGGGAACAGGGGATGTAGTGGTGGTAGCGAAGGTGGCTGTGGGTGTGTGTTGGGTCCGGGACTTAGAGCGGGTGGTCATGTGGTGTTGGTTAGTTTGTGGGGGAGGTTGGGTAACGGGCTGAGGTATAGGCTGGATAGTGGGCTGGTTGGCGGGTTGAGAGGGTTGTTGGGCTGTAGGATGGGGATTCGGTTGGGCCGTTGGTGGGTTGTGAGTAGGCGGGTGGGTGGTGGGTGGAGCAACAGGGCGTGAAGACTTGGGTCGGCGAGAATAAGTGAGTGGATAAGGAGTAGTGGGTGAGGTGCGAGTGGTAGGGAAGTGGAATGGATAATTTATTGGAGGGGTGTCATCAAGGAAATGGTAAGAGGCGGGGGGTTGTGGAATGGTATAAGGAAAAACATGTTCATCAAAGGTGACATGTCGGGAGATATGAACCTTACCGGTGGTAGGATCAAAACACCGGTATCCTCGGAAATCAGGGGGGTAACCGAGGAAAATGCACCGGATGGCCCGAGGGTGAAGTTTGTGAGGGGAGGTGGCGGAGGTGTTTGGGTAACAAGCACACCCGAACACGCGAAGGTGGGTGTAGTCCGGGTGTCTTAGGTAAAGGGCAAAGGTAGGTGTGTAGAAATTTAATCTTTTGGTTGGAAGAATGTTGTGTAAGTATGTGGCCGTGTGTAATGCTTCCACCCAAAAGGAAGGGGGAAGGTTAGCATGAATTAGGAGTGCCCGTATAACATCATTGAGCCGACGAATCATGCGTTCGGCCCGGCCATTTTGGGGGGATGTTTGGGGACAAGAAAATCTGAATAACAGGCCATGATGGGAGGCGAAGCTTTTAAAGGCATGATTGTCGAATTCGCCCCCAAGGTCACATTGAAAGGTTTTGATTTTTCTATGAAATTGAGTTTGGATTAATTGGTGGAATTTTGAAAAAGTGGGAAAGGTTTCAGATTTAAACTTAAGGGGATATACCCAAACAAAATGTGAGAAATTATCAATTAACACCATGTAGTATTTATACCCGGACTTACTAGTTATTGGTGAAGTCCAAAGGTCACAATGTATAATGTCAAATGGTGCAAAGGTGAAGGAATTTGATTCATAGAATGGTAATCTTTTACTATTAGCTAGTTGACATGAATTGCAAAGAGTAGACACATGGTCTTTATTACACGAAAAATTAAAAGTACGACGTAATATATCTAAGATTTGAGCCCCCGGGTGTCCAAGGCGGTCATGCCATGGTAATGAGGTAGATGTGATGAAGCAAGCTTGTGGTGGAAGTTGAGGTGGTGTAAACGGGTAGAGATCCCCGGTGCTATTGTGGCGTGAAAGGGTCTTCTTAGTGACGAGATCCTTCAATGAAAAACCAAAGGGGTCAAATTCTATAGATACATTATTATCACGCGAAAAACGTCGTACAGAAATAAGATTTCGGATAACATGTGGGCTATATAGGACATTGGGTAGGATGTATGTGCGGTTCGGTAGGGTGTGAAAGCCAGTGCCAGATCCTTTTATTGGGACACAGTGACCATTACCGACAAGAATTGACCGATTTAAAGGAGAAGAGTTAGGAATAATAATTTTACCTTGGTCTCGTGAGACATGTGCTTCGGCTCCTGTGTCCATGATATCTTGTTGCCATGAGGTATTCTGCTGGTTAACCTGCATGTTTGCAAATGCGGTGCTTAAATCCGTGGGACAAAGAGCATCATACCCGTACTGAGGAGTTCCCGGATAACCGAAGCCTGCTGAAAATCCAGCGTAATGGGCCTGTGATGCCTGGGTATTGGGCTGAGTCTGCTGACTATTGGGCCTCCAGTGCTGTTGCGTGGGATAAGGGCATGGTGGGGGGGCCCACCAGGCCCAGTTTGGATAAGTTTGCTGCTGTTGTGGGCCATAGCGTGGGTTATTACCCGGATAAAAGAAGCGACCAGAAAATTCATTAAAAGAGCCGGAGCCAGATCCATTAAAAGAACCAGAGCCACGGCGTCGAGTATTCCGGTAACCTCGTCCAGTTCCACGGCCAGATCCACCACCTCTAGTATTTCGGTTGCTGCTGACAGGGGTGTCGGAGGTGTGATCAGAGGGTTGATTGGTTGCAGGGGTGTTGGGAGTGGTGGCGACGAGAACTGAGGAAGATGTACCCTTTTGTGCCTCAATCCGAATTGCTTCATCATGAAGCAGGCTAAGAGCCATATCCCAATCCGCGTCGCGGTTATTGATAAACGAGGCTGTGGTGTTGTATTCTTGTGGGAGACCCCGAACAAGTTGGAGAACAAGTCTAGATTCGCTTACCGGGTGATCAACATCGGAAAGCTGATTGGCGAGGGTTTTCAACTGTTGACAGTAATCGTCAAGAGAGGAACAGGCAGCCAAGGTCAAGTTGCAAAATCTGGTTTCGAGGGTGGCAGCCCGGGCTTTCTTGTTGCTTAGAAAGACTTTTTCGAGCTGAACCCAGGCGTCGCGAGCAGTAGTGTGACCCAGAACACGATCAAGGTATTTATCCGAAACGGTATTAACTATCCATTGCAATACAAGGGCATCCAACTCCTTCCATAACTCGTATTCAGGGGAAGTTATGTCAGGAGCAGGAGTGCCGTCAATGTGTTGCCCGACTTTGTATGCAGTAACATGTAAGAGAAATAACTTTACCCATGATGAATAGGTTACAGTGGTTCCATCCAGACTGCGAATTTTTGACTGGATGTTGGTTACGGTGTAGGCTGGATGGAGTGGTTTGGCTGAAGGAGAAGAGGAGGTTTCAGCAGTGTTAGTCATGGTTTGGCTGATGTGGTTTAGGCCGTAGCCTGGAAAAAGAAAACAGAAAGGTTTAGAGCTTGTTTAGCTCTGATACCATAAAGGAGAGCAAGAATGATATGAAATGTTTGTTGATTCTTCACAATAGAGGGTCCCCATTATATAGGGGAAATACAAATGATAAAACAGGAAACTAACTAAATCCTAGCATAGACATTTGTCAATCTAATTAATCTTGGTCAATTATACAATAACTACATAGGCTAACATTGAGGCATAATCTTTGGTTAATACTATCTTGAGTCATGTAAGAATTAATGGTTTGTAGAATTAATTGAAAGTTGAATTGTGTGTTAGAAAGTCATGTATGCACTTAATTTCTTGTTTAATTGCAATGCAGGATACTTGTCAGTACGGGTCTCCCTTGAAGCGGCAATTTGAAGTTAGTTGGCAATATCAGCGCTTTACAGCTTGGATAATCAAATAAAAGGAAGAGTGGGTACCGTCCTTCAGATATGAGATTTCATATCCGAAACAGAATCAGAGGATAAAAGCCCTAACATTGGATCAGAACAATCAGTAGTCCAAGGGTTGGCAGGCAACGGTCAACGGGGATTTGGATGATGTCACCTTTGTTAACGATCTTCAGAGAATTAATACAAACGGGTCAAAATTAAGCAATTTGAAATGAAAAGGGTGACGGGCTTGTTGAGTTGTTGTGCTAAAAAGTCTTTGTTGCACGATGGTACTCCGATGTATTGTACCATTGGTCTGTGAAATATTACTGCTGCAGTTTGCTAAAGTTGACTTTTTTTTTAATCAACCATCGGTCTGTAAAATTAGCAACCAGTTCATTAATGTTTACATAAAAGTAATCAAAACGACAATATCATGCAATTTGTTATCATGATTCCAACCCCTTGTTTGAATGGCCATAGTGGAGCATTTTTTCGAGCTTAGCAAAGGACAATTTATCTTCTGCAGCATCATTTTGAACTCTTGCAGCCTAGTTTCTCACTCTTGTCATTCATCTCAATAAGTTGGTGTCTATCATTACAAAATAAAATTATAAACAGTATTTAGCTGTTCACCAAAATACAACATTAGATTGCACAATAGACGGCACTATGAAAATAATAACTCTGTATGAGGAAATTGACAAGTAAAATTAAAGCAAGTTATAAATATGATGTAACCACTATTGCCTGATTAAGAAGTTATAAATATGATATAATCACTTTACATTTATCAACGTGTGTAATAGACGGATTGTAATCTAGTTAATTAACAAATGAAAGGGAAAAAAGTTAAAAAAAACAAATAAAAAAACTAAAAACAGGTGTGTGAGGTTGGGGGAGCCTGAATTCGAACATGAAGAAGGGGAATGGGTTGTAGCCTGGTTCCCAGATTTCACGGACCAATGGGTTAAACCCTGGTTTGTTGTTTGAACCTATAAGTTGTTAGAAGATTATAATCAAGAAATTCAATCTACTATAAGTGTTTATTATAAAAGTCAGAGTTTGACTTTTGAATAATATTTTTGCTGTTTTGTATGCCATGATCCTATGATGACATTTGGCCTATAAAGGGTGGGTCAGGTGAACTTGGTTTTAACAAAAGCAAAATATGAAATCAAATTATTACGTTGGCAATAACGTACATTCTGGGAAATTTCTCCGTGTGGAATAATATTAAGAAAGGGTTGACCATGACAATTGGTTGAGAAGACTATAAAATGATAACTTCAATAGTTCTTTCTCTCCACTCCTATCTTATCTACATTCCTACCCTCTCATACACACCAACCACTCTTATTCCCATGGCTGAAACCGCTGCTGCTGGCTTCATCAAAGTCATTTTTGAGAAGCTTGCCAATGAAGCCTTGATCAAATATGTTCGATCTCATGGAATTCAATCCGGGCTGAATGAACTAGGAAGCAGATTGTCCCAGATCCAAGCTCTCCTTAATGATGCTTCTCACAAGGAAGTTACTGATGAATCTGTTGGGCTATGGCTGAACGGTCTTCAGCATGTGGCTTATGATATCGATGACGTGCTTGACGAAGTGGCTACCGAAGCTATGCATCGTGAGCTGACCCTAGAATCAGGAACAATTACCAGCAAAGTAAGAAAGGTCATCCCAACTTGCTGCACAAATTTCTCACTAATTCATAGATTGCATCACAAGTTAGATAGTATTAACACCAAATTACAACACCTAGAAAAACAAAAGTCTGATCTTGGTTTGATTGTCAAAGATGACACACTGAAACATAATAATAGAGGAAACGAAACCTCTTTTCTAGAATCTAATGTTGTTGGACGAGAAGGTGAGAAAGAAAAACTACTCAAGAAGTTGTTGGGGGATGATCAGTCATCTAAGGAAAATTTTAGCGTCGTACCCATAGTTGGTATGGGTGGGGTTGGGAAGACCACTCTAGCTAGACTTTTGTATAACGATACACAGGTGAAGGATCACTTTGAAGTCAAGGGATGGGTTTGTGTTTCTGATGATTTTGATATTTTTAAGATAAGCAAAACCTTGTTTCAAGCTGTGTCAGGGAAAAAACAGGAATCCGAAGACTTAAATCAGCTTCAAGTGGCTCTTACTGAGCAATTTAAGGACAAACGATTTCTACTTGTACTTGATAATGTGTGGAGTGAGAACTACAATGAATGGGAAAACCTAGTGCGCCCACTTCATTCTGGAGCTCTTGGAAGTAGGATAATCATGACAACTCGCAAGGAGCAATTACTCAAAATGATAGGGTTTGATCATCTAGACCATCTTGAGAGTTTGTCAGGTAAGGATGCTTTGTCTTTATTCGCTCTACATGCGTTGGGTGTAGATAACTTTGATTCACACCCAACACTCAAACCAAAGGGTGAATGTATTGTGGAAAAGTGTGGTGGCTTGCCATTGGCTTTAAAGGCAATTGGAAGGTTACTAAGAATAAAGTCAGACAAAGAAAAATGGGATGATGTTTTGAATAGTAAGATATGGGATTTAAACGATGTTGGTGATCTTTGTGCAGACTGGAAGACTGTTGTCCCAGCCCTTAGGCTAAGCTACCATGACCTTTCTTCAGATTTGAAGCAATTATTTGCATATTGCTCCTTGTTCCCTAAGGACTTTATGTTTGATAAGGTGCAGTTGGTCCTATTGTGGATGGCAGAGGGGTTTTTGAACCGATCAAATACAAGCAAGTCACCAGAATGCTTGGGCCATGAATATTTTGAAGAGTTGTTATTAAGGTCCTTTTTTCAACTTGCGCCTAATGTGGAATCACTATTTGTGATGCATGACTTGATGAATGACTTGGCCACATATGTTTCCGGAGATTTTTTCTTGAGATTCGATAATCACATGGAGTTGGGTACGGAAGCTTTGGCCAAGTACCGCCATATGTCATTTATGCGCGAGACTTGTGTAGGTTACCAAAAGTTTAAGATATTTGAAAACGCTAGAAGTTTGAGAACATTGTTGGCGGTATCTGCTGAGCAGGATCAAACATGGAACTTCTTTCACTTATCCAGTAGGATTTTGTTTGACTTACTTCCTCAATTTCCATTGTTAAGGGTTCTTTCTTTGAGTTATTTTCAAATAAGCGAGGTACCAAAGTTCATTGGTAGTTTAAAGCATTTGAGATATCTTAATTTATCTCGGACTAGAATCGAAGAGTTACCGGAGAATGTTGGCAATCTATATAATTTACAGACATTGATCGTTTTTGGATGTGATAGATTAACTAAGCTTCCTAAAAGTTTCTTAAAGCTCAAAAATTTACGGCATTTTGACATTAGAGCTACTCCCTTATTAAAGATGCAGCCCCTGGGAATTAGTGAATTAAAATGTCTACAGACTCTCAGCAAGATTATCATTGGAGGAGACCATGGCTTTGCAATAGACCAACTGAAGGGATTACAGAATCTTCATGGGGAGATTTCCATTGAAGGGCTACACAAAGTGCAAAGTGCAATGCTAGCACGGGAGGCGAATTTATCTCTAAAAAGGCTTACGAAGTTACAATTGACATGGGATGATGGTTCTCACCAGGGAACACCAGAAAATGATGTTCTTACTGAGTTGAAGCCAAATAGTGATAGCTTAAAAGAGCTTTCCATTGTGTCATATGGGGGAATAAACTTTCCAAATTGGGTTGGGGATCTCTCTTTTCATCAGTTGGTTCATGTTTCAATACGTGGCTGTAGAAAATGTACATCTCTACCACCACTTGGACAGCTACCTTCCCTTAAGGAGATTGTTATTCAAGGCATGGATGAGGTTAAAGTCATAGGTTTGGAGTTACATGGAACTACCGCTGTTGCCTTCCCTTCACTTGAAATTCTTAGATTTGAAGATATGTGTGGGTGGGAGGTATGGTCAACCAGTAGTGATGTTTTAGATGTGGTGTTTCCACGCCTTAAAGAGCTTCACATACAAAGTTGTCCCAAACTGATCGACGTCTCACTTCAAGCACTACCTTCGCTCAAGGTTCTAGAAATATATACATGTGGTGAGGGTGTGTTGAGAAGTCTGGTTAGGACAGCTCCATCAGTCACCAAATTGAATATAATGTTTATTTCAGGGCTTACAAATGAAGTGTGGAGAGATGTTACGGATTATCTTGGGGCACTTGAAGAATTATGCATACAATATTGTGATGAAATAAGATACTTGTGGGAATCAAAAGCACATGCAAGTAAGGTTCTTGTGAATTTAAAGAAATTGACTATTTCGTGTTGTTTTAATCTAGTAAGATTAGGACAGAAAGAGGCAGAAAATTTTGGGTGCAACCTCCTATCATCGCTTAGGATGTTGAATATAGAGGGTTGTTACAGTATGGAGCGTCTGTTTTGTCCAAGTAACATTGATAGTTTGAGAATCGGCTATGGTGACTCAGTTACACAAGTTTCCTTCCCGACAGCAGCAACAAGTGATGTGCAGAAGCTCAAGTCACTCAATATACGTAATTGTAAGATACTAATGGAAAAGATCTGCAATGCAAACATGCTAATGCTTGAAACCGTATATATACATGAATGGACAACTCTGAAATCAGTCATTCAATTTAGCAACTCCATTCACCTCACCGAACTGAATATAAGCAATTGTGAAAGCCTAGAGTCATTTCCTGACCTTCAACTATCAAATCTCACTTGTTTAAAACATCTTAAAATCACAAATTGTCCAAGTGTTGAGGCTTCCTTTCCTCGTGGACTTTGGCCTCTCAACTTGAACCACCTTGAAATAGGGTTGAAAAAGCCCATCTCAGAGTGGGGCCCTCAGAATTTTCCATCTTCCCTTGTTCGCTTAAAGTTATATAGTGAACATGTGAGTAATTTTCGTCAATTGTCAGAAATTCTTCCTACATCTCTTCCTTCTCTTTACATAATTAATTTTGATAAACTGGAATCACTCTCAACGGGACTCCAACACCTCACCTCCCTCCAACATCTATGCATTCAGAACTGCCCAAAGATGAAACATCTGCCAAAAATGTTGTTGCCTTCACTTTTGAGTTTAAGAATCTTTGAATGCCCAGACATGATAGAAAGGTGTATCGGAAGATGTTCCTACTACTGGCCCCTCATCTATCACATCCCCTACATCACCCTACACGGTAACTTTCTACTAAATACCTATTTAACTTGTTTTAGCTTCGATATGCAGAACTTTATATGAATTTGCTTTTATTCAAACAGTAAATTTTACATATGATATGAAGACAAGTGACCTAATCAGAAAATATGTTATTTATTATATATCCATTTAAATTATGATTAAAAATATAAGATTTGTTGGAATCTTTCTTATAATTATATTTTTTTTCTATAGCGTTCGATTGGCATGAAAGAAGAAAAAGAGCGTCTTGTTTTTAGCAAGAGACAGCTTATGTTGAAGCTTATTCACAATAATTCATGTAAGGTTTCTTCTAATATTTTAACATGATTTTGCCCAAAAAAAAAAAAAACACATGCGTTTTCACCAACACATGTATGATTATGGTTAGAAGTCCTTGTTGAGTAAATGAACAAAAATCATGTATTGTGGAAGAACTTGGGAAAAGAGCTCCATAATGGGTCAAATGAGGTTATGAGAGAATGTAAAGTTTATCTATATTGAGTGGTATACATAAATAAAGATACCAAAGTTTGAAGGCAATATGGACTTGATGTAAACATTAAGATTTTAATTGGCATGTATGTGTGTTGAATGGCTAATTGAATAGGAACATGAACCATAACAACGAGTATGCGTGACTTATGGAGCTTGAAGATATGATCAAGGAATCAAAACCAATAAGGTAACGACGTACAAGGTAGGTGTTTCTTCACTCCATATTAGTTATAGAATGTTATATATGCAGTTTTTTTCTTTACTTCTGTTTTTACTATGCTCATGCAAAAATGTTAGTACATTTTTAACATTTAATATATTTATATGCAAAGAATATTGTTGACACCTTACTATTTGCAATAAATTATTGTAATTTGAATCGGTAAATGATTCCCTAAGTTTTATAATGAATTTTTTCTATGGAGGAACAGTACGTTGTAGAAATAAATTAATAATTATTGACAACTGAGTAATCAATTTTATTATTTTTATGTGACATTTCTAAATAAATCATAAAAATAAATATAAAATCAATATGTTCACATTGGCAACATGGCATTATGCAAAAGAATATTAAAAAACACAGGCTAAAAGAAAGGGAAAAACTTAAAAAAAACAAATAAATAAATAAAAAACTAAAAACGGGTGGGTGGGGTTGGGGAGCCTGAATTCGAACATCAAGGGGAATGGGGTGTAGCCCAGTTCCCGGATTTCGCGGACCAATGGGTTAAGCCCTGGTTTGTTATTTGAACCTAAAAGTTTTAAGTAATACAACATTTAAAACATATGTTACAATCCTTTAAAACATATTGTTGAGTTTTAATACAGTCGTTATTCAACCTTTGCGTTACGTGTCATAATTTTGTGAACCTAAGATTCTTTTTGTTGTCTCACTTGACCGAATGATGCCTGTATATCAACCTAGATATCTCCTTTCAATGGACCGCATGGTTGCCAAACATATCTAAACAAACCTTACGGCAAATTGGGTGGGCTCATCAACCGAAACACGTCCAAACAACATATATACTAGCCTAGGGACATCATGCACTTACAGACTCCCCCTTGGACCAGGCTAGTATACGTACAGAGACTACATAAGACATCGTTTATAACAAACACCAACAACTTTACAGACTCAAAATTGAGAACATACATAACAAACATAAGTAACAAGAACTGAGAAAAAGGTGTGAAGGAAGAGGCTCCCACTACTATCCCCTCATCTCTCATATCCCTCGAATCTACTTTTACCCAGGTACTTTTTTTATTAAATAACCTTTTGTCTCCTTTTAGTTTTGATATGTGTAAATTATTATACATATTATTTTGCTTTCATTTAATCAACGAATTTTACATACCATCTCAAGGCAGTTAAGTAAATTATTCAGAAAATATGACATTTATTTTTAATTAAAAAACTTCCTATAAAGAATCATTAATTTGATTGTTCTTATAGATGTAAAAATGTGTGATATAGATAAACTTTAATGAAAACTTAAATTAGAAGTTCTATGATAGGGCTTTTGATTAAGAATGAGTTCGTTTAAACTATTCCGAATATATGTGTTGTGTGAACCACCCTTATGATGCCCCAAGCTATTTGATGGAATGCCTTAGTGTAATGTTTATCTATGTTATCTGGTATAAAGAAATGAAGATTGCAAAGTTTGAAGGCAATATGGACTTGATGTAAAGAATAAGATTTTAATTGACCTGTATGTGTGTTGAATGGCCAATTGAAGAGGAATCTTGAACATAACGAGTATGGGTGACTTAAGGAGCTTGAAGATATGATCAAGGAATTGTGACCTACAAGAAAAGAGCTATAAGGTAAATGTTTCTTCAATCCATGTTCATTACAGGCTTATAGAATGTTATATATGTAAAAGCACAAAGAGAAACTGAAACCAACTCAAGGATGCAGAAAGTATGGTTTTGTGAAGCTCAGATTTTTACAGATTCAACAGTTTGACTTTTAACTCGTAGGTCAACTCACAAAAATAAATTAAATTAGTCTCTATTTTTACAGATTCAACAGTTATTAGGCCTGAGTTGTTTTCCAGTTGAGTCAAATTAAACATATCTATACTTTAAGATCAAGCTGTTTGGGCCATTAGAGTAACAACCAATCAGCCTGTCTTTATGTGTGATATTAAACATGCCAGAGTTTTTTTAAAAACTGTTGTGATATACGCACAGATTGTGATTTACTATTGCGCATCAACTTTTTTTCTTTGTAGATGATCGCTGAATTTAAAGAAGAAAAACATTAGTTGGAATAACAAAAAACAAAAAAAAAAGTTGTTTTGAATCTTAAAAAGTCTACTTTTTTCTTTCTTTCAGGTTTAGACAATGTGTGATTTTGAATTGAACAATGTTTATGCATCCCTGATCCCCAAGGAAGACGACACTATTCAAGGATATGGAGAAAGCAAGGTTTTGTGAAGCTCGGATTTTTACGGATTCAACATTTGACTTTTTTAGGTGTAGGTCAACTCATAAAAATAAGGTAAGTTTTGGTCTCATCATGAGAAAATATTGATAAACATATCATCTATGTCGAGTCATGTTAGAATTAATTGTTTGTAAAATTAGTTGATTTGTGTGTTGGAAACGAGGATAGTAATATAGGATCACATGAGAAAGTCATTAAATGAGTCTTGAGTTTTAATACTCAGATGTAATAGCTTGTTCAATTGCAATGCAGGAAACAAAATATTGAATGAATTACCTGGGAGCTAGAGAGAGAAATACAACATGGGCTTAATTGAAAGACAAAAAGGTTGGACTCAATTGGATTTCAAAACATAATGGCAGAATAGAATTTTATCTTGAGCACAATCGGTTCACCGGTTTGGTTTCTTATGTTTAACTTAGATGCAACATATTTGTATTCAGCGCTTTAGTTTAATTCTTTTTATGAAGCCTACAATGTGTTTGATGTCATGACTTAAGTGTGAATTGGTATAATTGGGAGAAGGAATACTTGGGAAAAGGGGTTCATAAAGGGTCAAATGAGAGAATGTAACGTTTATCTATGTTATATGGTATGAACAAATACATAAATAAATATAACAAATTTATAATCATTAACCCAGATCATTCAGTGGTCCTTGTAAATTATAACTTTAAAATTGCACCTAAAAGTCAAACTCATCACACATGCTGCTGACTTTATTTTAACACTTACCTGGTCCATTGTTATCCAGCATTCATTTCAAATTTCAAGATATATAATCCGCTCGAACTTGAACCGTAGTCTGTCTGATTGGCTAAAAAGTCAACACTGGCTTTCATTTTGCTCGTAAAGTCAAACTTCATTCCTTGAACTTGAACCATAGTCTGAGGTGTTGAGCTAAAAGTCTTTGCTGCAACTATCAGTATACACCTACATGAAAATACCCTGATATTTTCTTCAACCATTTAGCTAAAAATATCACTGTAGAAATTTGCTATAATTGACATTTATTGTGTTTATCAACTGCAGAAAGAACGTTTGTTGGAATACTACATGATTCAGACTTGAGAGTGAGACCAAATGGAACTTGTATGTAAGAGCTCATTACATAGTTTATAAGTGTTTTGTTGGAATATTCACATCCTTAAATTCTTTGTTTATATGGTCTGTAATTCTGAATTTTTTTGTGTTTATGCAGGTAATATATATCAGTATGTACAAACTACAATCAGGAACAAGAAAGAATTTCTGGAATCCATGGTTTGCTTCTTTCTTCTTCTTCTTTTTTTTTTTTTTTTTTTTTTTTGTGTGTGTGTGTGACATTATTTTGCTAGGCTAATGACAATTACACACACACACACAAAAAAAAAAAAAAAAAAAAAAAACTGTTTTCTTTTAATCTTAAAAAGTCAACCTTTTACTTAATTTGCAGGTTTTACCTTGTTAACTTGTTCAATGGACATATCAAAATTTATGTGATTTTCTGAACCCGGATGAAGACTACATGTTCAAGGATGGAGAAAGCGTGGTTTTGTAAACTCACAAAAATAAAGTAAGTTTTAATCTCTTTTCATTCTGTTGACGTCTGGGTTCGTTTTTCGGTTTAGATCAATCTGTTTTGGTCATGCCGGTCTAATCTAGTACTGAACCGAGACCGAGGAAACTTATAAGTTTAAACCAAATCCTGACCAACAATGCTTATTTCAGTCCGGTTACGACCAGATATTTGATTCCATCTAATATTCAAAATAATATTAATCAGTGACAATATACATAGTGTATATGTGGTGAAATACTTATATCTATCAATGTTTTATAGATTATGAAACTCAGTTAACAGTTATAGCCTACAAACTAGACTCCTCATCTTGATAAAATACAACTGATAAATATCTATCCTGAGTCATTTTAAGTTATGTTTGGCAATACTAGCCGGTGGCTGGAAGCTGGTAACTGTTAGCTTTTTAAGTATATTTTGGTATTTGACAGAGTAGTTGGAACTTTTAATAAAATGTGTAAAATGAGCAAAATGGACATAACTAAAAGCTTGTATGTTTTTTTTTTTTAATTCCTTTTATGGTAGAATAAGTATTTATGTCATTTTACTCTTTAAAAGCTTATAGCTAGTAGAAGCTTTTTTTTTTAAACACTAGTACTAGTAGCGTTTCAATATGGAGCTTTTTCTCCTAACCTAAAAGCTTCAAACTCATTCAACCAAACATTTTTTTTTATTAAATAAGAGTTTTTTTCTTAAAAGCTTGAAGTTAAAAGCTCCTAAAAGCTTCTTACAAGACATACCCTTGATATTACTTGTTTGTAAAATTAATTGATGCAGGATCACATGAGAGTCATATGCGCCTTTAAATGAATCTTGAGCTTTAATACTCGATGTGATCAAGGACAGTCTGAGGGTTGCCATAGCAACGGTCACCGGGGATTTGGATGATGTCACCTCTGTTAAAAACCATCAATGAATTAATACAAACGTGTCAAAATTTTGCAATTTGAAATAAAACGTGTCACGGGCTGGTTGAGGCATTGAGCTAAAAAGTAGTTGCTGCAAGTTGAGCTCTGATGTGTATGTATTCAACCATCAGAATATTAACCATCGGTGTGTAAAATTACTGCTGTAGTTTGCTAAAGTTGACTTTTATTTTATCAACCATCGGTGTGTAAAATTAGCAACCAGTTCATGAATATTTA
This sequence comes from Ambrosia x helenae, assembly GCA_030844895.1. NCBI lineage: Eukaryota > Viridiplantae > Streptophyta > Magnoliopsida > Asterales > Asteraceae > Ambrosia > Ambrosia x helenae. Next base: position 33,307,110 of record CM061234.1, read on the forward strand.
CATAAAACCTATGTTGTCAAAAGCGCGCCTAGCGCGAGGCGCAACAAATGCACTGCGCCCTGTGAGGTGCGCATTAAGCCGCTTAGGCGCACTGTTTGAGCTGTTTCGGGCTGATTTTCGGCCATATTCAGGCTAAAAGTTGCCTAAAACCACTACAACATCCTAAATAAGCTATGAACAAGTCCTAAACAACCCTAAAACATCCTAAAGTAGCCCTAAACAAGCCTAAAACATCTCTAAAATCCCTAAAAAATGTATTTTATACTATGCGCCTAATTATAAAAGGCCTTCGTTTTTTATGCGCCTCGCGCCTAGGCTCCGGGAACGGCCTATGCGCCTTGAGTGCGCCTAGGCGCCTTGACAACTATGCATAAAACTAATCAAAACGACAGTGTCATGCAATTTTTCTCATATCATGATTCCAACCCCTTGTTTCCCCACAGCCCATTTGAGTGGCCACAGTGCTGCGTTTTTCAAGCTCAACAAAGGAAAATTTATCTTCTGTAGCACTATTTTGAACACTTGCGGCTAAGTTACTCACTGTTGGCATTCATCTCAATAAGTTGGTGTTCATGCTCAGCAAATTGTGTCTGTAATTACAAAATCAAGTTATAAACAGGATAGCGGCGCAAAATTAAACATTAGATAGCACAATAGAAGCCACTATCAAAAGCCTAACTCTTATGAATATTAACAAATGTTCTTTGAAATGGTCATACTGCTGCATTTTCGAGCACGGTTTATCTTCTGCAGCACCATCTTGAACTCTTGCAGCTCATCATATGTCTGAACACACTGTTGGCATGCATCTCAATTAGTCTCAAAACAAAACATTAAATAGCACAATCAAAGCCACTATGAAAAATATAACTCTGTATAAGGAAACTGAAAAGTAATGGTAAAGCAAGTTATGAATATGATATAATCACAATTACCTGATTAACAAATGTTGTTTGAAATGGGCTTTTATTAGCATTTAACTACCTATTGATAACTATCCACCTGCCTCCCACTACCTCATTTGGTTGTTATTGTTATTACTAGTGTTTTACCCATGTCGCGCGTTGTTGCGACAACTTGGTGTTGCGACTTTGTTACTCAGATGTACATAAAATCATAGTCAAATACGGAATCTAAATATCCACTGAATATAGGTTATCTATCAAATCGTAACTCACCAGAATGTGCCAGTCTGGTAGTCATAGCAGCCGAACATACAGGTCCTTAACGGGTCAGATGAGAGAATGTAACGCTTGCTGAAAATATATAATCTGTTAGTATCTTTCTAATAATTACCTCTGTTTTATTTTTCATTAGTGATACGTCGGACTGAAAGAAGAAAGAGAGCTTATGATGGAGCTCCTTCTCTATAATCCATGTAAGGCTTCACCCATCCCACTTTTGTTTATGTAGCAACATATATTATGATTATCTTCACTTTTTTAAACAAAGTCAAAATAAAACAAGCTACTTATTGTACTAAGGTGTTTGTATATTTGTGTAACATATATTAAGTTATAGCAATAGGTACTTAATCAAATATGGAAGTTTTTAACTGTTAATGAAAATAATAGATTAGTTCACTAAAAAATGAATAAACATGATTATAAAGAGTTGTCAAGGGTTCAATTATCATTGATTCATCATGTTAATAAAAATATCTGGAGGCTCTGTATATTTATATGGTTTGTTGTATATTGTCGTATCCTGGGGCGATTATTCCTGGTTTAAGACGAAAATACCCTTAGAATATTCTAAGTACTGCTTCAAGTAGTAGGACTAATCCCATTCATTATAGGCGATGCAAATATCTCCCCTAATGTTAGTATTATTTACACATAGTGTGATAGTGATGCTCTTTTGCTCAACGGTTGTAGGTTCGCCTTTGTTGAATATGATGATTTTGACTGGGGGGATTGCTCAAAGCTTGGAGTTGTTGTAAGAACTTGAAGAATCATGGATTTTGACTTTTGAAGTCAATCATTTTACCTTCTGAATCCATGATTAACAGTACTTTAAACTTCCAAGACATACAATGACAACCCTTATAGATTTAACTGCATCAAATTAAAGAATATAGACAGTTGATGACTTTTAAGTCAAACTCACATTTTTACAGATTCAACATGTTGACTTTTTATGTCGTAGGTCAACTCATAAAAATAAAACAAAATTTCGTTTCTTTTCATTATGTTTTAGATGGGGCCTGGGTTATTTTATGCTCTAGTCATATTAAACAGATATAATCCTTAAGATGAAGCTGTCTGGGCCATTAAGATGTCATTGAACCTGCCAGCGTTTATATGTAATATTGAATAACCGTAAACTTATAAGTTGTCATTTAACTAATTCTATGAAGATTACCATATTATATAGGCAGATCAGCACAATAAATATACAAAACTACTAAAACTGTCAACAGTAAACAAGTAACATCTAAAACACTTATTATAGATATTACATCAGTTCTAGACTTGAAAAATAAAAAGTCTGTTGCACCTAAAAGTCAAACTCATCACAGATGCAGCCAACGGCTAGTTTTTTGAATGTGGCCTTGCGAGCTAGCTTGCTTGGCCTCGCTCGTGCCAACGGTCACTTGGAGTTGTTATGGGCCGAGCGATCCACGTGTAAAAGATTGTGGCTCACGGCAGGCTGCTCGCGAGCCACAACAAACAGTCTTATAGTCAATTTCATCAAGGATGCTGTTTTTAGTCCTAATAGTTACCATATCCACACTTAAGTTGGATTTTATGACAAACTTAACCCTGTTATCATCCAACAGTCATTGTAAATTATCAAGATATATAATCAACTTTGTGGATGCGATACATAGTGTGTTTGACCTAAAAAAAGTCAAACCTAGCTTTCATTTTGCCTGTGATCTCATCACATTACATATCCGAGGTGTTTTGACCTTTTTTGTTTGTGGATATAGCACCTTATGTATATGGTGTGCTAACATCAGTAACAAGCTTCTATTCAATCCCGTAATTTTTTAACTTCATCATCGATTCTAAATTATTTATATATATATACAAAGAATATACTTTTATACTATCATTTTAATCACCTCTTAAAGTTTGACCCGTTTGCTGTTTCTATTAAAAAAAGAAATGAGTTTTTCTTCCTATGCTCTTGACAATTGCAAAAATGTTTTATTGAATCTTAGAAGTGAAACATTTTACATTTTTTTGGAGGTTTTACTTGCATTTTTTACAGATCCAACATTTTGACTTTCTAAGTCATAGGTCAACTCGCAAAAATATAATAAAATTTCACCTCTGTTCATTATGTTTTAGGTGAGGCCTGAGTTACAATAAATCAGCCTGCGCTTATATGTAATAATATTAAACAAATATGGTCTATGAACTGCTTATAGATGTCTACGAATTGTTAGGAACTATTAAAATGATTTATAATAATAAACACCACAACACTTTAAGATTAACCATAAATTTATTAGATGTCATTGAACTAATTCTATGAAGATTAGTCTATTATATAGGCATATCAACACAATAAATATACAAAACTACTAAAACAGTCAACAGTAAACAAGTAACATCTAAAACACTTATAGATTTTACATCAGTTCTAGACTTGAAAAATAGATAGTCTATTACACCTAAAAGTCAAACTCATCACAGATGCTGCTGACTTTAGTCCTAACACTTACCCTGTCGGTCCATCATTTACTTGGATCTTATGACAAACATTAACCCCATCATCATCCAACATTCATTGGGAATTTCCAGATATATAATCAACATTGGCCTCGAACCATGGTCTGTTTGACCTAAAAAGTCAACCCCACCTTTCATTTTTTTAATCTTTCTTCTCAAACGGAGCATAATTTTTTAATCTTCCTAAACATTCACTATGTTCTTCTGACAAACACGCTAAAACAAAATGGGTTTTAAAATCTAAACAATAATACGAAGCTTGGGTGGATGTTCACCGCATAACAAGACACAAGTTACAACCCATGTGATGTGGACAAGAAGTTAACTAGACCAAAACTTTTTAATGGGCTGAAACTATTATAGAGAAATGGACCAGATTCACATGGGTCGCAACATTCGGAAGCCCAAAAGTAATGCGATGTTGGTACCTGTTCTGTTATCATTCCCAGTCATAAAGAAATGGAATTATTTTAATCACTTAGAATTAAATCTGATCAAATATACATAGTGATATTTTACAAAATGCACAGTCACTTATCAACCATTAATTTAAACAATATCCTAAAGTAACTTTCAGGATTATTAAATTTAACTTATGAAATTTATGAAACTCTTGTTATATGCCACTAATAAGTCTAATTTTAAAAACACTTATTTTATAAGAACTAACTAATGCAAAGGGTTTACAATTTAATTCTTTTTATGCATGGTGATACGTTGCTTGGAAGTAAAATCAAGAATCAAATATATACTAAAGTAAGATAAAAAGAAAACTTCTTAAAAGAGCAATGCCTATTGCCTATACATGAAGCTCGAATCCAATACCTAACCCAATAACAACCCAACCATTTTTTTAAGTTTTATGTTCACATGAAAATTGGTATCCATAACATTGGCAACTTGACATTACAATCCATAAACACTTTCTAAAAAACCAACTTACTCTCATTCCCATTTCACTGTTAACAATGGCTGAAGCTGTTGCATCTGAACTTGTCAAAATCATATTTGAAAAGCTCGCTGATGAAGCATTCAAGAAATATGTTCGTTCTCAGGGCATTCACGATGAGCTGGAGAACTTGGGGAGAGAGCTGTCCCTGATCCAAGCTCTGCTTCATGATGCTTCTGACAAGGAAGTAACTGAAAGATCTGTTGGAATATGGCTGAATGATCTCCAACATGTGGCTTATGATATAGAAGACGTACTCGATGATGTGGCTACTGAAGCCATGCGTCGTGAGCTGGCCCAGGGATCATCTGGAGCAACCACAAGCAAGGTAAGAACGCTCATCCCAACTTGCTGCACAAAACTCTCACTAAGTCATAGGTTGAGTCCAAAGATAGATAGTATTACCACTAAGTTACAAAAACTATATGAGAGAAAAGCTGAGCTAGGTTTGAATGTGAAAGAAGAAAAACAGAAAGATGCTAATAGAGGAAATGAAACCTCTTTGCTAGAATATGGTGTTGTGGGACGAGAAGGTGAGAAAAAAAGATTGCTCAACCAGCTAATAGGAGGTGAGTCATCTAAGCAAAAGTTTACCATCATACCCATAGTTGGTATGGGTGGGGTTGGGAAGACCACTCTTGCTAGACTTTTGTATAATGATCCACAAGTGCAGGCTCACTTTGATCTCAAGGCCTGGGTTTGTGTTTCTGATGTTTTTGATATTCTAAAGATAAGCAAAACCATTTTTCAAGATGTGTCTAAGGAAAACAAAGAATTTGAAAATTTAAATCAGCTTCAAATTGCTCTTACCGAGCAATTTAAAGACAAACGATTTCTACTAGTACTTGATGATGTGTGGACTGAGAACTATGACCACTGGGAAAAGCTAGTGCGCCCGTTAAATTCAGGGACACCTGGAAGTAGGGTACTAATAACAACTCGCAAGAAGGAACTACTTAAAAGGCTAGGTTTTGATCATCTAGACCTTCTAGAGAGTTTGTCGAGTGAAGATGCTCTGTCTTTAATTGCTTTCCACGCATTGGGTGTGGATAACTTTGATTCATACCCGGACCTTAGGGAAAAGGGTGAATCTATTGTGAAAAAGTGTGGTACTTTGCCTTTGGCTTTAAAAGCAGTTGGAAGGCTGTTGAGGAATAAAACACCAGAAAAATGGGATGATGTGCTAAAAAGTGAAGTATGGGATTCAAAGTATGTTGGTGATCTTTCTGCGGATTGGAAGGCGATTTTTCCAGCCCTTATGATAAGCTACCATGATCTCTCAGCAAATTTGAAGCGGTTGTTCGCATATTGCTCCTTGTTCCCTAAGGACTTCTTGTTTAACAAAGAGGAGTTAGTCTTATTGTGGATGGCGGAAGGGTTTCTAAACCAATCAACTGCAACCAAGTCACAAGAAGACTTTGGCCAAGAAGATTTTGAAGCATTGTTATCTAGAACCTTTTTTCAGCGTGCACCTAATGATGAATCGTTATACGTGATGCATGACCTAATGAATGACTTGGCCACATTTGTTGCTAAAGAATTCTTTTTAAGGTTTGAGAATCATACCCAGCGGGGTAATGAAGCTTTGACAAGGTACCGTCATATGTCATTTGTTCATGAAGAATATGAAGGTTACCAGAAGTTTGAGCCATTTAAAAGGGCTAGAAGTCTCAGAACACTGATGGCAGTATCTATGAATCAGAATCAGAACCAGTTTTACTTTTCCAGTAAGATTTTGGTTGACTTACTTCCTCAATTACCACTATTAAGGGTTCTTTCTTTGAGTGGATCTTGGATTAGTGATGTACCAGATTTCATTGGTACTTTGAAGCACTTGAGGTATCTTAACTTATCTCAAACTGGCATCGAAAAGTTACCAGAGAATATTGGTAATCTTTTTAATCTGCAGACGCTAATCCTTTATGGCTGTAGTTGGTTGACTAAGTTGCCTAAAAGCTTCTCAAAGCTCAAAAAGTTGCGACATTTTGACATTAGACATACTCGGCGTTTGAACAAGCTTCCCTTGGGGATTGGTCAGCTGAAAAGCCTACAAATTCTCTCCAATATGGACATTGGAACAGATGGTGGCTTTGCTATAACCGAGCTTAAAGGATTAAATAATCTCCACGGGGAACTTTCCATTGGAGGGCTGTGCAAAGTGCAGAGTGCAAGGGATATTCATGAGGTAAAATTATCTCTTAAAAGGCTTACTAAGTTAGAGCTGAATTGGGGCGATGGTTCTCAACATGGAACAGTTGAAAAGGATGTTCTTAACGAGCTGAAACCTGATAGTGAATGGTTGAAAGAGCTTTCAATTGATTCATATCCGGGAATAGAGTTTCCAAAATGGGTTGGACATCCCTCTTTTGATAAGTTGGTTTATATGTTGATAAAGGGCTGTGTAAATTGTAAATCTCTGCCACCACTTGGGCAACTACCTGCACTTAAGGAGTTGTTGATAGATGACATGCCTAATGTTAAATTCATAGGTTCAGAGTTAACTGGCACCAACCAGTTTACTGTTTCTGCCTTCCCTTCACTGGAAATCCTAACATTTAGAAATATGAAGGGGTGGGAGGTATGGTCAACCAATAGCGAAGTTTTTGATGCAGTGTTTCCATGCATTCGGGAGCTTATAATAGAAGAGTGTCCCCAACTGATTGAAGTCTCACTTAAACCACTACTTTCAGTTGAAATTATAAGGCTTAGAGATATGCGCAGGTGGAAGGGATGGTCTATCAACAGCGAGGTTTCAGTGCTTACAAACCTTCGAGAACTTCATATAGAAAAGTGTTCTGGATTGATTAAATTCTCACCTGAAACAACCAATAGCGAGGTATCAGTGCTTCCATCCCTTAGAGAACTTCGTATAAGAAGCTGTCCCGAATTGATTGAATTCTCACCTGAAAAACTACCTAAACTTGAAATTTTACGGTTTGAAGATATGTTGGGATGGAAGAGATGGTCAACCAGAGATGCAGTTTTTCCATGCCTTCGTGAGCTTTATATATACAGTTGTCCCCAATTGGTTGAGGTCTCAGCTGAATCACTACCTTTGCTAAGGGTTTTAGAAATTAGACGATGTGACCATGCTGTATTGAGAAGTCTGGTTCAGGCTGCTCCATCAATCACTATGTTGGATATATTGGATATTTCAGGGCTTACATATGAGGTGTGGAGTGGTGTCATGGAGCATATTGGGGCAGTTAAAGAAGTAAGCATTGAGGAGTGTAATGAAATAAGATACTTGTGGGAATCGGAAGAAGAAGCGAGTAAGGTTCTTGTGAATATAAAGAGATTGGCAGTATCCAAATGTTCAAACTTGGTGAGTTTAGGAGAGAAAGAAGAGGAGGATAATTTTGGGAGCAGCCTCTTGTTATCTCTTAGGATGTTGGATGTACATGGTTGTCACAAAATGGAGCGTTGTAATTGTCCAAATAGCATTGAAAGTTTGGAGATAAAAGGGTGTAGTTCACTTACACATGTATCCTTCCCAACATCAGCAACAGGAGGAGGAGGGCAGAAGCTTAAGTCACTTGAAATAGTTTATTGTAGTAAACTGACTGAAAAGATCAACACCATCAGCACGGGAGGGCTTGAAAGCATAAATATAATAGGGTGGACCAATTTGAAATCATTGATGCAATTGGGTAACTTCATTTACCTTACTCAGTTGTCTCTATTCAATTGTCCAAGTCTTGTGTCATTTCCTGACATCCCACTGCCTATTCTCACCCATCTAGAAATAGAAAAGTGTGAAAGAATGGAGTCATTTTCTGCCCATCAAATGAGGAATCTCACCCAGTTAAAACGTTTATATATCATAGATTGTCCAAGTATTGATGCTTCCACTCATGATGGGGTTTGGCCCCCCAATTTGTGTTCCCTTAAAATAGGGAGGTTGAAGAAGCCCATGTCAGAGTGGGGCCCTCAGAGTTTCCCATCTTCCCTTGTTGACCTAAAGTTATATGATGAAGATGATGTGAAGAATTTGTGTGAATTGTCCCACCTATTATTACCTTCTTCTCTTACCAAACTTACAATCGATAATTTTGAAAAACTGGAATCACTTTCAATGGGACTCCAACACCTCACCTCCCTCCAACATCTCATCATTTGGGATTGCCCTAAGATGAAACATCTTCCAAAACAGCTGCTGCCTTCACTTCTGAGTTTGGAGATCTGTGGATGCCCAAAACTGAGAAAAAGGTGTGAAGGAAGAGGCTCCCACTACTATCCCCTCATCTCTCATATCCCGAAAATTTACTTTTACGACCCAGGTACTTTTTTTTATTAAATAACCTTCTGTCTCCTTTTAGTTTTGATATGTGTAATTTATACATATTATTTTACTTTCATTTAATCAACAAATCTTACATACCATCTCAAGGCAGTTAAGTAAATTATTCAGAAAATATGAGCTTTATTTTTCCTTATTATCTAGTGAATGAATTGAAAGAGGCTACAAGATACTGAAAATGCTTGTTGGGAAGACGCTAATGTGTTTAATTGCAATGCAGTAAATTCTTACTCGAATCGGCTGTAGCTGTACCCACATTTAACGGGTTTCGAAAGAGGAAGTGGGCATGTTGGCACATTTAATATGTTCTAACATCTCTAAATTTGGGTATGTTCATATATTTGCATTTTAGTTTATGAAGGATTTTATATATGTTGAGGTAATTGTTTTCATGAAAGGATTAATTTGATTCAGAGCTGGACATAATCTTAATAAGTTAACTAAAATCTCTACAAGGAGTCACATTTTTAAATAAATTACTAGTGTGAACCACCTCTACGATGCCTATAAGGTGTTTGATGAAATGCCTTAAGCGTGACCTTGGTATACTTTGGAGATTTTTGTTTTAGTTGTGTTCTAAAACGTAATAATGAATATGAATACGCATGATGGAATATGTGTATGCATGTATGATTATGGTTAGGAGTCCTTGTTGCACAAATGAATAAAAATCATGTAGAAAGGCAGAACTTGGGGAAAAGGGGTCCGTAACGGGTCAAATGAGAGAATCTAACATTAACCTGTGTTGTGTGGTCTTCTGATTGAATACATAAATAAACATAGCAAACTTTGAAGGCAATATGGACTCTTATGCAAACATTGAGATTTTAAATGACTTGTATGTGTGTTGAATGGTTAGTTTACTTTCTTTCAGGTTACCCTTTATGTGATTTCAAATTGAGCAATGTTTATGCATCCCTGAACCCCAAGGAAGACAACACTATTCAATGATGGAGTAACCATGGTTTTGTGAAGCTTGCTATTATTCGTGTAGGTCAACTCTCAAAATAAGGTGAGTTTTATAAACATATCATCTATCTTGAGTCACTTTAGAATTGATTGTTTGTAAAATTAATTGATTTGTGTGTTGGAGATGAGGATAGTGATGAGAAATACAAGATGGGCTTAATTGGCTTTCAAAAGAGGAATTCTTGTGATTTTTGCCTAGTTGTCGTAATTGAATGAACAATTATTTTTGAATCTCCTGATGATTTCATCCCACCCTAGATAGACTCTAGAGGTGTAATTGATGTCCGATTGGCTTAGTTTGCTATCATTCGTGCCTAAAGTTAGGCAACGAAATAATATGTTGTAACACTTTATGAAGCCTACAAGGTGTTTTTTGCTTTAGCTATGTTCTAAACGTCATAATGAATATAAATATGCATGGTGGAATATGTACATACGAGTATGATTATGGTTAGAAGTCCTCATTAAGCAAATGAACAAAAATCATGTGGAAAGGAATAACTTGGGATAGGGGGTCTGTAATGGGTCAAATGAGAGAATGTAACGTTTATCTATGTTATATGGTATGAACAAATACATAAATAAAGATAACAAAGTTATAATCATTAACTCAGATCATTCAGTGGTCCTTGTAAATTATAACTTAAAAATTGCACCTAAAAGTCAAACTCATCACACATGCTGCTGACTTTATTTTAACACTTACCTGGTCTATAAGTTACTTAGGACCTTATGACAAATTTCATCCCATTTTTATCCAGCATTCATTTCACATTTCAAGATATATAATCCGGTCGAACTTGAACCGTAGTCTGTCTGATTGGCTAAAAAGTCAACACTGGCTTTCATTTTCCTCATAAAGTCAAACTTCATTCCTTGAACTTGAACCATAGTCTGAGGTGTTGAGCTAAAAGTCTTTGCTGTAACTATCAGTATGCACCTACATGAAAATACCCTGATATTTTCTTCAACCATTTAGCTAAAAACATCACTGCAGAAATTTGCTATAATTGACGTTTATTGTGTTTATCAACTGCAGAAAGAACGTTTGTTGGAATACTACATATTGATTCAGACTTGAGAGTGAGATCAGAAATGGAACTTGTATGTAAGAGCTCATTGCATAGTTTATAAGTGTTTTGTTGGAATACTCACATCCTTAACTCTTTGTTTATATGGTCTGTAATTCTGAATATTTTTGTGACATTATTTTGCTATACTAATGACAATTACAAAAAAAAAAAAAAAAAACTGTTTTCTTTTAATCTTAAAAAGTCAACCCTTTACTTAATTTGCAGGTTTTACTTTGTCAACTTGTTCAATGGACATATCAAAATTTTTGTGATTTGCTGAACCCGGATGAAGACTACATATTCAAGGATGGAGAAAGCATGTTTTTGTAAACTCACAAAAATAAAGTAAGTTTCAATCTCTTTTCATTCTGTTGTAGATGACGTCTGGTTTTTTTTTCGCTTTAAATCAATCTGTTTTGGTCATTCCGGTCTAATCTGGTACTGAACCGAGACCGAGGAAACGTATAAGTTTAAACCAAATCCTGACCAACAATGCTTATTTCAGTCCGGTTACGACCAGATATTTGATTCCATCTAATATTCAAAATAATATTAATCAGTGACAATATACATAGTGTATATGTGGTGAAATACTTATATCTATCAATGTTTTATAGATTATGAAACTCAGTTAACAGTTATAGCCTACAAACTAGACTCCTCATCTTGATAAAATACAACTGATAAATATCTATCCTGAGTCATTTTAGGTTATGTTTGGCAATACTAGCCGGTGGCTGGTAGCTGGTAACTGTTAGCTTTTTAATTATATTTTGGTATTTAACAGAGTAGTTGGAACTTTTAATAAAATGTGTAAAATGAGCTAATGGACATAACTAAAAGCTTGTATGTTTTTTTTTTTTTATTCCTTTTATGGTAGAATGAGTATTTATGTCATTTTACTCTTTAAAAGCTTATAGCTAGTAGAAGCTTTTTTTTAAACGCTAGTACTAGTAGCGTTTCAATATGGAGCTTTTTCTCCTAACCTAAAAGCTTCAAGCTCATTCAACCAAACAAATTTTTTTTTATTAAATAAGAGCTTTTTTCTTAAAAGCTTGAAGTTGAGGCATTGAGCTAAAAAGTAGTTGCTGCAAGTTGAGCTCTGATGTGTATGTATTCAACCATCAGAATATTAACCATCGGTGTGTAAAATTACTGCTGCAGTTTGCTAAAGTAGACTTTTATTTTATCAACCATCGGTGTGTAAAATTAGCAACCAGTTCATGAATATTTACATAAAACCTATGTTGTCAAAAGCGCGCCTAGCGCGAGGCGCAACAAATGCACTGCGCCCTGTGAGGCGCGCATTAAGGCCCTCAGGCGCACTGTTTGAGCTGTTTCAGGCTGATTTTCGGCCAAATTCAGGCTAAAAGTTGCCTAAAACCACTACAACATCCTAAATAAGCTATGAACAAGTCCTAAACAACCCTAAAACATCCTAAAGTAGCCCTAAACAAGCCTAAAACATCTCTAAAATCCCTAAAAAATGTATTTTATACTATGCGCCTAATTATAAAAGGCCTTCGTTTTTTATGCGCCTCGCGCCTAGGCTCCGGGAACGGCCTATGCGCCTTGACAACTATGCATAAAACTAATCAAAACGACAGTGTCATGCAATTTTTCTCATATCATGATTCCAACCCCTTGTTTCCCCACAGCCCATTTGAGTGGCCACAGTGCTGCGTTTTTCAAGATCAACAAAGGAAAATTTATCTTCTGTAGCACTATTTTGAACACTTGCGGCTAAGTTACTCACTGTTGGCATTCATCTCAATAAGTTGGTGTTCATGCTCAGCAAATTGTGTCTGTAATTACAAAATCAAGTTATAAACAGGATAGCGGCGCAAAATTAAACATTAGATAGCACAATAGAAGCCACTATCAAAAGCCTAACTCTTATGAATATTAACAAATGTTCTTTGAAATGGTCATACTGCTGCATTTTCGAGCACGGTTTATCTTCTGCAGCACCATCTTGAACTCTTGCAGCTTATCATATGTCTGAACACACTGTTGGCATGCATCTCAATTAGTCTCAAAACAAAACATTAAATAGCACAATCGAAGCCACTATGAAAAATATAACTCTGTATAAGGAAACTGACAAGTAATGGTAAAGCAAGTTATGAATATGATATAATCACAATTACCTGATTAACAAATGTTGTTTGAAATGGGCTTTTATTAGCATTTAACTACCTATTGATAACTATCCACCTGCCTCCCACTACCTCATTTGGTTGTTATTGTTATTACTAGTGTTTTACCCATGTCGCGCGTTGCTGCGACAACTTGGTGTTGCGACTTTGTTACTCAGATGTACTTAAAATCATAGTCAAATACGGAATCTAAATATCCACTGAATATAGGTTATCTATCAAATCATAACTCACCAGAATGTGCCAGGCTGCTAGCCGAACATACAGGTCCTTAACGGGTCAGATGAGAGAATGTAACGCTTATCTGTATTATGCTGAAAATATATAATCTGTTAGTATCTTTCTAATAATTACCTCTGTTTTATTTTTCATTAGCGATACGTCAGACTGAAAGAAGAAAGAGAGCTTATGATGGAGCTCCTTCTCTATAATCCATGTAAGGCTTCACCCATCCCACTTTTGTTTATGTAGCAACATATATTATGATTATCTACACTTTTTTAAACAAAGTCAAAATAAAACAAGCTACTTATTGTACTAAGGTGTTTGTATATTTGTTTAACATATATTAAGTTATAGCAATAGGTACTTAATCAAATATGGAAGTTTTTAACTGTTAATGAAAATAATAGATTAGTTCACTAAAAAATGAATAAACGTGATTATAAAGAGTTGTCAAGGGTTCAATTATCATTGATTCATCATGTTAATAAAAATAACTGGAGGCTCTGTATATTTATATGGTTTGTTGTATATTGTCGTATCCTGGGGCGATTATTCCTGGTTTAAGACGAAAATACCCTTAGAATATTCTAAGCACTGCTTCAAGTAGTAGGACTAATCCCATTCATTATAGGCGATGCAAATATCTCCCCTAATGTTAGTATTATTTACACATAGTGTGATAGTGATGCTCTTTTGCTCAACGGTTGTAGGTTCGCCTTTGTTGAATATGATGATTTTGACTGGGGGGATTGCTCAAAGCTTGGAGTTGTTGTAAGAACTTGAAGAATCATGGATTTTGACTTTTGAAGTCAATCATGTTACCTTCTGAATCCATGATTAACAATAGTTTTTGTATATAGATTAAAAAAGTCTTGTTGTAATCAATAGTATACTTTAAACTTCCAAGACATACAATGACAACCCTTATAGATTTAACTGAATCAAATTAAAGAAGATAGACAGTTGATGACTTTTAAGTCAAACTCACATTTTTACAGATTCAACATGTTGACTTTTTATGTCGTAGGTCAACTCATAAAAATAAAACAAAATTTCGTTTCTTTTCATTATGTTTTAGATGGGGCCTGGGTTATTTTATGCTCTAGTCATATTAAACAGATATAATCCTTAAGATGAAGCTGTTCGGGCCATTAAGATGTCATTGAACCTGCCAGCGTTTATATGTAATATTGAATAACCGTAAACTTATAAGTTGTCATTGAACTAATTCTATGAAGATTACCATATTATATAGGCAGATCAGCACAATAAATATACAAAACTACTAAAACTGTCAACAGTAAACAAGTAACATCTAAAACACTTATTATAGATATTACATCAGTTCTAGACTTGAAAAATAAATAGTCAATTACACCTAAAAGTCAAACTCATCACAGATGCTGCTGACTTTAGTCCTAACACTTACCCTGTCGGTCCATCATTTACTTGGATCTTATGACAAACTTTAACCCCATCATCATCCAACATTCATTGTGAATTTCCAGATATATAATCAACATTGACCTCGAACCATAGTCTGTTTGACCTAAAAAGTCAACCCCACCTTTCATTTTTTTAATCTTTCTTCTCAAACGGAGCATAATGTATTACAACATAGGTGGAACAGAACATGAAATACTATTTGTCATTTGTGTCCCTTCTTTGGTTTTTTTTTTTTTTTTTTTTTTTTTTTTTTATATATATATATATATATATATATATTTCCCCTTGCTTCTTCACAGAGTCAGTTGGTTTAATATTTTATAAGATATAAACTATAAAGATATACTATCATTATATCTTTAAATACAAAATAAACATTTTCCCTTAATTTTTTTTCTGAAAATGTTAAAAATGACCCAAAATAAAGTATGAGTTATTATTATTATTATTATAATTATTATTTGAAATATTATTCGAACTGATGTTGTCACGCAAGGTAGAGAGAAAGTGATTAGTCTTAGCCCCCAACAACATAGTTTTACCATCATAGCTTCAAATACCTTCTGCTTATCTTCCTCCTCCTTATACCCTCCACAAACTTCGATCGAAGCAACGGAGTCTCCGGCTTAGAGCCCCTTTTCTCAGCTCTGCAAAAAGACGGTTGGTAGTCCGTGACAATCGGTAATAGTTAAGAGGGAAATCAGGCTAGATCGTCAATTTTATAGATTATGAATACCAATCTTTTTAAATTACAAAAATATTATTACTATTATTATTTACTTAATTGTTTTTAACTATTGTTAGTTTAAATTCCCCATTCATAGTGGTGGAGTGGTCGGGGCTCAACAAGCTCCCGTTGGACCCCGGGTTCTATCCTTACCCACTACATTGGGTGGCAAGCCCTAAACAAACATGCTAAAACAAACGGGTTTTAAAATCTAGAGTTAATAGCCAAAATCGTCCCTGAGGTTTGGTGGTTTTTGCCACTTCTGCCCAAAAATGAAACGTGCTACAACTGGGTCCGTAGGCTTTTGTTTTTTTGCCAATTTCGTCCCTGACAGCAAACTCAGTTAATTTTAGACGTTAAGTCTAGGGGTAATTTTGTCTTTTTGGGTTCCACACTTTCAAAACCCCTTTAAATCAGACGAGTCATCTTCTTTATAACCCCATGAACCCTAATCGAACTCCAGCCATAAAACCCTAACAATCAGCCCTAAATCGACCTCCAATCCACAACCCGTTTCTTCTCTCTCTTTTTTTATCCTTATTTTTAACATTTTTATTTATTTTTACAGTCATGAACTGAGAACACCAATGGCTGCAGTCATAGGATTGCTGGACATTCTTATATCTGATGAAAGTCTCACAAACGAGCAATATGCAACAGTTAGCCAAATTCGTAGATGCTCAACAGCTCTCCTACGGCTTCTCAACAATATTTTGGACATTAGCAAGGTAACATTACAAATAATAATAATAATTTTATCAGGTTTCAGAGATATAGAATACTTTATCTATATTTGAGTTATAATCTAACAGAGTTATAAATTGCAGGTTGAATCAGGAAAATTGGTTCTTGAAGAAGCCGAATTTGACATGGGGCGAGAACTTGAAGGACTAGTAGATATGTTTTCTGTGCAGTGCAAAAACCACAATGTGGAAACCGTTATAGATCTCTCTGGTATTTGCCATAACAGCATTATTATTACTAAATTTTATCTCTACTTAATGGTTAATAATATATTTGTTCTCCGTGTTGTGATCAGATGATATGCCAAAAGTTGTTCAAGGGGATTCTGCTAGAGTTGTTCAGATTTTTGCTAATCTAATCAGCAATTCAATCAAATTTACATCATGTAAGAGCTAAGTTAGTGCCAAAACTAGTTATCTTGATGACATTTCAATAACTTAGGCAAGCCCAGTTGATATTAGAAACTGACTTACAGCAGGATACATTATTCTGAGAGGATGGTGTGAAGATCCGCGTTCTTGTAATGAAAAGGGTTGTGGATTGGAGGTCGATTTAGGGCTGATTGTTAGGGTTTTATGGCTGGAGTTCGATTAGGGTTCATGGGGTTATAAAGAAGATGTCTCGTCTGATTTAAAGGGGTTTTGAAAGTGTGGAACCCAAAAAGACAAAATTACCCCTAGACTTAACATCTAAAATTAACTGAGTTTGCTGTCAGGGACGAAATTGGCAAAAAAACAAAAGCCTACGGACCCAGTTGTAGCACGTTTCATTTTTGGGCAGAAGTGGCAAAAACCACCAAACCTCAGGGACGATTTTGGCTATTAACTCTAAAATCTAAACAATAATACGAAGCTTGGGTGGATGTTCCCCGCATAACAAGACACAAGTTACAACCCATGTGATGTGGACAAGAAGTTAACTAGACCAAAACTTTTTAATGGGCTGAAACTATTACAGAGAAATGGACCAGATTCACGTGGGTCGCAACACTCAGAAGCCCAAAAGTAATGCGATGTTGGTACCTGTTATCATTCCCAGTCATAAAGAAATGGAATATTTTTTAATCATTTAGAATTCTTTCAGGATTATTAAACTTAACTTATGAAATTTATGAAACTCTTATTATATGCCAGTAATAAGTTTAATTTATAAAACTCTTATTTTATAAGAACTAACTAATGCAAAGGGTTTACAATTTAATTCTTTAAACAATATCCTGAAGCAAAATCAAGAATCAAATATATACTAAAGTAAGATAAAAAGAAAACTTCTTAAAAGAGCAATGCCTATTGCCTATACATGAAGCTCGAATCCAATACCTAACCCAATAACAACCCAACCATTTTTTTAAGTTTTATGCTCACACAAAAATTGGTATCCATAACATTGGCAACTTGACATTACAATCCATAAACACTTTCTAAAAAACCAACTTACTCTCATTCCCATTTCACTGTTAACAATGGCTGAAGCTGCGGCATCTGAACTTGTCAAAATCATATTTGAGAAGCTCGCAGATGAAGCATTCAAGAAATATGTTCGTTCTCAGGGCATTCACGATGAGCTGGAGAACTTGGGGAGAGAGTTGTCCCTGATCCAAGCTCTGCTTCAGGATGCTTCTGACAAGGAAGTAACTGAAAGATCTGTTGGAATATGGCTCAACAATCTCCAACATGTGGCTTATGATATAGAAGACGTACTCGATGATGTGGCTACTGAAGCCATGCGTCGTGAGCTGACCCAGGGATCATCAGGAGCAACCACAAGCAAGGTAAGAAAGCTCATCCCAGCTTGCTGCACAAAACTCTCACTAAGTCATAGGTTGAGTCCAAAGATAGATAGTATTACCACTAAGTTACAAAAACTATATGAGAAAAAAGCTGAGCTAGGTTTGAATGTGAAAGAAGAAAAACAGAAAGATGCTAATAGAGGAAATGAAACCTCTTTGCTAGAATCTGGTGTTGTGGGACGAGAAGGTGAGAAAAAGAGATTGCTCAACCAGCTAATAGGGGGTGAGTCATCTAAGGAAAAGTTTAGCATCATACCCATAGTTGGTATGGGTGGGGTTGGGAAGACCACTCTTGCTAGACTTTTGTATAACGATACAAAGGTACAGGCTCACTTTGAACTCAAGTCATGGGTTTGTGTTTCTGATCATTTTGATATTCTAAAGATAAGCAAAACCATTTTTCAAGAAGTGTCTAAGGAAAACAAGGAATTTGAAAATTTGAATCAGCTTCAAATTGCTCTTACAGAGCAATTTAAAGACAAACAATTTCTACTAGTACTTGATGATGTGTGGACTGAGAACTATGACCACTGGGAAAAGCTAGTGCGTCCGTTAAATTCAGGGACTCCTGGAAGTAGGGTAATAATAACAACTCGCAAGAAGGAACTACTCAAAAGGCTAGGTTTTGATCATCTAGACCTTCTAGAAAGTTTGTCGAGTGAGGATGCCCTGTCTTTATTTGCTTTCCACGCATTGGGTGTGGATAACTTTGATTCATACCCGCACCTTAGGGAAAAGGGTAAAGCTATTGTGAAAAAGTGTGGTACTTTGCCTTTGGCTTTAAAAGCAGTTGGAAGGCTGCTGAGGAATAAAACACCAGAAAAATGGGATGATGTGCTAAAAAGTGGAGTATGGGATTCAAAGTATGTTGGTGATCTTTCTGCAGATTGGAAGGTGATTTTTCCAGCCCTTATGATAAGCTACCATGATCTCTCAGCAAATTTGAAGCGGTTGTTCGCATATTGCTCCTTATTTCCTAAGGACTTCTTGTTTAACAAAGAGGAGTTAGTCTTATTGTGGATGGCGGAAGGGTTTCTAAACCAATCAACTGCAACCAAGTCACAAGAAGACTGTGGCCGAGAAGATTTTGAAGCATTGTTATCAAGAACCTTTTTTCATCCTGCGCCTAATGATGATTCGCTATACGTGATGCATGACCTGATGAATGACTTGGCCACGTTTGTTGCTAAAGAATTCTTTTTAAGGTTTGAGAATCATACCAAGCTGGGTAATGAATCTCTGACAAGGTACCGTCATATGTCATTTGTTCATGAAAAATATGAAGCTTACCAAAAGTTTGAGCCATTTAAAAGGGCTAGTAGTCTGAGAACATTGATGGCAGTATCTGTAGATCAAAATCCGGACTGGTTTTACTTTTCCAGTAAGATTTTGGTTGACTTACTTCCTCAGTTACCACTATTAAGGGTCCTTTCTTTGAGTGAATCTAGCATAAGTGAGGTACCAGATTTCATTGGTAGTTTGAAGCACTTGAGGTATCTTAACTTGTCTCAAACTGGCATCGAAAAGTTACCAGAGAATATTGGCAATCTTTTCAATCTACAGACGCTAATCCTTTATGGCTGTGAGTATTTGACTAAGCTTCCTAAAAGCTTCTCAAAGCTCAAAAAGTTGCGACAATTTGACATCAGGGGTACTCGGTCTTTGAAGAACCTTCCCATGGGGATCGGTGAGCTGAAAAGCCTACAAATTCTCACCAATATGGTAGTTGGAAGAGACGATGGCTTTGCCATAACCGAGCTTAAAGGATTAAACAATCTCCAAGGGTAAAATTATCTCTTAAAAGGCTTACTAAGTTAAAGCTGAAATGGGGCGATGGTTCTCAACATGGAACACTTGAAAAGGAGGTTCTGGAAGAGCTAAAACCTGATAGTGAATGGTTGAAAGGGCTTTCAATTGATTCATATCCGGGAATAGAGTTTCCAAAATGGGTTGGAGATCCCTCTTTTGATAAGTTGGTTCATGTGTCGATAAAAGGCTGTGTAAATTGTAAATCTCTGCCACCACTTGGGCAACTACCTTCACTTAAGGAGTTGTTTATAGGTGACATGCCTAATGTTAAAATCATAGGTTCAGAGTTAACTGGCACCAACCAGTTTACTGTTTCTGCCTTCCCTTCACTGGAAATCCTAACATTTAGAAATATGAAGGGGTGGGAGGTATGGTCAACCAATAGCGAGGTTTTTGATGCAGTGTTTCCATGCATTCGGGAGCTTATAATAGAAGAGCGTCCCCAACTGATTGAAGTCTCACTTAAACCACTACTTTCAGTTGAAATTCTAAGGCTTAGAGATATGCGCAGGTGGAAGGGATGGTCTATCAACAGCGAGGTTTCAGTGCTTACAAACCTTCGAGAACTTCATATAGAAAAGTGTTCTGGATTGATTAAATTCTCACCTGAAACAACCAATAGCGAGGTATCAGTGCTTCCATCCCTTAGAGAACTTCGTATAAGAAGCTGTCCCGAATTGATTGAATTCACACCTGAAAAACTACCTAAACTTGAAATTTTACGGTTTGAAGATATGTTGGGATGGAAGATATGGTCAACCAAAGATGCAGTTTTTCCATGCCTTCGTGAGCTTTATATAAACAGTTGTCCCCAATTGGTTGAGGTCTCAGCTGAAGCACTACCTTTGCTAAGGGTTTTAAATATTTCATATTGTGGTGGTGGTGTATTGAGAAGTCTGGTTCAGGCAGCTCCATCAATCACTGTGTTGGATATACGGAATATTTCAGGGCTTACATATGAGGTGTGGAGTGGTGTCATGGAGCATATTGGGGCAGTTGAAGAAGTAAGCATTCGAGGGTGTAATGAAATAAGATACTTGTGGGAATCGGAAGAAGAAGCGAGTAAGGTTCTTGTGAATATAAAGAAACTGGAAGTACGTCATTGTTTCAGTTTGGTGAGTTTAGGAGAGAAAGAAGAGGAGGATAATTTTGGGAGCAGCCTCTTGTCATCTCTTAGGACGTTGGATGTATTTGAATGTCACAAAATGGAGCGTTGTTGTTGTCCAAATAGCATTGAAAGTTTGAATATAAGACGGTGTAGTTCACTTACACATGTATCCTTCCCAACATCAGCAACAGGAGGAGGAGGAGGGCCGAAGCTTAAGTCGCTTGAAATAGTTGATTGTAGTGAACTGATGGAGAATATCAACAACATCAGCACAGGAGTGCTTGAAAGCATATATATAAGTAAGTGGACCAATTTGAAATCACTGATGCAATTGGGTAACTTAATTTACCTTACTCAGTTGTATCTATTCAATTGTCCAAGTCTTGAGTCATTTCCTGACATCCAAATGCCTGTTCTCACCTCTCTGGAAATAGTAGAATGTGTAAGAATGAAGTCATTTTCTGCTCATCAGATGAGGAATCTCACCCTGTTAAAACATCTGGAAATCATAAATTGTTCAAGCATTGATGTTTCCAGTCATGATGGGGTTTGGCCCCCCAATTTGTGTTCCCTTAAAATAAGGAGGTTGAAGAAGCCAATGTCAGAGTGGGGCCCTCAGAGTTTCCCATCTTCCCTTGTTGAGCTAAAGTTACATGATGAAGCTGATGTGAAGAATTTTTGTGAATTGTCCCACCTATTATTCCCTTCTTCTCTTACCAAACTTACAATCTATAATTTTGAAAAACTGGAATCACTTTCAATGGGACTCCAAAACCTCACATCCTTCCAATATCTCACCATTGATGATTGCCCAAAGCTGAAACATATGCCAAAACACCTCACCTCCCTCCAACATCTCACCATTTGGCGCTGTACAAAGCTGACACATCTGCCAAAACAACTGTTACCTTCACTTTTGAGTTTGAAGATCCGTGATTGCCCAAAACTGAGAAAAAGGTGTGAAGGAAGAGGCTCCCACTACTATCCCCTCATCTATCATATCCCTCTAATCGATATTGACCCAGGTACTTTTTTTATTAAATAACCTTATGTCTCCTTTTAGTTTTGATATGTGTAATTTATACATACTATTTAACTTTCATTTAATCAACAAATCTTACATTCCATCTCATCTCAAGGCAGTTAAGTAAATTATTCAGAAAATATGAGCTTTAGTTTTCGTTATTAGCTAGTGAATGAATTGAAAGAGGCTACAAGATACTGAAAATGCTTGTTGGGAAGACGCTAATGTGTTTAATTGCAATGCAGTAAATCCTTACTCGATTGGGCTGTAGCTGTACCCACATTTAACGGGTTTCGAAAGAGGAAGTGGGCATGTTGGCACATTTAATATGTTCTAACATCTCTAAATTTGGGTATGTTCTAACATGATGGAATATGTGTATGCATGTATGATTATGGTTAGGAGTCCTTGTTGCTCAAATGAATAAAAATCATGTAGAAAGGCCGAACTTGGGAAAAGGGGCCGTAACGGGTCAAATGAGAGAATGTAAAGTTTATGTGTATTATGTGGTATGAACGAATGCATAAATAAAGATAACAAAGTTATAATCATTAATCCAGATCATTCAGTGGTCCTTGTAAATTGTAACTTAAAAATTGCACCTAAAAGTCAAACTCATCACACATGCTGCTGACTTTATTTTAACACTTACCTGGTCCATAAGTTACTTAGGATCTTATGACAAATTTCACCCCATTGTTATCCAGCATTCATTTCATATTTCAAGATATATAATCCGGTCGAACTTGAACCGTAGTCTGTCTGATTGGCTAAAAAGTCAACACTGCAGAAATTTGCTATAATTGACGTTTATTGTGTTTATCAACTGCAGAATGAACGTTTGTTGGAATACTACATATTGATTCAGACTTGAGAGTGAGACCAGAAATGGAACTTGTATGTAAGAGCTCATTACATATTTTATAGGAGAAATGCCACACAAATGTAACCAAGTTTGCTTGGTGTTCTAATTAAGAGCTCAAACTTTTTTTGTCTCTCTAAAGTTATTCAAGTTTCATTTGTTGTTCTAATACTATGTAATTACCAGGTCATCAGGTCACCTTCTTTTTTTTATTTTTATTTTTTTCTTTCATTTTAATGCTTATGTGGATATTATTTTTATTAGGTGAGTTTTATAAAATGAAGATTTAAAAAAAATATTTTTTTTTTAAATTTTACATGTTTAAAAAATTTATTAAAAAATATTAAAACCTGACACATCGTCACTTTAACCTGGAAACCTGATAATTACATAGTATTGGAACACTAAATGAAACTTGAGTGACTTTAGAGAAACAAAAAAAGTTTGATTGACTTAATTGGAACATTTAGCAAACTTGGTTATATTTCTACAAAGTTACCCCTAGTTTATAATTAGTGTTTTGTTGGAATATTCACATCCTTAACTCTTTGTTTATATGGTCTGTAATTCTGATTTTTTTTTTTTGTGTTTATGCAGGTAATATATATCAGTATATACAAACTACAATCAGGAACGAGAAAGAATTTCTGGAATCCATGGTTTGCTTCTTCCTTTTTTTTTTTTTTTTTGTGTGTGTGACATTATTTTGCTATGCTGATGACAATTACAGAAAAAAAAAATTATTTTCTTTTAATCTTAAAAGTCAACCTTTTACTTAATTTGCAGGTTTTACTTTGTTAACTTGTTCAATGGACATATCAAAATTTTTGTGATTTTCTGAACCCGGATGAAGACTACATATTCAAGGATGGAGAAAGCATGGTTTTGTAAACTCACAAAAAAGTAAGTTTTAATCTCTTTTCATTCTATTGTAGATGATGTTTGATTTGTTTTTCGCTTTAGATCAATCAGTTTTGGTCATGCCGGTCTAATCTGGTACTAAACCGAGACCGAGGAAACGTATAAGTTTAAATGACTCTTGAGCTTTAATACTCGATGTGATCAAGGACAGTTTGAGGGTTGCCATAGCAACGGTCACCGGGGATTTGGATGATGTCACCTTTGTTAAAAACCATCAGTGAATTAATACAAACGTGTAAAATTTTGCAATTTGAAATAAAACGTGTCACGGGCTGGTTGAGGCATTGAGCTAAAAAGCAGTTGCTGCAAGTTGAGCTCTGATGTATCTATTCAACCATCAGAATATTAACCATCGGTGTGTAAAATTACTGCTGCAGTTTGCTAAATTTGACTTTTATTTTGTTTATCAACCTAGGCGCGAGGCGCACCAAATGCACTGCGCCCTGTGAGGCGCGCATTAAGCCCCTGAGGCGCACTGTTTGAGCTGTTTCAGGTTGTTTTTCTGCCAAATTCAGGCTAAAAGTTGCCTAAAACCTCTACAACATCCTAAATAAGCTATGAACCAGTCCTAAACAACCTTAAAACATCCTAAAGTAGCCCTAAACAAGCCTAAAACATCTCTAAAATCCCTTAAAAAATGTATTGTGTACTATGCGCCTAATTATAAAAAGCCCTCGTTTTTTATGCGCCTCGCGCCTAGGCTCCGGGCTAGTAGTCTGAGAACATTGATGGCAGTATCTATGAATCAGAATCAGAAGCAGAAGCAGTTTTACTTTTCCAGTAAGATTTTGGTTGACTTACTTCCTCAGTTACCACTATTAAGGGTCCTCTCTTTGAGTGGATCTTGCATAAGTGAGGTACCAGATTTCATTGGTAGTTTGAAGCACTTGAGGTATCTTAACTTATCTCACACTAACATCGAAAAGTTACCAGAGAATATTGGTAATCTTTTTAATCTGCAGACGCTAATCATTTATGGCTGTTCTTCGTTGACTAAGTTGCCTAAAAGCTTCTCAAAGCTCAAAAAGTTGCGACATTTTGACATTAGGGATACTTGGAGTTTGAACAAGCTTCCCTTGGGGATTGGTGAGCTGAAAAACCTACAAATTCTCTCCAATATGGTCGTTGGAACAGACGGTGGCTTTGCTATAACTGAGCTTAAAGGATTAAATAATCTCCATGGGGAACTTTCCATTGTAAGGCTGTGCAAAGTGCAGAGTGCAATGGATATTCATGAGGTAAAATTATCTCTTAAAAGGCTTACTAAGTTAGAGCTGAATTGGGGTGATGGTTCTCAACATGGAACACTTGAAAAGGAGGTTCTCAAAGCGTTAGAGCCTAATAGTGAATGGTTGAAAGAGCTTTCAATTGATTCATATC
The DNA here is from genome assembly GCA_030844895.1 of Ambrosia x helenae. Lineage (NCBI taxonomy): Eukaryota > Viridiplantae > Streptophyta > Magnoliopsida > Asterales > Asteraceae > Ambrosia > Ambrosia x helenae. The sequence continues at coordinate 33,332,278 of CM061234.1, forward strand.
CGGGAATAGAGTTTCCAGGATGGCTTGGACATCCCTCTTTTCATCAGCTGGTTCATGTGTCCATAAGAAACTGTAAAAACTGTACATCGCTACCACCACTTGGGCAACTACCTTCACTTAAGGAGTTGTTTATAGGTGACATGCCTAATGTTAAGTTCATAGGTTCAGAGTTAACTGGCACCAACCAGTTTACTGTTTCTGCCTTCCCTTCACTGGAAATCCTAACGTTTAGAAATATGAAGGGGTGGGAGGTATGGTCAACCAATAACGAGGTTTTTGATGCAGTGTTTCCATGCCTTCGGGAGCTTAACATACAAGAGTGTCCCCAACTGATTGAAGTCTCACTCAAACCACTACTTTCAGTTGAAATTCTAAGGCTTACAGATATGCGTGGGTGGAAGGGATGGTCAATCAACAGGGAGGTTTCAGTGCTTCCATACCTTCGAAAACTTCTATTAGATAATTGTCCCGAATTAATTAAATTCCCACCCGAAACAACCAATAACGAGGTTTTTGATGCAGTCTTTCCATGCCTTCAGGAGCTTTATATTAACAGATGTCCCCAACTGATTGAAGTCTCACTTAAACCACTACTTCCATGCCTTCGAAAACTTCATATAACAAACTGTCCCGCATTGATTGAATTCTCACCCGAAACAACCAATAGCGAGGTATCAGTGCTTCCATCCCTTAGAGAACTTCATATAGAAAAGTGTGATGGATTGATTGAATTCTCACCTGGAAAACTACCAAAACTTGAAATTTTACGGTTTGAAGATATGTTGGGATGGAAGATATGGTCAACCAAAGATGCAGTTTTTCCATGCCTTCGTGAGCTTTATATAAACAGTTGTCCCCAATTGGTTGAGGTCTCAGCTGAAGCACTACCTTTGCTAAGGGTTTTAAATATTTCTAAATGTGGTGGTGGTGTATTGCGAAGTCTGGTTGAGGCAGCTCCATCAATCACTATGTTGGATATATGGTATATTTCAGGGCTTACAGATGAGGTGTGGAGTGGTGTCATGGAGCATATTGGGGCAGTTGAAGAAGTAAGCATTCAGGGTTGTAATGAAATAAGATACTTGTGGGAATCGGAAGAAGAAGCGAGTAAGGTTCTTGTGAATATAAAGAAATTGAAAGTAGATAATTGTTCAAATTTGGTGAGTTTAGGAGAGAAAGAAGAGGAGGATAATTTTGGGAGCAGCCTCTTGTCATCACTTAGGACGTTGGATGTATATGAATGTAACAAAATGGAGCGTTGTTGTTGTCCAAATAGCATTGAAAGTTTGGATATAAGATATTGTAGTTCACTTACACATGTATCCTTCCCACCAGCAGCAACAGGAGGAGGGCAGAAGCTTAAGTCAATTCTAATATGGATTTGTGAGAAACTAATGGAGTGGACCAACTTGAAATCATTGATGCAATTGGGTAGCTTCATTTACCTTACTGAGTTGCATCTATACAATTGTCCAAGTCTTGAGTCATTTCCAGACATCCCACTGCCAGTTCTCACCCATCTGGTAATAGTAAAATGTGAAAAAATGGAGTCATTTCCAGACATCCCACTACCTGTTCTCACCAATCTGACAATACTAGAATGTGAAAGAATGGAGTCATTTTCTGCCCATCAGATGAGTAATCTCACCTCATTAAAAGATTTGGTTATAAGAGATTGTGAAAGTATTGATGCTTCCAGTCATGGTGGGGTTTGGCCCCCCAATTTGTGTTCCCTTAAAATAGGGAGGTTGAAGAATCCCATGTCAGAGTGGGGCCCTCAGAGTTTCCCATCTTCCCTTGTTGAGCTAGAGTTATATGATGAAGCTGATGTGAAGAATTTCAGACAATTGTCCCACCTATCATTCCCTTCTTCTCTTACTAACCTTCAAATCTGTAATTTTGAAAAACTGGAATCACTCTCAATGGGACGCCAACACCTCACCTCCCTCCAACATCTCATCATTTACAAGTGCCCAAAGCTGAAACATCTGCCAAAACATAATGATGTTGGAAAGAAAGTCATGAATGCTATAAAATGAATAACTTTGACTACTTTTAGTTTTGATATGTGTAAATTATACATATTATTTTGCTTTCATTTAATCAACGAATTTCACATACCATCTCAAGGCAGTTAGGTAAATTATTCTGAAAATATGAGATTTATTTTTCCTTTCTAGATAATGAAGGAATTGAAAGAGCTTCAGCTATAGCCACATTTAATTGGGTTTCGAAAGAGGAACTGGACATGTTGGCACAACACCTAAGGACTGAGGCACTCAAAAAGAGGAATTCAAGCAAACATAATGGCAGAACAATATTGGTACACCAGTTTGTTTTTTTATGTTTAACTGTGATGCAATGTATTTGTATTTATTTTTCTGATTATTGTTTGCTTTTGTTAATTGAGTTAGTAATTCATGTGATTATATGTTGAGGTAATTGTTTTTTGAAAGGATTAATTCGATTCAGAATTGAGGTAATTGTTAAGTGTGAACCACCTTTACGATGCCTATATGGTGTTTGATGAAATGCCTTAAGTGTGACTTTGGTATACTTTGTAGATTTTTGCTTTAGTTGTGTTCTAAACGTTATAATGAATATGAATACGCATGATGGAATATGCATATGCATGTATGATTTTCGTTAGGAGTCCTTGTTGAGTAAATGAACAAAAATCATGTAGAATGGAAGAACTTGGGAAAAGGGGTCCGTAACGGGTCAAATGAGAGAATGTAACATTCATTTATATTATGTGGTATGAACGAATGCATAAATAAACATAACCAAGTTTGAAGGCAATATGGACTCTTATGCAAACATAGAGATTTTAAATGACCCGTACGTGTGTTGAATGGTTAATTTTATAGGAATCTTGAACCATAACAACGAGTATGTGTGACTTAAAGTGGTTGAAGATATGATCAAGGAATCAATACCGACTTTTTTACTTTCTTTCAGGTTGAAGATATGATCAAGGAAAACAACACTACTCAATGATGGAGAAAGCATGGTTTTGTGAACCTAATGTGAAGAATTTTTGTCAATTGTCCCACCTATTCCCTCCAACATCTAACCATTTGGGGCTGTACAAAGCTGATACATCTGCCCAAAACTGAGAAAAAAACTGAGAAAAAGGTGTGAAGGAAGAGGCTCCCCACTACTATCCCCTTATCTCCCATATCCCTGAAATAGACTTTTACCCCAGGTACCTATTTATTATATAACCTTTTGACTCCTTTTATATTTTTGACAGTTTACTCCAGGTAAATTATTCAGAAAAATATGAGATTTATTAAGATCTTTGACACATATTTTTCTTTCCAGCTATTGACTGAATTGAAAGAGGCTAGAACATGACTATTGCAAAAATACAAAATGTTTTTTTAGTCTTGAAAAGCCAAACTTTTTTAATTATTATTATTATTATTATTATTATTATTATTATTTTATTTATTTATTTTTTTTGCAGGTTTTGCTCTGTTAACAGTATGTTCTATGGATATATCAAAATTTATGTGCGTTGAATGGCTAACTGAATAGGAATCTTGACTTGAACCATAACCACGAGTATGTGTGACTTAAGGAGCTTGAAGATATGATCAAGGAATCAAGACCAATAAGGTAACGACGTACAAGGTAGGTGTTTCTTCATTCCATATTCGTTATAGAATGTTATATATGTAAAAGCATAATGTCGCTTTACAAACTGCAATGAAAAACTGAAAATGCAGTTTTTTTTTTTCGTAACTTCTATTTTTCCTATGATCATGCAAAAATGTGTTTTTTTGAAAAACTGAAAATGCTGTTTTTTTTTTTTTTTTTACAAACTCCATTTTAGACTTTATTTGCAGGTTATACCCTGATTGGTCAATTTAGCTAGTCTATTCAAAGATGGAGAAAGTATGGTTTTATGAAGCTCAGATTTTCAGATTCACAGTTTGACTTTTTAAGTCACAGGTCAATTTACTAAAACAAAGTAAGTTAGTCTATATTCATTCTGTTGTAGATGAGGCCCCAGTTGTTCTCAACTTTAGTCAAATTAAACAGATCTATACCTTAAGATCAAGTTGTTTGAGCTATCAGAGTAACAACTAATTACCCTGTGTTTATGTAAGACAAGAAAAAGAAGATAAAAAGAAAAGTACTGTAAGTGAAAGAAAAAGAAAAAGAAGATAAAAAGGAAGGTTGGAAAGGTGCACTAATATGAAACCAAGTCAAGATTAATTTCCAACATGGTATTTATATTAGAATTTTAAGTGATGTAAAAAATTTTAAATTTCTATGATCAATTTAACTTTTCAATCCCTACACTTACTGCATAATTACCAAACACATTTTAAATCCTCGGAGACGGGCCTGGAGATGAGGATAGTGATGTAGGATCACATGAGAAATTCATGATTGTAATTACTTGTTTAATTACTATATAGGTCTCCCACTGAAGCTGCAGTTTGACTGTAGTTGGCAAAATCAGTGCTTTAAAGTGTGGATAATCAAAGACGGGGAAGAGTGCTTTAAATTCCTTCGGCTAGGAAGTTTCAAATATGAAACAAAATAGGAAGATAAAAGCCCTGATATCAGATCGGCACAATCGGTAGCAACTGAGACAGGTGTGATGAAGGACAGTCTGAGGGTTGGCATGGCAACTGTCACCAGGGATTTGGATGATGTCACCTTTGTTAACGATCTTCAGAGAATTTATACAAACGGGTCAAAACTTAGCAATTTGTAATGAAAAGGGTCACGGGCTTGTTGAGGTGTTGAGCTAAAAAGTCTTTGCTACAAGTTGGTGCTCTGATATATAAATTCAACAATCGGTATACACCTACACGAAACACCCTGATATTGTATTCAACCATTTGTCTGTGAAATATTACTGCTGCAGTTCGCTAAAGTTGACTTTTATGCAATTTATTTTTCTTTCATTTAAACAATAAATTTTACATACAATCTCAAGACGGTTACCTTTTATCGAAGTTATCTATTGACCTCCTTTTCAAATATTTTACCTTTAATCGAAGCAAAAAATATGAGATTTATTGGGATCTTTGTGACATATTTTTGTTCTTTCTTTCCAGATGGTCACTGAATTGAAAGAAGAAAGAGTGTTGGTTGGATAAACACATTATGCAGACTTGAGAGTGACACCAAATATATGGAACTTGTAACATCATCCATGTAAGAGCTCATTACATACTTAACAAGTGTTAATCCTACTTTTGTTTGTGTAGCATGCAACATCTTTTATTATCTTAACTTTTCTAAACATAGTCTTAAGATATTAAGTAATAGCAATATGCAACAACAAGTGCATAAATCTGCAACTGTAAATTTCATTAAAATAAATGGTATCTGAATAAAACTGATCAAATTTCAGTGTAAACAATCGGTGGTCCCACTGAAGCAGCAGTTTGATGTTAGTTTACAAAATCAGTGCTTTACAGTGTGAAATTTCATATCTGAAACAGAATCAGAAGATAAAATCCCTGACATCGGTTTAGAACAATTGGTGGTCCCGGAGGCAGGTGTGATCAATGACAATCCAGAGGGCTGGCTGGCAACTGTCACCTGGGATTTGGACGATGTTACCTCTGTTAACGGCTATTAGTGAATTAATCAAATGGGTCAAAATTTTGCAATTTGAAATGAAACGGGTCACCCTGCTTGAGGTGTTGAGCTAAAAAATCTTTGCTGCAAGTTGGTGCTCTGATGTATGTATTCAACCATTGGTATCACATGTCAGACTTGAGGGTTGAGGGTGACACCCAAAATAGGACTTATTGTAACATCTTCCATGTAAGATCTCATTACATAATTTACAAATCTTTTTTTTTTTTTTTGAAATATTCACATCCTTAACTCTTTGTTAATATGGTTAATCCCACTTTTGTTTCTAAAGGACATAATTTGCAATCCACTATAAACATAAATGACGATTTCTGTAATTTACTCTTTTGTTTTTTTAATCTTAAAAAGTCAACCTTTGACTTTCTTTGCAGGTTTTACTCTGTTAACTAGTTCTATGGATATATCAAAATTTATGTGATTTTCTGAACCCGGAGGAAGACAACATACTCAAGGCTGGAGAAAGCATGGTTTTGTAAAGCTCAGATTTTTATAGATTCAACAGTTGACTTTTTTAGTCATAGGTCAACTCAAATAATAAAGTAAGTATTAATCTTTTTTTCATTTTGTTGTAGATGAAGTCTGGGTTGTTTTCCCCTTCTTAGATCAATCTGTTTTAGTCTGGTTACAACCCGGACACTTGGTTGCATCTAATATTCAAATTAATACTTATATATGTCAGTGTTTATATATCACTTTGTCACTATTTATATAAATTCTGAAACTGAGTTAATAGTTATAGCCTACAAACTAGACTGTTCATCATCATAAAATACAAGTTATAATATCTATCTTGAGTCGTTTTAGAATTACTTGTTTGTAAAACTAATTGATGTACGATCACATGAGAAAGTCATATGTGCATTTAAATGAGTATTGAGCTTTAATACTCAAATGTAAATGCCTTTTAATTGCAATGCAGGATCCTTATGCCTTCTTTTCAATATGCACCTCCCAGTGAAGCATCATTTTATGGGAATTGACAAGAAAAGTATTTTATAGTGTTGATAATCAAAAAGAGGAAGAGTGGGTACAGTCCTTTGGATAAATGCCCTGACGACATTGGATTGGAGCAATTGGTAGTCCTGAAGACAGGTGTGATCAAGGACCATCCGAGGGTTGGCATGACAACGGTCACCAGGGATTTGGACGATGTCACCTCTGTTAATGTTCATCAGTGAATTAATACAACGGGTCACGGGCTTGTTGAGCTAAAAGTCTTTGCCGCAAGTTTGTGCTCTGATATATGTATTCAACGATTGGTCAGTGAAATATTAGTGCTGCAATTTGCTAAAGTTGACTTTAATTTTGATTATCAAACCATTAGTCTGTGAAATTAGTAATCATTTGGTGAAAGTTATATAAAATTAATCAAAACAACACCATGAAAATGTTTTTATAAGATAACCATAACATATTACAGAGAGTCACAAGAACAATAACAAGGAATCAGCTAGACAAAACAATATAATGAAAATTTTGACCGCTTGATTCCAACCCATTTATTTTGCCACAGGCTACTTATTTCATTCATAGTCTATGTTCATTCTTTTCCTACGTCTTATATTCTTATTTATTCAGTTCTTCATTCTTAAACATTTAAATAAATTAACTAGGTCGGCGAGATTCAAAAGCACTAAATATGTTACAACTTTACTTAAATATCAATTCAAATACTCTGCCTCATAAACAAATGTTTTACTGATAGTGTTAGGTTATTTAGATGAGTTATTACTGTAAGTCCTATTTCTAAAGAGTTAAGTAAAATAGAAGAGGACCTCGCCATGTAACCGCATTCCTTAGTTTGTTTCGTTTATAAAAGTCACATATTGCATGTAGTAGTCCGATCATGAATGAGAGAACTATTACAAAATAAAATGACGACCCCTTTTGATGGGTATTGTGCCATACCTTTGACATTCACAAGGACCAGCGTATAATCAAAATTCACTGGTTTCATATGCCTTAGGGGATTAGCTTAACTTTAAGTGGTTAACACCTTGTTTATGATATCGTTTATAGTTTTTAGTATGACATGTAACATAATATCAACTAGGTTGGTCAAATTAAAAAAAAAAAAAAAGAATGTTGATTCTTATGTAGCGTTCGTGTCATAGATTGTAATAGAATTGGAATTGAAATTCACGCAAGAACTACAGTTTTCAATTTTTGTCAATTGTCCCACCTATTCCCTCCAACATCTCACCATTTGGGGCTGCACAGCTGATACATCTGCCCAAAACTGAGAAAAAAACTGAGAAAAAGGTGTGAAGGAAGAGGCTCCCCACTACTATCCCCTCATCTCCCATATCCCTGAAATAGACTTTTACCCCAGGTACCTATTTATTATATAACCTTTTGACTCCTTTTATATTTTTGACAGTTTACTCCAGGTAAATTATTCAGAAAAATATAAGATTTATTAAGATCTCTGACACAAGTTTTCTTTCAAGCTATTGACTGAATTGAAAGAGGCTAGAACATGACAATTGCAAAAATACAAAATGTTTTTTCTAGTCTTGAAAAGCCAAACTTTTTTACTTATTATTATTATTATTATTATTATTATTATTATTATTATTATTATTATTTGCAGGTTTTGCTCTGATAAACAGTATGTTCTATGGATATATCAAAATTTATGTGTGTTGAATGGCTAACTGAATAGGAATCTTGACTCGAACCATAACCATGAGTATGTGTGACTTAAGGAGCTTGAAGATATGATCAAGGAATCAAGACCAATAAGGTAACGACGTACAAGGTAGGTGTTTCTTCACTCCATATTCCTTATAGAGTGTTATATATGTAAAAGCATAATGTCGCTTTACAAACTGCAATGAAAAACTGAAAATGCAGTTTTTTTTTATCGTAATTTCTATTTTTCCTATGCTCATGCAAAAATGTGTTTTTTGAAAAACTGAAAATGCAGTTTTTTTTTTGTTTTTTTTTACAAACTCCATTTTAGTCTTTATTTGCAGGTTGTACCCTGATTGGTCAATTTAACCAGTCTATTCAAAGATGGAGAAAGTATGGTTTTATGAAGCTCAGATTTTCAGATTCACAGTTTGACTTTTTAAGTCACAGGCGAATTTACAAAAACAAAGTAAGTTAGTCTATATTCATTCTGTTGTAGATGAGGCCTCAGTTGTTCTCCACTTTAGTCAAATTAAACATATCTATACCTTAAGATCAAGTTGTTTGAGCTATCAGAGTAACAACTAATTAGCCCGTGTTTATGTAAGACATACAGGCCTGAGTGTTTTTAGAAACTATTTTCATATAGGCGCATAATGTTCTTTACTTTTGTGCGTTGTATGATCATTGATAATGCACTGTTTCGATATAAGCCTTTAACTTTGTTGATTATGTATGAGAGGAACCATGAAAACTTAAAATTAATTAAGTTAATACATAGGCTAAATGAAATGTGATCACATGATTGGTATTTATATTAGAATTTTAAGTGTTGTAAAATATTTTAAATTTCTATGATCAATTTAACTGTTCAATCTCTACACTTACTGCATAATTACCAAACATATTTTAAATTCTCGGAGACGGGCCTGGAGATGAGGATAGTGATGTAGGATCACATGAGAAATTCATGATTGTAATTGCTATATAGGTCTCCCACTAAAGCTGCAGTTAGATAATAATTGGCAAAATCAGTGCTTTAAAGTCCTTCGGCTAGGAAAGCTCATATCCGAAACAGATCGGAGGATAAAAGCCTAGGTATCAGATCGGCACAATCGGTAGCCACTGAGACAGGTGTGATTTGGATGATGTCACCTTTGTTAACGACCTTCAGAGAATTTATACAAATGGGTCAAAATTTAGCAACTTGTAATGAAAAGGGTCACCGGCTTGTAGAGGTGTTGAGATAAAAAGTTATTGCTACAAGTTGGTGCTCTGATATATAAATTCAACAATCGGTATACACCTACACGAAACACCCTGATATATTGTATTCAACCATTTGTCGGTGAAATATTACGTACAGCTGTAGTTTGCTAAAGTTTACTGTATGTAATTTATTTTGCTTTCATTTAAACAATAAATTTTGCATACAATCTCAAGACAGTTAAGTAAATTCTTTCAAATATTGTACCTTTAATCGAAGCAAAAAAAAAAATATATATATATGAGATTTATTGGGATCTTTGTGACATATTTTTTTCTTTCTTTCCAGATGATCACTGAATTGAAAGAAGAAAGAGCGTTGGATAAACACATTATGCAGACTTGTAACATCATCCATGTAAGAGCTCATTACATAATTTACAAGTGTTAATCCTACTTTTGTTTGTGTAGCATGCAACATCTTTTATTATCTTAACTTTTCTAAACATAGTCTTAAGTAAGATATTAAAATAAATGGTATCTGAATAAAACAGATCAAATATCTGTGTAAACAAGCATCATGCACATATATCAACTGCCATCATCTGGTCTATAATTTCAATGCAGGGAAGTTACTCCTTCTTGTCAATACGGGTCTCCCACTGAAGCAGCAGTTTGATGTTAGTTGGCAAAATCAGTGCTTTACAGGTTGAAATTTCATACCCAAAACAGAATCGGAAGATAAAATCCCTGACATCGGTTTAGAACAATTGGTGGTCCCGGAGGCAGGTGTGATCAAGGACAATCCAGAGGGCTGGCTGGCATGGCAACTGTCACCAGGGATTTGGACGATGTCACCTCTGTTAACGGGTATTAGTGAATTAATCAAATGGGTCAAAATTTTGCAATTTGAAATGAAAAGGGTCACGGGCTTGTTGATGTGTTGAGCTAAAAAGTCTTTGCTGCAAGTTGGTGCTCTGATATATAAATTCAACAATCGGTATACACACCTACACGAAATTACCTGATATTGTGTTCAACCATTGGTCTGTGAAATATTACTGCCGCAGTTTGCAAAGGTTGACTTTTATTTTATTTATCAACCATCGATCTGTAAAATTAGCAACCATTTCTTGAATATTTACATAAAAGTGATCAAAACAACAATGTCATGAAATGTTTTATCATGATTCCAACCCCTTGTTTAAATGGCCATAGTTAGTGGCGGAGCTTGAACTTTTAGATGGTGGGGGCCGAAAGTCATGTGATCCAATTTGTTTTTTCAAATCGGTAGGGACCGCACTCAAAATATATAAAGTTTTCGATAAAACCATGGAAATTACACTACTGAGCCAAAAATCAGTGGCCCGGGTACCCCGGCCCTTAATAAGCTTCGCCCCTTGCCATAGCAGCAGCATTTTTGCAGCCTAGTTTCTCACTCTTGTCATTCATCACAAAATTAATTCGCTAATATAGCCGCGAATTGCGTATTGGTACGTGATGTACCGAATCGGAATACACTAGCATACCAAATGTCACAGAATTCGAAGTTTAAATCTAGACTAAATTGTCCAAATAAAGAATTTTATTATGATCTTCATTGAAACACAAATTAAATCCATAGCGACTAAAAGTAATCTGTAAACAAATTAAAGATCAAAGCAGTCCACTTATAATATACCTAAAAAATGATTACATAAGAAATGATGCATAGTAATAATTATAAATTCAGAAAATAGACAAAGAGTGACTCAGCAGGGGATGGTTTATCTTACTTTAATCATAATTTACTTGTATTGACACCTTATTTAACTCTTGAAATGTCCTTTAAAGTGGTAAAAGATTCCCTATGTTTTGTTGATTAATTCTTTGAATGGAGAAACAGCTGTGAAAGTTGTTATTTAGAATCCACTAGATCAACTTTATCATTTTAAAATCAATTATATTAACCTTCCATACGAAATATGAAAAAACCCAAAAAAATAATTGAAAGGATGTCACAACACTGTTGCTAGGAATAAAAATAAACAAAAAAAAGGCTGGAAAATATGCTATAATTGATTACAACAAAACGAAGACGTTGCAATTATTGAGAATTTGGATGTATACAATTGGTGGTCATCAAAATAAAGTAAGAAAAAAAAAAAGAAAAGTTTTCAAAAAAGCAATGCATATGGAATTCCACTAACAACCTTTTCTTAAAAGAAAAAAGCTACACATAATGCATAATATTATTATTTCATTTAATACTTCAATCATTTCCTATTATCTCATCTGCATTTTCTCTCATACAGACCAACTACTCTCAATATTTCCAGTTTACTGCTGTTAACAATGGGTGATGCTGCTACTTCTGCACTTGTCAAAGTCATATTTGAGAAGCTCACTGATGAAGTGTTGAAGGAGTATGCTCGCGCTCAGGGTATTCACTCCGAGCTCGAGAATCTTGGGAAAGAACTGTCCCTGATCCAAGCTCTGCTTCTTGACGCTTCTGACAAACAAGTAACTGAAAGATCTGTTGGACTATGGCTGAATGATCTCCAACATTTGGCTTATGATATCGAAGACATACTCGACGATGTGGCTACCGTAGCCATGAGTCATGAGCTGACCGAAGAATCAGGAGCAAGCACAAGCAAGGTAAGAAACTTCATCGTCCCAGCTTGCTGCACAAAGTTTTCACTAAGTCATAGGTTGAGTCCTAAAATAGATAGTATTACCACCGAGTTAAAGCGTCTATACAGAGCAAAAGCTGATCTAGGTTTGATTGTGAAAGATGAAAAACAGAACGATCTTAATAATAGAGGAAACGAAACCTCTTTGATAGAATCTGGGGTTTTTGGACGACAAGGTGAGAAAAAGAAACTGCTTGACCAGCTGTTAGCTGGCGAATCATCTAAAGAAAAGTTTAGCATAATACCCATTGTTGGAATGGGAGGGGTTGGTAAGACCACTCTGGCTAGACTTTTGTATAACGATAAACAAGTGAAGGATCACTTTGAACTCCTAGTATGGATTTGTGTTTCTGATGATTTTGATATATTCAAGATTAGCAAAACTATATTTCAAGCTGTGTCCGGGGAAAAGAAAGAATCTGAAGATGTAAATCAACTTCAAAGGGGAGAAAGCAAGGAAGTTAAAGAGTCAAATCAGCTTCACGAGGGAGAAAGCACGGAGGTTAAAGATCCAAATCAGCTTCACAAGGGAGAAAGCACGGAAATTAAAGATTTAAATCTGGTTCAACAAGCTCTAACCGAACAATTTAAAGACAAACGATTTCTACTGGTACTTGATGACGTGTGGACTGAGAACTATGATGATTGGGAAAAGCTTGTGCGCCCGTTTCATTCAGGGTCTCCTGGAAGTAGGGTAATCATCACAACTCGTAAGAAGGAACTGTTCAACATGTTGGGTTTTGATCATCTAGACACATTGGATAGTTTGTCATCAGAAGATGCTTTGTCTTTATTTGCTTTTCATGCCTTGGGTGTGGATACCTTTGATTCATACCCAACACTCAAGGAAAAGGGTGAAGCTATTGTGAAAAAGTGTGGTACTTTGCCTTTGGCTTTAAAAGCAATTGGTAGGTTGCTGAGGAAAAAAACACCAGAAAAATGGGATGATGTGCTAAAAAGTGAAGTATGGGATTCAAAGTATGTTGGTGATCTTTCTGCGGATTGGAAGGCGATTTTCCAGCCCTTATGATTAGCTACCATGATCTCTCAGCAAATTTGAAGCGGTTGTTCGCATATTGCTCCTTATTTCCTAAGGACTTCTTATTTAAAAAAGAGGAGTTAGTCTTACTGTGGATGGCGGAAGGGTTCCTAAACCAATCAAATACAACCAAGTCACAAGAAGACTTTGGCCAAGAATATTTTGAAGCATTGTTATCTAGAACCTTTTTTCAGCGTGCACCTAATGATGAATCGTTATACGTGATGCATGACCTGATGAATGACTTGGCCACATTTGTTGCTAAAGAATTCTTTTTAAGGTTTGAGAATCATACCCAGCTGGGTAATGAAGCTTTGACAAGGTACCGTCATATGTCATTTGTTCATGAAGAATATGAAGGTTACCAGAAGTTTGAGCCATTTAAAAGGGCTAGAAGTCTCAGAACACTGATGGCAATATCTATGAATCAGAATCAGAACCAGTTTTACTTTTCCAGTAAGATTTTGGTTGACTTACTTCCTCAATTACCACTATTAAGGGTCCTTTCTTTGAGTGGATGTAGGATGAGAGAGGTACCGGATTTCATTGGTAGTTTGAAGCAGTTGAGGTATCTGAACTTATCTCATACTGACATCAAAATATTACCAGAGAATATTGGTAATCTTTTTAATCTGCAGACGCTAATCATTTGTGGCTGTGAGTATTTGACTAAGTTGCCTAAAAGCTTCTCAAAGCTCAAAAAGTTGCGACATTTTGACATTAGGGATACTTCGCGTTTGAACAAGCTTCCCTTAGGGATTGGTGAGCTGAAAAGCCTACAAATTCTCTCCAATAAGGTCATTGGGAGAGAAGGTGGCTTTGCTATAACTGAGCTTAAAGGATTAAATAATCTCCATGGGGAACTTTCCATTGAAGGGCTGTGCAAAGTGCAGAGTGCAAGGGATATTCATGAGGTAAAATTATCTCTTAAAAGGCTTACTAAGTTAGAGCTGAATTGGGGTGATGGTTCTCAACATGGAACACTTGAAAAGGAGGTTCTGGAAGAGCTAAAACCTGATAGTGAATGGTTGAAAGGGCTTTCAATTGATTCATATCCGGGAATAGAGTTTCCAAAATGGGTTGGAGATCCCTCTTTTGATAAGTTGGTTCATGTGTCGATAAAAGGCTGTGTAAATTGTAAATCTCTGCCACCACTTGGGCAACTACCTGCACTTAAGGAGTTGTTGATAGATGACATGCCTAATGTTAAATTCATAGGTTCAGAGTTAACTGGCACCAACCAGTTTACTGTTTCTGCCTTCCCTTCACTGGAAATCCTAACATTTAGAAATATGAAGGGGTGGGAGGTATGGTCAACCAATAGCGAGGTTTTTGATGCAGTGTTTCCATGCATTCGGGAGCTTATAATAGAAGAGTGTCCCCAACTGATTGAAGGCTCACTTAAACCACTACTTTCAGTTGAAATTATAAGGCTTAGAGATATGCGCAGGTGGAAGGGATGGTCTATCAACAGCGAGGTTTCAGTGCTTACAAACCTTCGAGAACTTCATATAGAAAAGTGTTCTGGATTGATTAAATTCTCACCTGAAACAACCAATAGCGAGGTTTCACTCCTTCCATGCCTTAGAGAACTTCGTATAAGAAGCTGTCCCGAATTGATTGAATTCTCACCTGAAAAACTACCTAAACTTGAAATTTTACGGTTTGAAGATATGTTGGGATGGAAGATATGGTCAACCAAAGATGCAGTTTTTCCATGCCTTCGTGAGCTTTATATATACAGTTGTCCCGAATTGGTTGAGGTCTCAGCTGAAGCACTACCTTTGCTAAGGGTTTTAAATATTTCACATTGTGGTGGTAGTGTATTGAGAAGTCTGGTTGAGGCAGCTCCATCAATCACTATGTTGGAAATAAGATGTATTTCAGGGCTTACATATGAGGTGTGGAGTGGTGTCATGGAGCATATTGGGGCAGTTGAAGAAGTAAGCATTTGGGGGTGTAATGAAATAAGATACTTGTGGGAATCGGAAGAAGAAGCGAGTAAGGTTCTTGTGAATATAAAGAAATTGAAAGTACGTTATTGTTCAAACTTGGTGAGGTTAGGAGAGAAAGAAGAGGAGGATAAATTTGGGAGCAGCCTCTTGTCATCTCTTAGGACGTTGGATGTATTTGAATGTCACAAAATGGAGCGTTGTTGTTGTCCAAATAGCATTGAAAGTTTGAATATAAGATGGTGTAGTTCACTTACACATGTATCCTTCCCACCAGCAGCAACAGGAGGAGGAGGAGGGCAGAAGCTTAAGTCAATTCTAATATGGAATTGTGAGAAACTAATGGAGTGGACCAATTTGAAATCACTAATGCAATTGGGTAACTTCATTTCCCTTACTCAGTTGTCTCTATACAATTGTCCAAGTCTTGAGTCATTTCCAGACATCCCACTGCCTGTTCTCACCCATCTGGAAATAGTAAAATGTGAAAAAATGGAGTCATTTTCTGCCCATCAGATGAGAAATCTCACCCAGTTAAAACGTTTAGAAATTGCAGATTGTCCAAGTATTGATGCTTCCAGTCATGGTGGGGTTTGGCCCCCCAATTTGTGTTCCCTTAAAATAGGGAGGTTGAAGAAGCCCATGTCAGAGTGGGGCCCTCAGAGTTTCCCATCTTCCCTTGTTGAGCTATTGTTATATTATGAACCTGATGTCAAGAATTTCAGACAATTGTCCCACCTATCATTCCCTTCTTCTCTTACTGAACTTAGAATCATTAATTTTGAAAAACTGGAATCACTTTCAATGGGACTCCAACACCTCACCTCCCTCCAACATCTCATCATTTCGTGGTGCCCTAATCTGAAACATCTGCCAAAACAGCTGATGCCTTCACTTCTGAGTTTGAACATCTATAGATGCCCAAAACTGAGTAAAAGGTGTGAAGGAAGAGGCTCCCACTACTATCCCCTCATCTCTCATATCCCGAAAATCAAAATCGATATAGGTACTTTTTTTATTAAATAACCTTTTGTCTCCTTTTAGTTTTGATATGTGTAAATTATTATACATATTATTTTGCTTTCATTTAATCAACAAATCTTACATACCACATCTCACGACAGTTAAGTAAATTATTCAGAAAATATGATAATTATTTTTCCTTACTAGTTAATGAATGAATTGAAAGAGGCTTCAGCTGTAGCCACATTTAATTGGGTTTCGAAAGAGGAACTGGGCATCTTGGCACAACACCTAAGGACTGAGGCAGTCAAAAAGAGGAATTCAAGCAAACACAATGGCAGAACAAAATTGGTACACCAGTTTGTTTTCTATGTTTAACTGTGATGCAATGTATTTGTAATTATTCTTCTGATTATTGTTTGGTTTTGTTAATTGAGTTAGTAATTCATGTGATTATATGTTGAGGTAATTGTTTTTTAAAAGGATTAATTTGATTCAAAATTGAAGGAAACAATCTTAATAAGTTAACTAAAACTTCTACAGGGAGTCACATTTATAAATAAATTACTAGTGTGAACCACCTTTATGATGCATATAAGGTGTTTGATGAAATGCCTTAAGTGTGACTTTGGTATACTTTGGAGATTTTTGCTTTAGTTGTGTTCTAAACGTTATAATGAATATGAATACGCATGATGGAATATGCACATGCATGTATGATTTTCGTTAGGAGTCCTTGTTGAGTAAATGAACAAAAATCATGTAGAATGGAAGAACTTGGGAACAGGGGTCCGTAACGGGTCAAATGAGAGAATGTAACATTCATTTATATTATGTGGTATGAACGAATGCATAAATAAACATAACCAAGTTTGAAGGCAATATGGACTCTTATGCAAACATAGAGATTTTAAATGACCCGTACGTGTGTTGAATGGTTAATTTTATAGGAATCTTGAACCATAACAAAGAGTATGTGTGACTTAAAGTGGTTGAAAATATGATCAAGGAATCCATACCAACTTTTTTACTTTATTTCAGGTTG
This sequence comes from Ambrosia x helenae, assembly GCA_030844895.1. Taxonomy (NCBI): domain Eukaryota; kingdom Viridiplantae; phylum Streptophyta; class Magnoliopsida; order Asterales; family Asteraceae; genus Ambrosia; species Ambrosia x helenae. Next base: position 33,349,423 of record CM061234.1, read on the forward strand.
AAGATATGATCAAGGAAAACAACACTATTCAATGATGGAGAAAGCATGGTTTTGTGAACCTAATGTGAAGACTTTTTGTCAAATGTCCCACCTATTCCCTCCAACATCTCACCATTTGGGGCTGCACAGCTGATACATCTGCCCAAAACTGAGAAAAAGGTGTGAAGGAAGAGGCTCCCCACTACTATCCCCTCATCTCCCATATCCCTGCAATAGACTTTTACCCCAGGTACCTATTTATTATATAATCTTTTGACTCCTTTTATATTTTTGACAGTTTACTCCAGGTAAGTTATTCAGAAAAATATGAGATTTATTAAGATCTTTGCACATATTTTTCTTTCCAGCTATTGACTGAATTGAAAGAGGCTAGAACATGACAATTGCAAAAATACAAAATGTTTTTACTAGTCTTGAAAAGCCAAACTTTTTTACTTATTATTATTATTATTATTATTATTATTATTATTATTTTATTTTATTTTATTTTATTTTTTTTGCAGGTTTTGCTCTGTTAACAGTATGTTCTATGGATATATCAAAATTTATGTGCGTTGAATGGCTAACTGAATAGGAATCTTGACTTGAACCATAACCACGAGTATGTGTGACTTAAGGAGCTTGAAGATATGATCAAGGAATCAAGACCAATAAGGTAACGACGTACAAGGTAGGTGTTTCTTCATTCCATATTCGTTATAGAATGTTATATATGTAAAAGCATAATGTCGCTTTACAAACTGCAATGAAAAACTGAAAATGCAGTTTTTTTTTTTTCGTAACTTCTATTTTTCCTATGCTCATGCAAAAATGTGTTTTTTTGAAAAACTAAAAATGCAGTTTTTTTTTTTTTTGTTACAAACTACATTTTAGACTTTATTTGCAGGTTGTACCCTGATTGGTCAATTTAACCAGTCTATTCAAAGATGGAGAAAGTATGGTTTTATGAAGCTCAGATTTTCAGATTCACAGTTTGACTTTTTAAGTCACAGGTCAATTTACAAAAACAAAGTAAGTTGGTCTATATTCATTCTGTTGTAGATGAGGCCTCAGTTGTTCTCCACTTTAGTCAAATTAAACATATCTATACCTTAAGATCAAGTTGTTTGAGCTATCAGAGTAACAACTAATTACCCTGTGTTTATGTAAGACATACAGGCATGAGTGTTTTTAGAAACTATTTTCATATAGGCGCATAATGTTCTTTACTTTTGTGCGTTGTATGATCATTGATAATGCACTGTTTCGATATAAGCCTTTAACTTTGTTGATTATGTATGAGAGGAACCATGAAAACTTAAAATTAATTAAGTTAATACAAAGGCTAAATGAAATGTGATCACGTGATTGGTATTTATATTAGAAAATCTCTATGATCAATTTAACTGTTCAATCCCTACACTTACTGCAGAATTTCAAATTTTGGGCCTAATCACATGAGAAATTCATGAATGTAATTGCTTGTTTAATTGCTATGCAGGATACTTATGCCTTCTTGTCCCCCACTGAAGCTGCAGTTTGATAGTAGTTGGCAAAATCAGTGCTTTAAAGTGTGGATAATCAAAGACGGGGAAGAGTGCTTTAAAGTCCTTCGGCTAGGAAATTTCATATCCGAAACAGAATCGGAGGATAAAAGCCTGATATCAGATCGGCACAATCGGTAGCCACTGAGACAGGTGTGATCAAGGACAGTCCGAGGGTAGGCACCACAACTGTCACCAGGGATTTGGAGGATGTCACCTTTGTTAACGATCTTCAGAGAATTTATACAAACGGGTCAAAATTTAGCAACTTGTAATGAAAAGGGTCACGGGCTTGTTGAGGTGTTGAGCTAAAAAGTCTTTGCTACAAGTTGGTGCTCTGATATATAAATTCAACAATCGGTATGCACCTACACGAAACACCCTGATATTGTATTCAACCATTTGTTGGTGAAATATTACCGCTGCAGTTTGCTAAAGTTGACTTTTATGTATTTTATTTTGATTTCATTTAAACAATAAATTTTACATACAATCTCAAGACAGTTAAGTAAATTCTTCCAAAATTTTGTGAATTATTAAATGCCATTGGTTTGAAGTTATCTATTGACCTCCTTTTCAAATATTTTACCTTTAATCGAAGCAAAAAATATGAGATTTATTGGGATCTTTGTGACGTATTTTTTTTCTTTCTTTCTTTCCAGATGATCACTGAATTGAAAGAAGAAAGAGTGTTGGTTGGATAAACACATTATGCAGACTTGAGAGTCACACCGGAAATGGAACTTGTAACATCATCTATGTTGTAAGAGCTCATTACATAATTTACAAGTGTTAATCCTACTTTTGTTTGTGTAGCATGCAACATCTTTTATTATCTTTACTTTTCTAAACAGATCAAATATCGGTGTAAACAAGCATCCCGCACATCTATGATATATCCACTGCCATCATCCCACTGAAACAGCAGTTAAGAGCAGCAGTTTGATGTTAGTTGACAAAATCAGTGCTTTACATTGTGAAATTTCATATCCGAAACAGAATCAGAAGATAAAATTGCTGACATCGGCTCAGAACAATCGGTGGTCCTGGAGACAGGTGTGATCCAGAGGGTTGGCATGGCAACTGTCACCAGGGATTTGGACGATGTCACCTCTGTTAACGGCTATTAGTGAAATAATCAAATGGGTCAAAATTTTGCAATTTGAAATGAAACGGGTCACGGGCTGCTTGAGGTGTTGAGCTAAAAAGTCTTTGCTCCATGTAAGAGCTCATTGAAGGATCGCAGGATCGGTTTTGAGGGAAAGGATCTTGAGAGAGAATATGAGAAACTAAAAGATTCAATACATATATGAAATGATACAATGTTTGGGGTATTTATACTTGTGAAGGGGTGTGTCCCCTTGATACTAACCAACATGTCGGTTGGTAATTTAACTAACATACCTATTCTAACTTAGGATATAATAATATGTAACATATACTTATGATATAATAGATATACTATAGGTTTTGGGAAATAAGAATTATATGTCTAACATTCTCCCCCTTAATTCTTGATTTCCCCAAGGTCTTCAACTCCTATGAGACGTCGCATCTCGAGAAATTTTATTCTTGGTAGTGCCTTGGTGAGTATATCTGCTTTCTGCATCTCTCCACTGATGTGATCAACTTGTATCTGCTCGTTCTCTATGCATTCTCTGATAAAGTGATACCTTATGTTGATGTGCTTTGATCTTCCATGAAACACTGGGTTCTTCATAAGTTGTATTGCTGACTTGTTGTCTACTAGTAATGTTATCTTCTTTGGTTGTTCACCCGTGAGTTCGCTGAGTACTCCTTGTAGCCATATTGCTTGACATGCTGCTGATGTAGCTGCCATAAATTCTGATTCGCATGATGATAGTGCTACTGTACTTTGTTTCTGACTTGTCCATGTAATAGGTGAATCTCTGTAGTAGAATATTGTTCCTGTTGTTCCTTTTCCATCATCTTGGTCTGCATAACTGCTGTCGCTGTATCCAGTGATTTCTGCTTCTTTTCCTTTGCTGTATTGAATTCCATAATCCAATGTGCCTTTGATATATCTTATTAAGTGCTTAACTGCCTTCATGTGAGTTGTTTTTGGCTTTTCCATAAATCTGCTAACGTATCCAACTGCGTAGGTGATATCTGGTCTGGTATGTGTAAGATACCTTAAGCTTCCAATTAGCTTTCTATATTCTGTTTCGTTGACTGGTTCACTTTCATCTTCTTTAGTGAGCTTTAGACCTGATTCCATTGCATATTTTGTTGGATTGCAGTCTTCTAGTCTGGCTTCTTTAACGACTTTCTTCGCGTAGGCTGATTGCTTCATTGTATCTTTCCTTGTGCTTGACTAACTTCTATCCCTAGATAGTAAGTGAGTGGTCCTAAGTCACTCATTTCAAACTTGCCTTGCATTTCTTTCTTGAAGCTTGATATGTCCTTGATTGAACTTCCTGTCACTATTATGTCATCGACATAAACTCCTATAATGATTGTTGACTCCTTTGAAGTTCTCTTGTACACTGCTTGCTCTTGTGGACATCTTATAAATCCAATTTCCTTTAGGATGTTATTCAGCCTTATGTTCCATGCTCTTGGTGCTTGCTTCAAACCATATAGAGCTTTCTTTAACTTGTAGACTAGATTTTCTTTTCCTTCCTTTATGAATCCATCTGGTTGTGAAACGTAGACATCTTCTTTTAATTCACCATGTAAGAATGCTGATTTTACATCTAAGTGATGTACTTGCCATCCTTTTTGAGCTGCCAATGCTAATAGTAGCCTGATTGTTTCTATTCTTGCAACTGGTGCAAAAACTTCATTGTAGTCTATTCCTTCTTGTTGTACGTATCCTTTTGCTACTAATCTGGCCTTGTATTTGGTGATCTGTCCACTTGCGTCTCTTTTGACCTTGAATACCCATTTTAGACCTATTGGTTTCTGACTTGAGGGGAGTGTAGTCAGTGTCCAAGTGTCATTCTTCTCTATTGAGTCTATTTCGCTTTCCATTGCTTCTATCCATTGTGGGTATTCTGCTGCTTCTTTGTAATTTGCAGGTTCTTCATCATATGCTAAATATAGATGTTCATATTCTTCTGGTCTAAGAGGTCGTGTGGCTGCGTAGATGTCATTAAGTGATCTAAGGGCTCGAACTGGTCTATTTTGAGAGCCTGGTGAGTCTTCTAACTCTTGAGTACTTGTCTCAACTGCTGGATCACTTGTCGGCGTTTCTTGAACTGTTATTGGAGTTCGTGTAGCTGTGATTGGACTGCTAAAAAATTCATTATCACTTTCATTCTCTTGATCTTCATTGTCCTCATTACTTTGTTCTTGTACAGCTTCACTTTCGTGATCTCCATAAACTTCGAATCTTGTCCAAGATGGTTCGTCATTGCTTCCTTCTTTATAGTAGTTGTTCCAATCCCATGGTTCATTTTCTATGAATTGGACATCTCTACTAATGTGTATCTTTTCTTCTATGGGATCATATAATCTATAGGCTTTGGAACCATTTTCGTTTCCTAGATGTACCATTTTCTTGCTTCTGTCTTCTAACTTCTTTAAGTAGGGCGTTGTTACCTTTGCATATGCTGTGCATCCGAATACTCTAATGTGTTTGATATTGGGTGCTTTGCCATTTACTGCTTCGTAGGGCGTCATTCCCTTTAATGCTTTGGTAGGTAACCTATTCTGTATGTATATTGCTTGTCGTGTTGCTTCTGCCCATAAGTTCTGTGGTACGTTCATAGCCTTTAACATGCTTCTGGTCATACTCATTACTGAACGGTTCTTTCTTTCTACTACACCATTTTGCTGTGGCGTGTAAGGTGCTGTAAGCTGTCTAAGGATTCCTTTATCCTCACAATATGCGGTAAGAGCTTTAGAAGTAAACTCTCCTCCACGATCCGTTCTTAATCTTTTGAGCTTGTGACTTGTCTCTATCTGAGCTTCACTTAGAAACTTCTTGAAATTTTCATAAACTTGATCTTTTGACTTAAGCATGTAGATCCACATATATCTTGAATAATCGTCAACTATCAGGAAGAAATAGTTGTTGCCTGCTAATGATGTGGGTGAAATCGGTCCACATAAGTCTGCATGTACGAGTTCTAGAGGTCTTGTAGCTCTAAAACTTGCTTGAGAGGGAAACGGAAGTCTGCTTTGCTTTCCCGTAATACATGCATCACATACTTGAGATGGGTGCTGAATCTTTGGCAATCCACGTGCCATTCCTTTTGTGCTTAATTGTCTTAGTGAATCAAAATTCACATGTCCCATACGTGCATGCCATAGCCATGCAGGTGTATCTATTGTAGCTTGTAAACAAATCGGATTTGTTATTCTGAGCTTTACCTTGTAAAGTCTATTTTTAGCTCTTGGGACTTTCATCAATAGGTTGTTGTAGGCGTCATAGATCCATAGATGTTCATTCTCCATAATTACTTTACATCCTGATTCTGTAACTTGCCCGAGGCTTAAGATGTTGCTTTGGAGTGTTGGAATGTAGTATACTTCTGTGACTAGTCTTTGTTCTCCATTGTTACATTCCAGTACTATTGAGCCTTTACCTTTGATGTTAACACACGATCCATCTCCAAATTCTACGCTGCCTGCTATCTTTTCGTCTAACTCTGTGAAATAGGAGCGCCTTCCTGTCATATGATTGCTTGCGCCATTGTCTAAATACCATACTTCATTTCCATTTTCTTCATTGTGATAACGTTCTGGTATTATCTTCTTTTTTTCGAGAACTACACTTTTTTCTTCACCAACTGCCATAAGTAATGTGGGATCCTCTTCTTCCATTACTAGGTGAGATTCTTCTTGCTTATTGCGAGGTTTAGGACATCTGGGAGCTATATGTCCTAATTCATTGCAATTGTAACATCTTACATTGCTGCCATCTCTTCTGGGCTTGTAACTACTGTTGTCATGACGGTTCTTAGTGGGATTTCGATCACTTCTCTGATCTTGATGGCTATATCTGTCAAAGCTCTTTTTCTCATATCTTTGACTCTTATTGAACTTCCTAAAGTTCTGTCTACCTCGATTCTGATTGTAGTTCTTGTAATTGCTGTTAGGTCTTCTATCTTGCCTTGTAAATAACAGCTTCTCTTGACCGGCTGGTCCATATTTCTTCTCATCTCTTGACTTAAGGCGTTCCTCATAAGCTTTAAGTCTTCCAAGCGCTTCATCTAACGTCATGGAATCTATATCTGAATATTGCTCTATGGATGCAATAATCTGTAGGAACCTTTCTGGTACGGAGTCCAGCAATTTTCGTACCAACATCGACTCTTCAATTTTTGTTCCTAGGGTTTTTGACTTTGTATTAATCGCACTTAACCTACCAGCAAACTGGTCTATGGTCTCTGTCTCTCTCATCGTAATCATCTCAAATTCTGTGCGTAATGATTGAAGTCTTGCTTTCTGGACTCGGTCAATTCCAATAAATCTTGTCTTTAATGCTTCCCAAATTTCTCTTGCTGTATTATGTGACGCCACCTGCATCACCATATCTTCTGGAATTGCCTGGAAGAGATAGGCAATCGCTGTCCTATCCTTCTTTGCATCTACCGTTGACGTGCCTTCTATGGGTTCCACTACTTCCCAAAGACCATTTGCACTCAATATTGCTTTAACACGAACAGCCCAAATCGTGTAATTTGTAGATGTCAACATCGGTGTTTGGAGGCTAAAAGTGAGAGTCTCCTTTGTAACTGACTCTCTTACTACTGTCTCTTTCGACATTGTGGGTTTAATGGGCGTCTTTTGCGGACTGTTATTCTTCTTCTTCTTCTTCCCAATTGTCCAAATCTAATATGGACTACCCACGCTTCTTTAGGAACTTTGTTCGACAAATGGTCAAACTTAAATTGATATACTTAAAATATTATTTGGTTAACAAAGGTTTTGATATTTCGTAGGCGCCTTAACAAAGTACCAAAAACTTCGTTATAATATTTTGTGTATCAATGATGTTCCTCTAACTAATTTCTAAAGTCAATCCTTTTGACTTGATAATCCTCCAACAATTTGATTAGTGTTCTTCAAATAACACTCAATCTATAAAACACCCTTCTAAAATAAACAAACCCTTTGTTTGTTTAATAAAAATATGACTTCAATAAAATTCTTCTAACTTCAATATTTTTCCGGAATCAGTGAGTAAAACCCAAAATGTCACTGATTAATAAACTTCTATAATACCCTCAAATATAATACTGTTTTGTGAATTTTGACTTTCAAAATAAAAGTCAACGACTTCTATCTTCTTCTTCGAAAGTCTTACTGCCCAAGTTTACAAAACACACTTCCTTTGTGTTTTGATGAAACCTCTTATGGAACGATTACCGTATACGTTCCACGACAAACTATTCTGAATTCCTTTTCAGAATCTAATGATCGAATACGGAAAAACAATTTGAAAAAAAAATTCCGGTTCTTATTTCAAAACAAAAAAAACTTAATCCTTGTTTTTTTGATGATTTTCTTTTGCAAACGAATCTGTTCTGTTATCAGTGATGTTCGAATAGAAGTTTTAAAGGATAAAACTTGTTTTTTTTGTTTATAAAAATTTGGCGGGAAAACAGGAGGCTTCGAACAAAACAGAGTACGGGAAAAAATTTGATTTTTTTGATTCGGTTTAAGTTTTTGAGTATTCGATTATGATAAACTAATAGGCAGGGATAGATATAACCGTTTGATGTGATAAAACGTTTCTGTTCGTTGGTTCCGGAGATAGCCGGAGAAGATGAAGTTTGGCCGGAAATTTTATCCGGTTCTGATTCTTTCTCTTCGAACGGTTATAACGATGTGTATTGATCTTCTCTTGATCCTGATATGGCTTATGAATGATTGTTCCAACGCGTGATGATCGGATTCGTATATTTCTGTTTTGAAACAAGAAACAGGGGATGTTCTTGATCGTCTTCTTCTTCGTAACTTTTGCAAACAATGGAACGAATGATAAACTTCTGCTCTGATGCCAAATGAAGGACCGCAGGATCGGTTTTGAGGGAAAGGATCTTGAGAGAGAATATGAGAAACTAAAAGATTCAATACATATATGAAATGATACAATGTTTGGGGTATTTATACTTGTGAAGGGGTGTGTCCCCTTGATACTAACCAACATGTCGGTTGGTAATTTAACTAACATACCTATTCTAACTTAGGATATAATAATATGTAACATATACTTATGATATAATAGATATACTATAGGTTTTGGGAAATAAGAATTATATGTCTAACACTCATTACATAATTTACAAGTATTTTTTTTTTTTGGAATATTCACATCCTTAACTCTTTGTTTATATGGTTTTTTTTAACATTATTTTGCTATGCTCATGACAATTGCAATTTTTTTCATTTTATTTTTGTTTTCTTAATCTTAAAAAGTCAACCTTTGACTTTCTTTGCAGGTTTTACTCTGTTAAGTAGTTCTATGGATATATCAAAATTTATGTGATTTTCTGAACCCCGAGGAAGACAACATACTCAAGGATGGAGAAAGCATGATTTTGTGAAGCTCAATTTTTTATAGATTCAACATTTGACTTTGTTAGTCATAGGTCAACTCAAAAGAATAAAGTAAGTTTTAATCTTTTTTATTTTGTTGTAGATGAAGTCTGGGTTGTTTTTCCCTTCTTAGATCAATCTGTTTTGGTCATGCCAGTCTAATCCGTTTATGAACCGAGACCGAGGAAACTTACAAGTATAAACCAAAGCCTGGCCAACAATGCTTATTTCAGTCTGGTTACATACGGACACTTGGTTGCATCTAGTATTCAAATTAATACTTACATGAGTTATTACTGTAAGTCCTATTTCTAAAGAGTTAAGTAAAATAGAAGAGGACCTCGCCATGTAACCGCATTCCTTAGTTTGTTTCGTTTATAAAAGTCACATATTGCATGTAGTAGTCCGATCATGAATGAGAGAATTATTACAACATAAAATGGCGACCCCTTTTGATGGGTATTGTGCCATACCTTTGACATTCACAAGGATCAGCGTATAATCAAAATTCACTGGTTTCATATGCCTTAAGGGGTTAGCTTAACTTTAAATGGTTAACACCTTGTTTATGATATCGTTTATAGTTTTTAGTATGACATGTAACATAATATCAACTAGGTTGGTCAAATTAAAAAAAAAAAAAAAAGAAGAAGAATGTTGATTCTTATGTAGCGTTCGTGTCATAGATTGTAAGTAATTTTTTTTTTCTTTTTTTGGAATTGGAATTCACGCAAAAACTACAGTTTTCAATTTAAAGGCAAGTGCCAACTTTACAATTCACAATCAATTTTCATTGCATAATAAAACATGTAAAAGTTCGTTTTCATCCCTTTCTTAAACGAGTTTTGTTTTTTAACCTGGGGGTTTTGCACCTTTGACCCCACCAGAGATGATTATGCAAAGCCCAACTAGTATTATACTATAACATTCCAAGGGGTGAGCATTTCGTGGTTCGAACCCACAGGAACCTTGGACCCGAACCTTTTTAAATATATGGGTCGGTTTCCGGTTCTAGATTTATATGAATTATCGGTTCCGGGTCGGGTCGGTTCCAAACCCACGGTTCTAATATAAGAACCACAAGAACCGTTTGTATTTTAATTAAAAAATAAAAAAATAATCTTTTTTAGTCATTTAACTATTCGTTTTTACGTTTTATGGTAATCGATTTTATGTAATGTTAATACAATATTAAAAATATTATTTATAATAATACTCCCTCCGTCCCTATTTAAATGTCATGGCCCCAAAACACACATTTTAAGAAATCTTTTGTTTGTATGTGGTAAAATGACAATAATATCTTCAAAAGTGGTGATTGTGTTTTGTCTTTTATGGGCAAAACTAGAAATTGCATTTCTCTTTTTGAAAATTGACATTTAATTTGGGACAACCAAAAATAGAAATATGGATATTTAAATAGGGACGGAGGGAGTAACAATGTATTTTTCTTAAAATATTTTTCGGCTTAATAATGGATATGCATAGATGTAATATCTATCTATATTATCTTATTAAGGAGGAGTGATGGCTAACATAGTAATTTTCATTTCCATACAACTTAAGAAGCAACATGTACAACATATTTAAGCAACACATCTAAGGGTATTCTAGGCATACTTGTGCCAATTAAGACACTTAGAAGGGTAATGTAGATATTTTACCAACCTCATCCTTTACAATATGAAAATAAATTTCCATTACTACCCTTAATTTCCTTTCCTACCCCCACATTGGTGGTTTTTCAAACCAAAGGTTTTTTCAATCAATGATCAATTGATGAAAAATTATTATTTCATTAAGACAATGACTTGTAGAATTCCCTAAAGATATTTGCTTATAAATAGAAATCAACAAAGTATTTGGATTAGGAATTACTATTCTTTTTCTCTTCCATCTTTTTACCTCTGATCATCCGACAGACACTTTAACAATTGTTTAAAAAATTGTAACTTTACTCATAATATTCATGGGTTCTTTGTCTTGCCAAATAGGTATTTGCATATGGGCTTTGTTTTTCATTTGTGCTACTATGGATTGGTGCCTCGTGAGAAGTGTGATTATGGTTCTTGTCGCTGGGGTCTAGCTTCTCTTCTTAATGTGGTATGTTTTTTTTTTTTTTTGGATGTTAATGATCTTGATGCTTCATGTTGTTAAAGATTCTTGTTTTTTTTAATATAAATGAAAATATATAAAGTTTGATTATTTTATCATCTATGTTGATGACTTGTTTCTTGTCTTGATAATTTTAGTTGGCATAGGGTTTATCATATGTGTTGTTTATTAATTATTATGTTTGTTTTGTGGTATCAATTTTATAAATGTCATGTTTTTTTGGTTTTTATTGAATGCAGGATCTTAACAATACAATTTTTCAGAATGCAATCAAAGGTATAAAAGGAAATAAAAGCATTTTGTTGTCACTTACCGACATTGTGACCGTAAATGCAATTGACTGATTTTTAATCAATAGAATACTGTAAATGAAATAATTGAAGTAAAAGTTAGCATTGTTATTGCTAACATAGCCAGTATGGATTGTTATCGGTCAATAAGTCATAGTTTGGATTATTGAGATCTAAACTGCTGGCACATTGTTGCAGTCTATTTTGACTTTTGGAAAGTTTATTAATTTCCATATTTAGATTGATATAAATATGTTTAGTTTTCTGGCTCAAGGTGTTTGAGCTCTCGTTAATAAGTGTGTAGCTCATTGTAATTCAGTAATTAACAATTGGAAACCTGTAACAAGATAATTACTTTTGAAGATAAAAAAAGCCATTTGACCCAAAAAGTCATAACTTTTTAGTTCTTGATATGAAACTAGCTTGACAAGTTCGTCTTTCTCAAATGATTATGTAGCGTTTTCGCCTTTAAAGATTAGGTTAGGAGGAAGTTTGCAAGATGAACTTACGCCATTATGTGAATTTATTACGTTGTATCAAACTGCCAATTTTCTTGAAACTTTGGTCAGTTTGTGAATTATGATCAGGCACATTCTAATTTAGAATTATAGTAGGAGTTCATTTCAGTTATGAGTTATGCTTTCTCATTGTAGAAAAATACAACTTCCAAAATATGCAACTAAAGTTTCAAATCAACTTAGTGTATTATGGAGCCAAACGAACTATAAATGGTTTGGTGGGTTGCAATCAAACACTTTTATAATATTACTTATATTAGATAGTTGGCGTATCTATTGTATGTTTATTTAATATACGCCTTATACTATAGATTTTTTTTGTGACACGGTGACTATGGCACCTCGGTTTAAAAAGAATCAAAAATTAATTTATGTTGCGTAACCATAATGTCAAAAATTCAATAATTCTCTTACATTGTTTTTATGTCAATTCTTTAGTTTACAGTGAATTGCTTTTTGTGAATTGATATATTAGCTGTATTAGCAATTTGGTATTATAAATGATGTATGTCAAACCCGTCACGCAACATGTGCCTAAAACGCATAACTACCCACGGTAACGCGCAGGCATTCCCACTAGTATTATATAATATATATTATATCCAAATTTGAAGTAAATATTTATATATGTCCCTCTGATGTGTGTGTGTAATTATTATGTATACATAACAGATTCACATAATGTTTCTAGTGATGAGAATGACAAATTTGTTACGAAAACATAAGTCAAGAAACGAAAAGTGACTTAGAAAAGAAACTCATGGGCTATTGTTAGATTGTCCGTTGTGGAAGCGCGAGCAGCACGACGCGAACGAGGTTTCAACGCCCGTGCTCACCCCCAGCCACAACAGCCCCACTCGAACAGTCCCGGCGCGAGCACAAGCGATGGTGGTCGCATAGGTTAACGGGAAAAAGTGACCTTTGGTCGCACCATTGCTCATCCCCAGCCACAACGGGGTCAAGTGATCGGATTACTTGATAGTCACGTCGGTGGCTCGCGCCCGTTTGCTCGCGCGTCCACAACGGACGGCCTTAGAACCATATGGAGGAATTTTTTACGAGCATGGTAAAACAATAGGAATATGTAAATCCTCTAAAAGTTGCTATTACATTAAAAGGTTCTACGGGGTCAGACCCTTTTACCCGACCCATCAGAACCTTTAGGACCCGGAACCACATAGCCTTTTAAGGTTCGGTTCGTGGTTCCTAATTTCAACAATAAAAGGATATACGGTTCTGGTGGGTTCGGGTCAGGTCAGTTCTGGACCCTTTGCACAGCCCTAAACATTCCCTCTCAAGCTAACGTAAGTATCACATTTAGCTTGATTAATAATAATAAAAAAAAGGCTTTCATATTAGCCTGATAAATCTAAGATGGTCAGAGGGTCCAATCCAAATAACCCATTAGATGATCCATTAGTATGTGAATAGAAGCCTGATCCAGTAGAAAAAATAAAATCTAATCTAAGGCCCAAGTGAGTCTGGTCTTTCATTATTTAGGCCCAAAGGAGACATGGGTAATCACCTAATCCAATAGTGTGGCCCATATTGGAAGTGTGATAAGAAAGGCCGAATTTATTCCACTGGACTGAGCAAACCCAAAATATATTCAACCGTTCGCCACAAATTAATTTATATGCAAAAACATAATTTAGTACCTTTAGGCTCTTTGCATATTTGAGACGGTTGCTATCTAATCCATGAAATTTGGACAATGAATACCACTTATTCATAACTCATTTAAACACTTACCATATATATTCTTAAATATAAATTCATTTAAAAAATTAAGTTATTAGTAACAGAAAAAAAAATGTAATCAAATCCTAGCAAAGAAAAACCACAACGAAGTCATACATTTTGGAACAGAAACGTTATAATATGTCAGTGAAGCTAATACACGACACTACACATGCGTATGGCATGGGAGTTTTATGGTATTGAAGTGATGGTGGATACGCGACTTTATGGGCGAGCCCTGATAAAAAGTGTCTCCTTACATTTCTATAGGGTATTTTAAGAGTATCGATTCATGAAGAGGAGTATATGGTTATACTACCAGTTTTGGGCACCGTGAGGGGTGCTAAAGAGGCCACCTGATATTGGAGGGGGCATATTAACACCACGATACGGGGGCGCTAACCGTGGATTCAGGGAACATATGTGATTTGTCTACTAAAAGGGCGTCAAAGGCTGTGGATCTTATGCGGCTCCTCCCTCGTCTGCGGGATCCTCAAAGCGAGCTCCTCCTGCTCAGATCCTGTATGGGGGTCGCAAAGTTGCTTTTCGGCTTACGAACATGCCAGCCCCCCTTTGTAGGCAGCGCTGTCTCATGTTTTGATAAAGGCCTCAGGGAGGCAATTGAAGACATTGCAGTTTGTGGGGGCCATATTTTGGGGACCTCCAGTGGCGGGTCGCAACCTTACCGATGCGGCATGGAGGGTTGGGCCTTCTCTCGGCCCGGGATGTAGCCACTTATGCCTTTGCGGCGTCCAGATCTCAATCCTGGGGGTTGCAAGACCATATTTTACGTAACAGCGGGGTTCATAACACGGATCCGGATTATGTCTGCGCGTTGGAACGCCTGCATGAATATCTCCCTGACTTTGATCTTGGCGGTTTCTCCAATAAAGACACCGCCCCCAAAAAGCCACAGAAAACCTTGGCGAATGCACTTTATTGTCGAATCGCACGAAGTCTTGGGGAAGATTTTCGCTTGACCCCACGCCAGAAAGCCGTCATGGAATGCTTACAGGGTCCCACGCCCAAGATTTCCTAACTGTTATCCCTATTGAAGGACTGGGGCAACGAATGTCAGCGGTGGAATATAGAGCAATCCTTAAATATCGTTTAATGATTCCCATTTTTCCGGATGACGAAACATGCCCGGTTTGCCGTAAAGCGTGTTTGGATAAATATGGGGAGCATGCTCTCCATTGTAGAGAGTTACCGGGGTTTAAGTACAGGCACGATTTCGTTCGGGATGTTTTAATGGATATTCTTAGACGAGCAGGGATCTCAGCAAAGAAAGAGGCCCCGGTTAACTTTCTTACAGACCCGGCAGAAGGGAGGTCCACTTTACGTCCGGCTGACCTGCTAGTGTTTGGTTGGAAAGGTGGGAAACACGCATGCGTGGACCTTACGGGTGTGTCACCTTTAGCGGGATTCAGGGAGAGTGGGTTCGTGGCGGGCCAAGCCGTACTTAGAGCAGAGTCGAACAAGGTGACAAAGCACGCTAAAGCGTGCGAGGATAACCAACATGCTTTTGTCCCTTTGGCCTTTGAAACTTTTGGCTCATTGGCGCCGGAAGCGATCAGATTTCTGACAAGAGTCCAGCGGGTGGTCCACAGCAACTTCTCGACTCCCCAGGGGCGAGGATTTGTTTTCTCTAGATTAGGGTTCTCTATTCAGAAGGGGGTGGCGGCGCAGCTTGTTGCCCGCCTGTTAGCATATAATATTTGATTTATCATAAGTATATATTATATATCATAAGTCTAGAATAGAAATAAGTGAACCATTGTGTCACAAGTTAATTATAAGTAGTTATTATAGTTTGAAGGGTCATGTCTATTAGAGACACACCCATTAGCCAAGTATAAATAGGCTTGTACCCCATCATTTGTAAATTGTATGAAACTTTCTTTGTTTATAAAACACTTAGTTTCTCTCAATCATTCCCTCAAACGATCCTGAGATCTCACATTTGGCATCAGAGCACAGGCTATCAACGGTTACGATACTCAAATTGAAGAACAAGAACCAATAGTCGCATCCTCTGTTTTACGGACAAAAACGCAGAACCGTTTCGGATCAAGAATCGTTGATAAAGATCATATTTTTCTGATTCAGTAATCATTTCCAGATCAGAACGATCACAAAGGATCAACAAATCAAGGCCTATAACCATTTTTGAAGGATTCATCGGAAATTCAAGAAATTCCGGCCATACTCTGGCGAACTCAAAAACGAATCGTTAAACTCGAGTCTTCGAACGAACGGTTTTTAAATCTCTATCCCCTGTTTGTACAGTGAAAGTCGAATACAAAATTGTTGCTTTAAATTCATTCATCAAAGTTTTCGTAATACTCTGTTTTCAAAAGTTTCTTTTGAAACTAATAAATACTTAAAAGAAAAATGTTTTCTCAAATAATTTTATAAGAATTATGGTTAAAGGAATATTCAAAACCTTGTTTTGAAACAAAGCAGAATTTGAATAGATCAAAGAAAGATCTTTTGGGTTAGTTTATATTTTCGGTGGTTGACTTCGTAAAGTCAACAAACGTTTTAAAAGAAAAAGTAAAATATTTTCTTTTAAAGTAAAATCAGTTTTTTTTAAAAGAAAAGTTAAGTCAGAATTTTTCACTTCATTTTATTGTTTGGAAAAGAAACGTAAACAAGATTTTTCGTTTAAAATTTATATGATTTAGAAAAATAATAAAAAAAAAAACAAAAGGGAGGAACGGTTCTGATTTGCCCCGCAACCGAAGGACCGGTTCCTAGAACAGTTGGTTTGATTTGCTTGACAACCGAAAAAACCCCGTTATTGGTTTTGATTTGTCCTGCAACCGAAAGCCCCGTTACTGTTCTCGGTGCGCAACAATTGGTTTGATTTGTTAGACGACCGAAAGACCCAGTTGGTAGGTTTTGATTCGTCTCACAACCGAAGACCCGTTATTGTTGTGATAAGAAAGGAATAGTTGGTTTTGATTCGTTTTAAACGACCGAAAGACCCCGTTACTATTCTCGGAATTAAGGTTTTGATTCGCTACGCGACCGAAAAACCAGAAGAAGATAATTTGATCCGAAGTCATTCAGGCTGATATCAAATTAATCCAAAGCAAGGTTGATATTTTGATTTGATCCGAGGCTAGCAAAGTTGATATCAAATCAATCCGAAACCAAAGAAGTTAAAGTTACGTTATTGTATTTACCAATATTGGAAAGAAGAAAAAGAAGACACGAACAATGACTAAGGAGAAGGAAGTCATAAGAGAAGAAGGAACGTCAATGACCTTCCAATGCCCAACTCTAAGTTCGACGAATTACACTATTTGGGCAGTAAAAGTTAGAGCAATCTTCAACGTACATGGAATTTGGGAAGCAATAGAACCAACAGGTGAAGTCGATGCAAAGAAAAATGCCAAAGCTATTGCTTATCTTTATCAAGTCATGCCAGAAGAATTAGTATTTCAAATCGCTCATCATACAAACGCTAAAGATATTTGGGAAGATTTGAAAGCAAGATATGTAGGAGCAGACAGAGTCAAAGAAGCAAGAATGCAAACACTCGAATCAGACTTTGAAGCTCTAAAGATGAAAGACTCAGAATCACTAGATGATTTTACGGGCAAAATTAGTAAACTTGTCTCACAAGCCAACAACCTTGGATCTACAATTGATAACAAAAGATTAGTAAGGAAACTACTCAGCTCCGTACCAGAAAAGTACATCCAAATTGTTGCTGCAATCGAACAGTTTGCCGATCTTAATACTATGCCATTTCAAGAAGCTATCGGAAGATTAAAGGCATACGAAGAACGCATCAAGAAACCAGAAGAAGGTGAATCACACAGTAAACTCTTATTCACCAAAGAAGACGCTAAAGGAAAATTCAAGGAAGATAAATGTGAACATTGTGGTCATGCAAACTCAAGTCAAGGACGTGATAAAGCTAAAAATTGGAAGACTTGGAGAAACAAAGACAACAGGAGGTACCAACAAAACAAGAGCTATATAAGATGCTACAATTGCAATGAGTTTGGACACCTCAAACACGAATGTCCAAAACTAAAAGAAAAAGAGGAAGCTCATCTAATTCAATGTGAGGAAGTTGGACCAATAATGCTATAAGCAAGACGCAATGAAGATGATCAAGACCCTACTGTGAAGTATTGAAGATAAATCAAAATTAAGGGGGAGAATGTTAGCATATAATATTTGATTTATCATAAGTATATATTATATATCATAAGTCTAGAATAGAAATAAGTGAACCATTGTGTCACAAGTTAATTATAAGTAGTTATTATAGTTTGAAGGGTCATGTCTATTAGAGACACACCCATTAGCCAAGTATAAATAGGCTTGTACCCCATCATTTGTAAATTGTATGAAACTTTCTTTGTTTATAAAACACTTAGTTTCTCTCAATCATTCCCTCAAACGATCCTGAGATCTCACACCGCCTACCTGCTATTCTTATGTAATTTGCCTCTTTTGTTGAAATGGAATAGATCATCTTTTCAAAAAAAATAAAATAAATAAATAATAAAAAAAATATTAATTTATTAAACATACCAATCAGTTAGCTCCACCTCGCTATTTATATTTCCATTTTTTTTTATTATTCACACCACCACATTTTATACTCTTACAACACATCTTAGTGGTGTGAAAGGTGAAAAAAAAATGTCTACGGGGCAACATTTTTTTTTTTCCACCTTTGACCCATCATAATACACAGCCATGTTAGGGACTAGAAATTGAATACATAAAAACTAGAGAGAAAGAAGTATATCCAGGTCCAAGCTATCGTTCTTCCATTCCATAGTGAAGAATGTTAATGCTACAGAAGTTTACACACATTACACAAGTAGTCCTTGATGCTTAATGCTCGACAACAACAATCCAACTAGTTTTTACTCTAACAAATAGTTACCAACGTTCATTGTCCCCAAGAGACATAGTGTTGTGGTAAAGCACATCGTTACTATCTTAGAGGTGGATTTGTTCAAATCCTGCAAGGTACATGTATAGGAGGAGTATCTTGGCGTGGTAAAAGCAATGAAGATAAGAACTAGGCTTCCTTTGGAGGTCGCGAGTTTGAATCCGAGCCACACGGGGGTTTTGTCCAACCTACGTTACGCCAGAGAATTTCGACTCTTGCGGTGGCGCAACTGGTATCAAGTGGTATCAGGGGTTATGGTTCCTCTGAGGATGCGGTTTGGGCCCGTTAAGCGGGTGTTATGCCCTTTATGAAGAAACTATGTGGATTCTCAAACCGGGTTCAGTCTCACAAGCCGACCTGCGACTACCCATTCTAAAAAAGTCGTCGTTCTAAAAAATGTTAGCCTCTCACGAAAGACTACATTAAACTGCGATCCAAACTCTTTGATTTTATTAAACCGCAATCCAAACACTCCCTTTTGACGTTAATCCAAATCGAAATTTTGACATTAATCGAAATAAATCATATATAAATAACCAAAACTCCATCACCAAACATCCTGAGACCTAAATCACCACTCACTCTTCTCTTTTGCTTTCTTTTCTTTTTTTTCTTTTTTTTTTTCTCTTTTTTTTTAAGGCAAAACTTTCTCATTCACAATGTAACCCTTTCGTTTATGCAATGGTTAGTCTTTTCATACTTCATGTCTTTGTTATTCAGTTGAATTTTGGTTAATTTTATGTCTATGGATTTTGGTATTTAAGGTTTACTGAGGTTAAATCAGTTACGAAAATAAATCAAAGATTGTTGCTAGTCACTTTTTATGGCCTATTGAACTGAATATATATATACCTTGTTTCAATAATCTATTTTTAAAGAGAGTCCAATTTGCCATTGATTCCATATTCATAGTAATAAAAAACGAAAAGCAAAAATTGGCAACAAAAACCGTCGCCAACGAGAATCAAACCGGAACAACATAATAGCCGATAATCATGCCTTCATAATATTCCAATAATTATGCTCTCATTATTGTATTTATTGTATATCTTTATTAGTTTCCTAATTGTACTCTTGTATTTCCCCTATATAATGGGGACTCATTGTTCATTCTAAAGACACAAAACAATTATTCAGTATATGCTCTCCTTTATGGTATCAGAGCGATCCTAGCTCTCCTACCTTTTTCTTTTCGTTTTCCCTTACCTGGCTTCGGTCAGAACCCCTGCAACCTTTCTAAAACCTTCTGCAGCCACTTCGACACCCTAATCCTTACCCATAACCATGACTAAAACAGATCAAGGGCCCCTGATTCTTCCTCTTCTGCAAAAACCCAGCCGCTTCATCCAGCATACACCATAACAAACATTCAGTCTAAAATCAGAAACCTGGATGGTACCACCGTAACTTACTCCTCATGGGTAAAAATGTTTCATCTGCACGTTACAGCATATAAAGTCAGTCAACACATTGACGAGACTCCTCCTCCTGACATAACCTCACCAGAATACGAGTTATGGAAGGAGTTGGATGCTCTTGTGTTACAATGGATCGTCAACACTGTTTCGGAAAAATACCTTGACCGTGTTCTTGACCACACCAATGCTCGTGATGCCTGGGTACAGCTTGCGAAAGTTTTTCTAAGCAACAAGAAAGCTCGGGCTGCTACCCTCGAAACCCGCTTTTGCAACCTGACCCTGGCTGCCTGCTCCTCACTTGAAGACTATTGTAAACAGTTGAAGACCCTGGCGAATCAGCTTTCCGATGTCGATCACCCGGTTAGTGATTCCAGGCTTGTTCTCCAACTCGTACGTGGTCTCCCGCAAGAATACAACACAACTGCCTCCTTTATCAATAACCGCGACGCGGATTGGGATCTGGCCCTTAGCCTGCTTCATGATGAAGAGATTCGGATTGAGGCACAAAAGGGCACCTCTTCCTCGGTCCTCATCGCCGCCGCACCTACTACCCAATCTGCCACATCTAATACCCAACCGGACCAACCCTCTGACCCTCAACCAGCACACAATCGCAATAATTACAGGGGCATGGGAAGAGGACGCGGGTACAGGAACAATCGGGGACGCGGATCTGGGAACTTGGGTGGGTCTGCTGGTCGCTTTTTCTATCCAGGAAATAATCCCAATTATGGCCCACAACAGCAGCAGTCCTATACTAATTGGGCCTGGTGGACCCCTCCTCCGTGTCCCTATCCCACTCAGCCCAACTGGAGGCCCAATGGTCAGCAGAATCAGCCCACTAACCCAGCATCACAGGCCAACTATGCTGGTTACTCTGGCCCAGCAAGCTTCGGCCATCCTGGTGCGAGTCCATACGGATACGATGCACTGTCTCCCACCAATTTGAGCGCTGCTTTTGCAAACATGCAGATGAATCAGCAAAATGCATCCTGGCAACAAGATATTATGGACACCGGAGCCGAAGCACACGTCTCACGAGACCAAGGTAAAATTATTATTCCTGACTCATCTCTTTTAAATAAGTCTATTCTTGTCGGTAATGGTCACTGTGTCCCAATTAAAGGATCTGGCACAGGCTTTCACATTCTACCCAACCGCACCTACATATTACCAAACATCCTATACAGCCCACATGTTATTAGAAATCTAATTTCAGTACGGCGATTTACTCGTGATAATCTTGTATCTGTTGAATTTGACCCCTTTGGTTTTTCTTTGAAGGATCTCGTCACTAAGAAGACCCTTTCTCGTCATAATAGCACTGGGGACCTTTATCCATTCACACCACCACAGCTTCCACCTCAAGCCTGCTTCATCACTTCTACCTCCTTACCTTGGCACGATCGCCTTGGTCACCCAGGGGCTCAAGTTCTCAATATTTTACGTCGTACTTTTAATTTTTCATGTAATAAAGACAATTTGTCTAATCTTTGCAACTCATGCCAAATTTCTAATAGCAAAAGATTACCATTCTATGAATCAAACTCTTACACTTTTGCACCTTTTGACATTATACATTGTGACCTTTGGACATCACCCATAACCAGTAAATCCGGGTATAAATACTACATGGTTTTGATTGATAATTTCTCTCATTTTGTTTGGGTATACCCACTCAAATTTAAATCAGAAACCTTCCCCACTTTCTCAAAATTTCACCAACTCATCCAAACCCAATTTCACAGAAAAATCAAAACCTTTCAATGTGACCTTGGAGGCGAATTCGATAATCATGCCTTCAAGAGCTTCGCTTCCCACCATGGCCTATTATTCCGTTTTTCATGTCCCCAAACGTCACCACAAAATGGCCGTGCCGAACGCATGATTCGCCGGCTCAACGACGTCATCCGGGCACTCTTACTTCATGCCAACCTTCCACCTTCTTTTTGGGTGGAAGCGTTACACACCGCCGCCTACCTCCATAATATTCTCCCCACCAAACGCTTAAACTTCTACACACCCACCTTTGCCCTTTACCTCCGCCACCCTGACTACACTCATCTTCATGTATTCGGATGTGCGTGTTACCCAAACACCTCCGCCACTTCTCCTCACAAACTTCACCCTCGAGCCATCCGGTGTATCTTCCTTGGTTATCCACCGGATTTCCGAGGATACCGGTGTTTTGACCCTACCACCGGTAAGGTTCACATTTCCCGACATGTCACCTTCGATGAGCATGTCTTCCCATACACCATATCACAATCGCCTTCTTCCTACTCCTTCCTTGAAGACACACCCCCTCTTAATTATCCCTTTCACTTCCCTCCAACCCAAACATCACCCACTACTCCACATCCGATCACCTATTCCCGCAGACCTCGTCCTGCTCAGCCTACAACCACATCTGTACCACCCTCGGCCCATTCCGTCAACCCACCTACAAACCAACAGCCGCTCCAGCCCACTTCCTAGACCATACCCCAGCCCATACCACATCCCGTAGCCCAACCTGAGACCCAATCCGATGCCCACTCTCAACCACACACCAACCACCACCCTATGACCACCCGGTCTAAGTCCCGAACCCAACCACCACCTCCGGCCACTTTCTCCACCACTACCATCTCACCCGTGCCAACTACCTATGTTAAAGCCTTAGCCGATCCAAATTGGTCACGTGCCATGCAGGCAGAATTTTCTGCTTTAATAGAGAATGAGACTTGGGAACTCGTTCCTCGGCCTTCAGACCGTCCCATTATTAGATGCATGTGGTTATTTCGCCACAAATTTCATGCAGATAGGTCGTTGGAACGTTATAAAGCACGTCTGGTCGTAAATGGTAATTCACAAACCGTTGGTATTGATTGTGATGAGACATTCAGTCCGGTTGTCAAACCGGCTACTATTCGCACAGTTTTGTCTCTTGCAGTATCACGAGGATGGCCTATTCACCAATTAGATGTCAAGAATGCTTTTTTACACGGGGAGTTGAAGGAAACGGTTTTTATGCATCAACCCCTGGGATTTGTCGATCGGCGTTTTCCGCATTTGGTATGTCGCCTTAAAAAGTCATTGTATGGTCTCAAACAAGCACCCAGGGCCTGGTATACTCGGTTCGCTAATTACATCACGTCTCATGGGTTTAAAGGCAGCGCATGTGATCACTCGCTTTTCATTTACAAGCGAGACTCAGCGAACATTGCTTATTTATTACTCTATGTCGATGACATTGTCTTAACACCATCTAATGACACTCTATTACGAGAGATTATTGGCACCCTCTCACGAGAGTTTGCCATGACTGATCTTGGCCGCCTACATCATTTTCTCGGCATTCAGGTTGATCACCTGAAAGATGGCATTTTTCTCTCTCAAAAACAATATGCCAAAGACATCATTTCACGTGCAAGAATGACCATGTGCAAGCCTTGCACGACTCCAGTTGATATCTCCTCCAAACTAAGTGCTACTGATGGTCCACAGTTCTCTGACCCCACGTTATACCGTAGCTTGGCTGGTGCATTGCAATACTTGACTTTTACTCGGCCGGACATCACTTATGCCGTACAGCAGGTTTGTTTGTTCATGCATGACCCACGGGACACACATTTTGCTTTTATGAAACGTATTATAAGATATATTCAAGGGACGACAGACTATGGTCTACGGATGATGAAGTCAAACACCACCTCCTTGGTTGCTTATTCAGACGCGGACTGGGGTGGATGTCCTGACTCCCGGCGGTCCACCGGTGGGTATTGTGTCTTTTTGGGTAATAATCTATTGTCTTGGTCCTCTAAACGCCAACCAACTGTGTCTCGATCGAGTGCTGAAGCTGAATACAGGGGCGTGGCCAATGCAGTGGCTGAAGTTTCTTGGGTGCGGAGCCTTCTCCTTGAGTTACATACTCCTCTTCGACAGGCATCCATAGTATACTGTGATAACGTTTCCGCGGTTTACCTGTCTGATAATCCTGTACAACACCAGCGTACCAAGCATATTGAAATTGATATTCACTTTGTCAGGGACAAGGTTCGGGTCGGCGACATTCGTGTTCTTCATGTACCGTCAACTCTACAGTATGCAGACATATTCACAAAGGGCCTTTCTAAGCAGTTGTTCCAGTCTTTTCGATCCAGTTTGAGCGTTTGTCCTACGCCCGTTCAAACTGCCGGGGAGTAATAGCCGATAATCATGCCTTCATAATATTCCAATAATTATGCTCTCATTATTGTATTTATTGTATATCTTTATTAGTTTCCTAATTGTACTCTTGTATTTCCCCTATATAATGGGGACTCATTGTTCATTCTAAAGACACAAAACAATTATTCAGTATATGCTCTCCTTTACAACATACCAGCCAAAAGCCCACCCAACCAACTGCTCCAGACAATCACTTGATACAAATCCCAAGCAGATTACTATTTAAATGCTTTTCAAAACACAAAAAATACTATTCATCAGCATTGATAAATTAACACATAGGATAATTTTAAATTCAAAGAACAGAAAAAAACACATGTCAGTGGTGACTCAATAGGTGATGGGTTTGTTTTACCTTATTTAATTCGTTCAATGGCCGCTTATCTTGACTTGAAGTGATTACGGGGAACATGCGGTTCATTGTAAGTAGTTACCCGGTTTCAAATATCGGCATGACTGGGTTCGAGACATTCTGTGGGACATTTTAAGACGGGCTGGGATCTCAGCCAAGAAGGAGGCACCTGTGAACTTCCTCTCGGATCCAGCAGAAAGGAGATCCACTCTACGATCAGCAGATCTCCTTGTCTTTGGGTGGGCTAGGGGGAAGCATGCTTGTGTTGACTTGACGGGTGTATCTCCCCTATTTGGGTTGAGGGATAGTGGCTTTGTAGCAGGCCAAGCGGTGCGGAAAGCAGAGGCAAAGAAAATAGAAAAACATGTTAAAGCCTACGAGGAGAACCAACACGTTTTTGTACCCTTGGCCTTTGATACTTTTGGCTCATTGGCACCGGAGGTTACCCGTTTCCTGACTAGGGTCCAGCGGGTTATTAATAGTAGTGTCTCGGCTCCGGGTGGGCAGGGTTACGTTTTTAGTAGGTTAGGATTTGCTATTCAGAAAAGGATGGCAGCGCAGCTTGTTTCCCGCCTGCCCGTTATCTTGATGTAATTTTTCTTGTTCTGGAATAATATTATAAATAATATTAAAAAGCAAAGATTCGTGTGAGGAGCGGTTACTGTTTCGCTCAATACAACCGGCCAATGCATACGTACAAGCCCGGTGATGTGTGTTTCTCTTCCCCAAATTGCTTTGTATCCCTCTGTAGATGTTCACCTTTTCTCATCTCTTCAACCACTTTGTCTCTGTTTCTGTTCTATGTTCGTGCGCGTTTGTCCAACCGATTGACTTTAGACTGGCCAGATCTGGGTCGCTGTCGGTTTACGTCTTCATGCGGCTATCGTCGGATTTGGATGAGGGTTATTGGATGCCTCATCATGCTTTACGCCGCCGCTACCTTTTCCGGTAACCAAAGGTGGCTGGTGGCGATGGTTTGCTTGCCTGACTCTAGTCTCATCGCGACCTCCCTCCTGCGATTCCAGATTCACCGCCTCCGCCGCCTCCTTCCACCCTGTCGCCTACCCCATATGTTACGTATAGAAGGTGGTGCAAATGGCACTTTTTAGGGGTTCTGGTCAGCCGCGACGGCCGGCCATGGTGGTGCTTTTGGTTTCAATCTCGGCTATAGATAGTTGTGATTTGTGGGTTGTTGTGATGAGTTGAAAGTATTTTCTGACAATTGATGATGATGGCATGGCAAAGACGGTGGATTTTAGCGTGCAACCTGCTTTGCAGCCAGCTTTTCGGTAAACTCTGAACCACAAAAATCTCACTTTCTTTTGAATTGTTGGATTTTGTTATATTTGTTTGAGGTTAGGGATTTATTTTTGTTCCTTTGATTTGTTTCGCGGTTCATATTTCTGTTTTCATCTGTTTGTTGATTTGATATTGCTAAACAGTTACCATTATCGAATGTTTATTTTCTTGACGGTGATACGGCTTTGCTTATGTTGATAAGGCTGTGATGAGTTCGATAGTCTGATTCTAATGACGAATGAGGATGTCGCTTTGGCGTAGCAAAGTTGGAGGATGGCAGGTGCTTACCTGCAACCCCCTTGTTGCCAAGGTGGTGCATCTCCTCAGTAACTCTGAGCCTTAGCTGACTTTTCGCGCTGACTGTCGACTGCTGTCATCGAGTACAAACAACAAAAATTCAGCTACTTTTACATATACACACTTCACATGTGAGTGGGCCACTGGGCCGCTTCTCTACCTATTTGTGCAACACTTTAAAGCTTAGTTATTTTGGATGTAAGACTCTAATGTTTGGTAGTCATCTTATCGAACGACATCCTGTTTCGTTGTGGTGACTGTTCATGAACGACCCTTTTAGTTTATGACGTGCCTGTCGTGGTACACGTAAAATTTCCCAATTACAACTAACGTATAGTGGCAAGAAGGTATCGAACACAGGGAGTTTGTGGAATGTGTGTAAACTAGTAACTTTGCGAATTAACTAAAATTAATCTACTAAAGAGAAATAAAGATCAAGAGTTGTTGATTGTTTTAGATTTGAACTAGATTATAAACTAATTACTTAATCAAAGTGAGTTTGTTTCTTCAAATTATGGAACAATGATCATTCAAGGATCCGGTTTCTCTAAACACTTATGTGAATTTCCGCTAGAAAGAGTTACATTGACATAACTCATGTAAAAGCAATTGTTGTGATAAAAGGGAACAAAGTACTCGGATTATATTAACGCGAGGTTGTTTCCCGATGACCAATTAATCAATAACCAACCCCAATCCTTCCCGTGATATCTCGGTTGTTAGCAACACCAAGAACGAACGATAAAGACTAAAAATTGGTAAATTAATCAACACACTACAAGCAATTGTTCATACATCATAATAACCAAGAGAAAGTACCAAGTTATTATTCTAGAAATGCAAGAAATCACACACAAGAGTTTAAGAAAAACCTTCACCCGAAATGATCACCAAAAGTTTAGCCTCGCATGACTTGGTGAATCATCAAAACAATCATAGCAATGTTCATAAGAATCAAAGACATAAACCAATGTTTGTGATAAGTTTCCAATCCAGAAATTCAGCCAAAATTCGCCCCAATGATGAGTAGAAACGTTCACTATGGAAGTGGGAATGAAAAGACACCATAAAGTGCTCTTTAAAGAAAGGAGTTACAACTTTGTGCAGGGGCCACCGTACCCCTACGGTCCCACTGTAAGGGTACGGTGGGTTAAGGAATGTTGACGACCCTTTTAAACTGCTATACGGTGGAATTTTGATGTCTGATGCCACCGTAACCCTACGGTTGGGCCGTAAGGGTACGGTGGGCTCTTAGAAATCTTCATTTTTTCTTTCTTCCCTTCCACCTCGTTCCAATGCGTTCCGGTCCATTCCCAAAGCCCGTATTTCGTCATTTTTAGCTCCTTATTATACCTACAACCAAAGCAACCGTAGTCACCAAATTCCACGCAATATCACGAGTAAATGTGGATAAAATAATCATTTTAACACTATTAAAGGGTGTTCGTTGAACCACCCGTCACATCCCCACACTTACCCATTGCTTGTCCCAAGCAATGTATTACAAATCCTTTTTACGACTAAGTGATCATTTCAAAGTCAAGTTAAATGTGCAATCCTCGTACTAACCCATCCTCAACACCCCAATCAACACACCCCTCACAATATCTCTCCTCTCGGTATCAAGTAAGCTCTAGCAAAGATAAGCTAGACACACAAAAGGCAAACGAGTGGTTGCACAACCATAAGCTTGTACCTAAATCAATCATCCTCCTAACATGAACATGAGTATAAATCAAAGGGACTTAACGGTTGTAACTTGGCTAAGTGTGAAGGTAGGGAATAGGATATATATAAGTAGCGTAAACTTTACCCGGTCTTTTTATTACAAAACAAACACACACGAACAAAGAAACACTACTATATACAAACACATAACATAACTTTACTTGCTTTTTCTTTTCTTTTCTTTTTCTCATTTCTTTTTTTTTTTTTTTCATTTTTCTTGCCAAACAAATTACATAAACATACTAACACATACTAAACTTAACACTTCAATAATACTATTAATATAAGACTAAACTAAACACAAAAAGACCGGGTCAAGTTGGGTAAAATTTAGGAGCTAGTTTAAGGGTCATCAAACAATAGGCTATAAGGCTCAAAAAATGGGCAACTAAATGTCCAAACCCCCGCCCCTCTCGCTACCTTGCTCATATATGTAATGTATGAGGTCCAACCCCCCCCCCCAAAACCCACACTCGCACTCACATGATGAGGCTACCTAATGCCCTTATCATCTCTACACCCATGCCCAATTAAGGATTCAAGCTGTATTCAAACACAAGTTCTAGTGCACCCCCACCCGTTGCCACTCTCACAAAGGAAGAATTTATTTATTTACATATGTGGCTTCAACTCTCACCAAGAAAAAGAAACGGGTATTAAGGGTTGCCGGTGTGTCTAATGGGGGTTAAATCAAGGTGTTCCAATTTTTACAACATTGCACTTGACCTCATAATTTTTTTTTTTTAAAATTCCCAAAAATTTCCTCCCATCCCCACACTTGGGATGCATTGTCCCAATGCATGGTTTTGGAAAGGAATGATCGCAAATTTCCATCACAATACCACTGTTTTTCAACTCAACCACAACTTTCTTTTTGGTATTTTTTTTATTTTCTCATTTTTTTTTAACACACCACCTACGCTCACAACCCAAATTCATCATCACAATTCATTAACAATTCAATACACCACCCAACCACCCGAAAACCAAAAGTAAAAACACAAACATAAACAAACAAAATATAAAGCTATGTACAAGAAGCACGACCTGATTAGTAGTAGCGCGGCTGAGGCGGCCCGAACACCGAAGTGAACAAATCATTCCATTCGCCAAAGCCAAATGCGCCATCACCACTTCCTCCTTGATCTGTGGGTTGTTGTTGCTGCTGTGGGTTGACCCATTGAGAATGGTGGATTAGTGGGGTCGGATAGGAGATACTTCCATCATACGGTGGTAGGGACCCGTAATCCACCGGTTGTGGATTTGCGACTACGGGTCTCCCCGCATGCCAATCATCATTCATTCTCCTATTCTGATCATCAATGTATCTGTGATTAATCTCCACTTGCTGAGCATAAGCGTGTCCTCGGTTCCATAATTCCTGACGATCAAATCCTTGTTGCATCCTTCGCTCCATGATAGCACCCATCATTGTTTGATGATCAAATAATGTTCGTTCCGAACCCGACCAAGTGTCAAATACCGAGGTTGGGGGCGTTGACTTTCAATTACCTCCTGCATCGATCCCCCAAAGGCCCAACCATCAACATACGCCCTCTCGGTAAAGTCATAAAACCCTCCACCATGGGTCCCACTCGAACTCCCCTGGCCTATATCCAAATGTCCTCCCGCCGGGTTGTCTTCGTACTCTTCATCATCACTTGGTGGCGCTTCACCTCCACTCTCAGCTTCATCCTCCTCACCGGGCAAAAGTGCCCTCGCATCTTTCTTTAGCATTCTCCACTTTTGACCTCCACTTTTCAATTTATGATATCTTTCAGACTCAGAATACACCCAACCAGACCCCATTGTTGCTAGATCAATAGGTTTGAATTTTTTCCTTTTTCTTCCTTCATCTTCTTCAGTGATCGCACCTTGCTGCTTCAACAACCCAGTAATTATTCGACAGTAAGGAATGATTGACCTCTCCGATGAATTTCTACATATCCACACATGATTCAAGACCAAATACCGAAAAGAGAATTTCGGACCACCATGCGTCAAGGCATATAAAATAGGAACCTCGGGAAAACGCACTTGCTCCTTATCAGCACGTCTCGGTAATACATTCAGGATGGTAAAATTCAGCAACAGTTTGGGCTCTATCTTCAAATTCCTTCGATATAAGGTACCATGATAAGTACCCGGCAAAAATAAATCATCCAACATGTCCATCCAACATGGATGCTTCTCTGGATTAATTAACAACTCGTCGATGCTCGGGTTCTTATATTCTTTCGCCGGTAAACTGTCAAACTTTGCAAGCCTGCGCAATGTCTCGTAAGACATTTCCACTTCTATCCCATTTACTTCACCGATTAGCTTCATCTTTGAGGGTGAATCATATCTCGGACATCTTAAGGTTGCCATCCATTCCTCGACCTCATCCAAATACACCCTCCTCTCTTCTTGATCATAGCAGTGGAGTGCCGCTTCCCAACCTAACGCCTTAAATCTATCAAAAACCCCGAATGGTTCAAAGTCTTTTCTGCTCACCTCTCTTTCATAAATAAATGCCCCTGGCCGATCTGACAACTTTTTAAGTTGATCATGAAATAAAGTAGGTTGCCAGATCCTTGGTTTTGCGTTCAGAGGGTCAGTCTTCCATTCCGGCTTATCAGCCGGGTCTAACCTTGGCGGCTCCGGTGCTTGTTCCATCTTTACATCAGACTCAGTATTTTGGGAAACATACTTCCTGCGTTTGTACTGTTGAGCAAGTTGCTTTCCCTTAGCCTTGGCAGCAGATGAACTTGATCCAGCGGCTTCACCAGTGCGTGCCATTTCCCTATACAATGTACAAACAAACAACGAAACCAAAAACAAACAAAACAAAACACATTAGCCAACATGACAAAACATCCCCACACTTGCTTGTTATTATGGTAGTAGATGTTATTGAACATACACTTCTTCTTTGGTTTGACAAAAATTGGGCATGACGCCTCTACAATCATAACATTACCAAAAGCTCACAATTTTCATCTTAACAACACTTCTACTACCACATTATTATCACACAAAGCTATTCACATACTACATTATTAACAAGCAAGTAGGTATAAACTAGGTAAGAACAAAAACCTTAATATCTTACAATGTAGCATCAAAATCAACAAATGGAGTACATACCTTCGAATGGATGATGCTAGAACACAAGAAATCAAGAAAATAAGAAAACCCCCAATTTATGCGATTTTTAGGGTTTTGATTCGAACCCAAAAACGTGTTTTTCTTCCAATTTACTCCCCAAAATCAGAAACTAGACAAAAATCTAGTCAAGTTAGACCCAAGAATCACTAGATTTGGTGGAGGATTGAAGGTTTTATGAAGATTTGAAGTTTAAAGGTTATGAGTGTTGTGAAAGAGAAGAAGAAGAAAGAAGTTTGGTAGAAGAAGAAGAAGTGGCCCGGTCGGTTTTATTGCAAGTGTCCCCAAATTTTTTTTTTTTTTTATAAAATCGCTGCTGCTGCCCAGACCCCACCGTAGGGTTACGGTGGGACCGTACCCTTACGGTGGCCCAAACAACCTTTTCTTCACCGTATGGCAGGCCCTAATCACCGTTGGGATTCTTGACCCACCGTACCCTTACGGTGGGGCCGTAGGGGTACGATAGGACCTGACAAATTTTTTTTTTTTTTATAATAAAAATTAGTAATTTGAAAAACATGAAAATTACCCTACCCCCTCGAAAATCCCGTGTTGTCCTCAACACAATGCTAGAACCGCTTCGTGACCCGAACGTCCCCACACTTGTTTCAAACACGGATTTCGAACACACACAAAAGAAAAATAAAATAAACGCTAACTATTTACACTACCAAACTTGGCCTCTCATTGTTGCACTTCTTCCACCGGGCTTAAGAAATAGCCCGCTTTATCCATCTCCAACGCATTGATGTCACTTCCATCCAAGTATGGCTTCAAGCAGTGTCCATTCACCGTTTGTTGCTTATTGGTGTTTTCATCTAATATTTCAACCTCACCGAATTTACCAATCCTGCAAACGATGTACGGACCCATCCATTTACTTTTCAACTTGCCCACAAACAGCTTCAATCTCGAATTGTACAACCACACCCTTTGCCCCACTTCAAAAGTCTTTTTTCTCAATTTGGCATCATGAACCTTTTTTAATTTGTCTTTGTAAGCCGATGCACATTCATAAGCCTCATCTCTAATCTCCTCCAATTCACTTAGTTGCAACTTTCTTGTTCGCCCCGCCTCATCATAATCCGCATTTACTGTCGTGATCGCCCAATGTGCTCGATGCGCCAACTCCATTGGCAAGTGACAACCCTTCCCATACACCATCCGATAAGGTGTCGTGCCAATCGGAGTTTTGTAAGCCGTACGGTATGCCCACAAAGCATCATCTAATTTACTTGACCAATCTTTTCTATCCACACGAACCGTCTTCATGAGAATTTCTTTGATTTGACGGTTGGACACTTCAACTTGTCCAATCGTTTGCGGATGATACGGCGTTGCAACCCGGTGATTCACTCCATATCTCTTCAACAACTTCCCAAAATTGAAATTCTTAAAATGTGACCCACCATCACTAATGATCACTCTAGGAATACCAAAACGGGCAAAAATGTTGGATTGCACAAACTTGCAAACCACCAAATGATCATTAGTCCTTGTAGCAATTGCTTCAATCCACTTCGAAACATAATCAACCGCTACCAAGATATACAAAAACCCATTAGAATTTGGAAAGGGACCCATGAAGTCAATGCCCCAAATATCGAATATTTCTACAATCAAGATTGGTTGTAGAGGCATTTCATCCCTCTTGGAGATACTTCCCATCCTTTGACAATTTACACAATTCCGGGCAAATTCACAAGCATCTTTAAATATGGTGGGCCAATAGAACCCACATGATAGAACCCGGTAGCCGGTCTTGTGTCCACTAAAATGCCCCCCACAAGCGGATGAATGAGCATGTGTAAGAATATCTTTCACTTCCGATTCGGGCACACATCTTCTAATCACTTGATCGGGTCCAATCTTGAAGAGATCCGGTTCATCCCAAATATATTGCTTCACTTGGACCATAAATTGTTGTCTTCGTTTCTTGGTCCAATGATCCGGAATGACCCCGTGGCTAAATAGTTAACATAATGAGCAAACCACGGTGCATGAATAGTAGATGTCGCCATCAATTGCTTATCGGGAAACCTCTCATTTATTTCTCCAAAATCATCATTTTT
This sequence comes from Ambrosia x helenae, assembly GCA_030844895.1. Classification (NCBI taxonomy): domain Eukaryota; kingdom Viridiplantae; phylum Streptophyta; class Magnoliopsida; order Asterales; family Asteraceae; genus Ambrosia; species Ambrosia x helenae. The sequence goes on from CM061234.1 coordinate 33,382,573, forward strand.
ATCCACCGGAATTCGAGACAAATGATCCGCCACTACATTCTCACTTCCTTTCTTGTCCCGGATTTCCAAATCAAACTCTTGCAACAATAGAACCCACCGAATCAAGCGTGGCTTGGCATCTTTCTTTTCCATCAAATAACGAACCACACTATGATCCGAGTATACCACCACTTTGCTCCCCCCAAATATACGAACGAAACTTATCCAAAGCATACACCACCGCTAATAATTCTTTTTCGGTTGTGGTGTAATTCAGTTGCGCTTCGGACAAAGTTTTGCTCGCATAGTAAATCACCACCGGCTTTTTATCAACTCTTTGGCCCAAAACCGCTCCAATTGTAGTTTCACTTGCATCACACATAATCTCAAATGGCTTCGACCAATCCGGCGGTTGCAAAATAGGAGCCTTGACCAAGTGTTCCTTCAAAACATTGAAAGCTTGCAAACATTCATTAGTAAAGTCAAATGGAACATCTTTCAAAAGCAAATTACATAAAGGTTTGGTAATGACACTAAAACCTTTAATAAAACGTCTATAAAAACCCGCATGTCCCAAAAATGACCTTACCCCTTTCACATTCTTTGGTGTTGGCAATGATGAAATAACCCGAATTTTTGCCTTGTCCACCTCCATACCTCTTTCCGAAATCATGTGACCTAACACAATTCCCTCTTGCACCATGAAATGGCTTTTCTCCCAACTAAGCACTAAATTTTTCTCAACACATCTTTTTAAAACTTTTTGTAACTCATTGAGACAAGATTCAAAGCTAGTGCCAAATATTGAGAAATCATTCATAAACACTTCAAGCGACTCTCCAACCATGTCCGAGAAAATACTCATCATACATCGTTGAAAAGTAGCCGGTGCATTACACAAGCCAAATGGCATCCGCCTAAAGGCAAAAGTACTATAGGGATAAGTGAAAGTGGTCTTGTGTTGGTCATCCGGGTGGATTGCAATTTGGTTGTTCCCCGAATACCCATCTAAAAAACAATAGTATTTTTGACCCGATAATTTTTCAATAATTTGGTCAATAAAAGGAAGTGGGAAACGATCCTTAGAAGTGGCGGCATTTAATTTGCGGTAGTCAATACACACTCGCCACCCGGTTACGGGTCGAGTGGCTATTTGTTCACCACTTTCATCTTTGACTACTTGAATGCCGGACTTCTTAGGTACCACTTGAGTAGGACTTACCCAAGAGCTATCCGAAATTGGATAAATAATCCCCGCATCTAACCACTTAATTACCTCCTTTTTAACTACCTCCCTTAGGTTAGGATTCAACCTTCTTTGCGCTTCTCTTGTGGGCTTTGCATCTTCATTGGTGATAATCTTGTGCATCACAATGGATGGACTAATTCCTTTGAGATCGGCAATCGTCCACCCAATAGCCCCTTTGTTCTCTTTCAACACTTCCAACAAAGCTTGCTCTTGAGCCATCTCCAAATTAGAGGCAATAATGACCGGTAATGTGTCATTATCCCCTAGAAAAGCATACTTCAAGTGGCTTGGCAAGTCTTTCAGTTCCAACTTTGGTGGTACTTCTAATGAGGGTTTGGTGCCCGAATCAATTTCCACCGGCAAACTATCAAAATGGTGGGACCATCGTGGTCGACCCTCCTTCAATGCTAGCACATCTTGCTTTCCTTCTTCACTCTCCAAATCAAAAGCATGTACCTGTTCAGAAAAATTACAAGCACACAATTCCATTCCATCTTTCTCATACTCACATGGATTGCATCCCTCGATGACATCTGCCATAAAACATTCTTCAACACCGGAATCATTAGTATTGTTAGTAAAAACATTTAAACGCATTTTCCGGTTTCCAAATGTCATGTCGACCGTGCCAAATCTACAATCAATTACCTCATGCGCGGTGTTCAAAAATGGTCGACCCAATATGACATTTTGTTGCTGTTTTGAATCTGCGGATGAGTAATCCAATACCAAAAAGTCAACCGGGTAATAAAATTCATCAATTTTCACAATGACATTTTGAACCATTCCCCGGGGTAACTTATGGGACAAATCGGCTAAAACAACCGTTGTCTCCACCCTAGCTAATGGACCAAAGTCATATTGATCATACAACCCAGCCCGTAAAATACTCACCCCGGCTCCAAGATCTAGCAACGCCTTTGCCATTTGAAAATTACCAACTTGAATGTTTATTAATGGCGTGCCCGGATCTTGAAGCTTAGGAGGGAGCTCCCCATTTAAAACTGCACTCACTTGACCCGTAACATTTACCCGCTTAGGCATTTTTTTCTTTTGTTGCCTCTTTTGCGTACACAATTCTTTCAAAAATTTAGCATATGCGGGTACTTGTTTTATTGCATTAAGTAAAGGAAGATTTATTTTTACTTGTTTAAACATGTCCCACATTTCTTCTTTTTGGGGACCTCTTGATGCAATAAAATTTTTCTTACCCGGGTCAAGTAGAGCCGATGGAAATGGAACTTGATTCGGCTCATTTTCAGTTTTTCACTCTCACTCGCTTCCGGTTTTTTAACATTTATTTCTTTTTGTAAAACCGGTGTAACTTCATCATTTTCACTTTCCTCACCCGTGACATCCTCGACCACCCCTCGACAAAACTCGGTGACAAATCAGCTTTAAATTCTTTCCCACTCCTTAAAACACTCACTTGATTAACATTAACATTGTTACCTCGTGAAGAGCCATGTGACGGATTTACCTGAGTGTCACTAGGAAGCTTTCCTTTACCTTTCTTCAATTCCGCCACATCAGTTGATAATTGCCCCATTTGAGTTGTCAATGCTTGAATGCTTTTATCACGAACTTCATCCTTTTGTATCCGTGCTTCATCAAGTTGGTTTCGCCTTTGCATGTCTTGTTGCATAGCTTTAAGCATTTCCATGACTTCATTTCCGCTTGACGAATCGTGACCCGAATTTCTTTGTCCAGTTTGAGCTTGCCCTTGGTAGCCACTATTGTATCCGCCTCTATAATTCCCTTGATTGTATTGTTGGCGAGGCACATAATTACCTTGAGCAGCTTGAAAATTCGGGTTGGCTTGATTAGAAGCATTCCCATATCGAAAGTTGGGATGATTTCGTAACCCGGGGTGGTAAGTGTTGGAGTTCATGTCATAATTTCTCCCACCCCCTTGAATAGCATTCACTTCTTCACTTGGTGCTTCTTGCACACCCACTCCACAAACCTCCGCCGTGTGGCCTATCTCTTGACAAGTGCTGCAAACATTGTACAATTGATTAGTATTCTGCACATTACCACCTTCTACCACATGCACCTGTGGTCTTTGAATCACATGTCTTGCCCTTCTTGAAGATTGGGCCTTCCTTTTCAAAGTCACCGCCATTTGCTCTAAATATGCCCAATCATCTTGTTCAAAATTTGTACCAAAAGTGCCATTTGTGATGGACATAAGATCCCGTGCATCCTCCGATGTCAAACCTTCATGAAAAGCATTTAACAATTCCCATAGTTGGATACCATGGTGAGGGCAATTTCGTAGCATCATGTTGAACCTCTCAAATGCTTCATGGAACATCTCTCCCGACTGTTGTTGAAAGCTTCTCAACCCCCTCCTTGCATCATTGGTCTTTTGCGAACTATAGAATTCATCCAAAAAGATTTGTTGCATATCGGCCCATGTGAAAATTGATGCGGATGGTAAAGTGTGAAACCATCTTTTTGCCTTATCTTCCAATGAAAATTGAAAGAGAACCAACTTGACATCATCGGAGTAAATCCTTGACCCCCAATAGTGTTGCAAATAGAATCATAAGTTTCCAAATGAAAGTAAGGCTCTTCCGTTGCTAGCCCCTTGAATTTTGGTAGACTTTGGAGTGCGGTTGTTCTAACTTCAGAAGTTCTTCCATTTGCATTTTGCGGAATCACTATTGGTGATGGATTATTAGTGATAATAGGCCGAAAATGTGCTTCAATTCCCCGTACAACATCACGGTGGAGTCTTCTAGGTGCTCCCAATGGCGCTCTTGGTTGACCCATTTGTCCTTGCATTGCACCTTGTGGTGCAAATTGTTGTTGATGTTGAGTTGGATGCATAGGTGGTTGTTGTTGGTGATTCGGCCTTTGATGTTGAGCTTGCATGTTTGGAGGCCGCATTTGATTGAGTGGCGTGGGACGTTGCAAGTGCAATCCTTGCGGTCTAACATGTTGCACACCAACCGGTAGTCTTCCCGGGTCTTGAAATGGTAAAAGTGGTTGACTTACTTGACCCGTTTGAGCTTGAGAGCCCACATATGCACCTTCTCCTCCATAATAATAACCCTCTTCATTGTACCCACTAAACTCCTCATCATCATACCCATCGTCATACACATCTCTTTGAAATCTCGAATTTTGACCACCTTGGAAAGATGAATAGTAAAAACTCGATTGGTTAGGTGGTTGATAAGTAGATGTGGTATGGACAATTGTTGAACCTTGTCCTTGTGGTTGTGGGATGGTAGAAGATGATTGACCCGTAGTTGGAAAAAAAAATGGGAAAATGGTGGTATGGTGTTTGATGGATTAAAGGTAAGGTTTGGATCAACTTGAGTGGAACTCGGTTGGGTGGTATGGATTGGTGTTTCAGGACTAGTGGAAAGGTTCGGTAATGTGGTGTTGGGTGAAATTTGTGAGGAAGTAGGCATGAATGACGAGGTCGTTTGACCCGTTGTTGGTATGTGAGAGTCTTGCATTATGTTTCTTGGTGTGAACGGTGAAGTAGGTGAATCAATGACTTTGTTTCTTCTTATCAAAACTCGGTTCTTTCTCAATGTTCTTTCAATCTCCGGATCAAACAAAAGTGGTGATGACTCGTGAGAGCCTCTAGTATGCATACACTTGAAGTACCTGCACACTAAACACAACCCGTGTAAACCCGAAAATAACAAACAAAACTAAAAGCTTAACACACGTTGCGCACTACTCCCCGGCAGCGGCGCCAAAATTTGACGTGCTTGTCGTGGTACACGTAAAATTTCCCAATTACAACTAACGTATAGTGGCAAGAAGGTATCGAACACAGGGAGTTTGTGGAATGTGTGTAAACTAGTAACTTTGCGAATTAACTAAAATTAATCTACTAAAGAGAAATAAAGATCAAGAGTTGTTGATTGTTTTAGATTTGAACTAGATTATAAACTAATTACTTAATCAAAGTGAGTTTGTTTCTTCAAATTATGGAACAATGATCATTCAAGGATCCGGTTTCTCTAAACACTTATGTTAATTTCCGCTAGAAAGAGTTACATTGACATAACTCATGTAAAAGCAATTGTTGTGATAAAAGGGAACAAAGTACTCGGATTATATTAACGCGAGGTTGTTTCCCGATGACCAATTAATCAATAACCAACCCCAATCCTTCCCGTGATATCTCGGTTGTTAGCAACACCAAGAACGAACGATAAAGACTAAAAATTGGTAAATTAATCAACACACTACAAGCAATTGTTCATACATCATAATAACCAAGAGAAAGTACCAAGTTATTATTCTAGAAATGCAAGAAATCACACACAAGAGTTTAAGAAAAACCTTCACCCGAAATGATCACCAAAAGTTTAGCCTCGCATGACTTGGTGAATCATCAAAACAATCATAGCAATGTTCATAAGAATCAAAGACATAAACCAATGTTTGTGATAAGTTTCCAATCCAGAAATTCAGCCAAAATTCGCCCCAATGATGAGTAGAAACATTCACTATGGAAGTGGGAATGAAAAGACACCATAAAGTGCTCTTTAAAGAAAGGAGTTACAACTTTGTGCAGGGGCCACCGTACCCCTACGGTCCCACCGTAAGGGTACGGTGGGTTAAGGAATGTTGACGGCCCTTTTAAACTGCTATACGGTGGAATTTTGATGTCTGATGCCACCGTAACCCTACGGTTGGGCCGTAAGGGTACGGTGGGCTCTTAGAAATCTTCATTTTTTCTTTCTTCCCTTCCACCTCGTTCCAATGCGTTCCGGTCCATTCCCAAAGCCCGTATTTCGTCATTTTTAGCTCCTTATTATACCTACAACCAAAGCAACCGTATTCACCAAATTCCACGCAATATCACGAGTAAATGTGGATAAAATAATCATTTTAACACTATTAAAGGGTGTTCGTTGGACCACCCGTCAGTTTATGAGAGAACTGAAGCCATTGGTTTATTGACGTTTGTATGCCCTTTAATGATTAGAGGGTGCAATTGTTTCTACATGTTTTTATGTATTTCAGTGTTTTGCAGCTCTCAGAAGTAGCCGGAATGTTCGTTTAGTCAACGACTCGCTATACGCAGGTAACGGGTCAAATTGCACCAATTGTTTCTTTACTTTCTTTTGTTTTTAAATGTTTGTTTTGCAGCTACCAGTGGTAGGCGCACATAATTGTGGTGCTATTGGTAATATTAACCTACCTATTATAGATTGAGAGTTTGCTGTTTGCGTAGACTGCAGAGAATTGCATAATCAAGCTGACCTGTCGAAACAAGCTATTCAGTTGCCGATCAGGTTGTAGTCGTTTAAATTGTTGTTGAAAAGCAATCCATTGGAATTTGATCCAACCAGTTAATAGATGTGTTTGGAACTACCTACCATAATGATGAATTTCATGAGTGTGTATTAAGTGCGTCTCATATTTGGAATCGTGTGTGTTTCTGTTTCTTTACTAGCTTAAGGAAGGAGGCCAGCAGAGGAGCTTTGGTCACCCCAATATTCACCATTGATTTAGTGCATAAGTGAAAAAAAAAAGCTTTATTTTGAACCCCTCGTCAAGATCGAGAGATGTACAAACAACATTTGCAAGGTATATACGAGCATATCATTGTACAAATGCAATGCTATTGTACGTTGTATTGGATTTCAAGCTCTATATTAGAAATTTACAAATTGGAATCGCATTAGGTACAAAGCTATAACAACATTTGCATTTCGCATCATGGATAGGTGCTACAAGTCAAAGTAGAGATCTGGGTGGTTATGTAGTTATATTGTCCCTTTGCGCCATGTTCGGTCTAGCCCATGATGTATGCTGAGCCATTGCATTTTTTCCCTTTGCTAAATTTTAAGGTACTTATTTGGTTTACAAGATGTTGGGAGTAGAAAATGGCAGGCGTTCTTGAATAATTATTCGGTGTAGGAGATGGTAGGTTGGGGCTTTGTTGTATAACATAGAGACGTCAACGACTTCAACGTTTTATAACGCGTGTAATGAACCTAGGTTGTCGCGTTCCATAGCTTTGTTTCCAGCGGGTCAAATATGGGTCTCCGGTCGTCCCTGCCGCGGAAACGTGCGGCGGGTATAAAAATATTTATTATAAAACCATAACTGTGCAGACTGCAATCATCTCATCTGCTACATTCCTCTCATACACATCAACAACTTGAAGTATTAATTCCCAGTTAACCAAATTCCATGTGCAGTTGCACAACAAATAGAATTATGATCATTATAACTTTATTGCATATGTAAGGGCATTATTGGTATCTTCTTATGATTGTTGTGGTATAATGGTATTTTTATTAGAATTTTAAGTGATGTAAATTTTTTTAAATTTCTATGATCAATTTAACTTTAAGTGATGTAAAATTTTTAAAGAGAGAATTACTATTTGCGTCCTTGTGTTATAGTGGTTTTAACTACTTGAATCCAAAGTTGAAAACTTTAACTAGTTGCGTCCCTAAACTGAAATTAACTAACACTTTGAGTCCAAATTTCTAACTCTGTTAGCTAAAACCACTATAACACAAGGACGCAAATAGTTAACAGAGTTAGAAATTTGGACTGAAGGTGTTAGTTAATTTCAGTTTAGGGACGCAAGTAGTTAAAGTTTTCAACTTTGGATTCAAGTAGTTAAAACCACTATAACACAGGGACGCAAATAGTAATTCTCTCTTTTTTAAATTTCTATGATCAATTTAACTGTTCAATCTCTACACTTATTGCAGAATTTCAAATTTTGGGTCTAATTACCAAACATATTTTAAATTTCTAGGAGACGGGCCTGGAGATGAGGATAGTGGTGTAGGGATCACATGAGAAAGTCATGAATGTAATTGCTATGCAGGATACTTATTCCTTCTAATATAGGTCTCCCACTGAAGCTGCAGTTTGATAATAGTAGGCAAAATCAATGCTTTAAAGTGTGGATAATCAAAGACGGGGAAGAGTTCTTTAAAGTCCTTTGGCTAGGAAATTTCATATCTGAAATAAAATAGGAGGATAAAGGCCCTGATATCAGATCGGCACAATCGGAAGCCATTGAGACAGTCCGAGGGTTGGCATGGAAACTGTCACCAGGGATTTGGATGATGTCACCTTTCTTAACAATCTTCAGAGAATTTATACAAACGGGTCAAAATTTAGCAATTTGTAATGAAAAAGGTCACGGGCTTGTTGAGATGTTGAGCTAAAAAGTCTTTGCTACAAGTTGGTGCTCTGATATATAAATTCAACAATCGGTATACACCTACACGAAACACCCTGATATTGTATTCAACCATTTGTCTGTGAAATATTACTGCTGCAGGTTGCTAAAGTTGACTTTTATGTAATTTAGTTTGCTTTCATTTAAACAATAAATTTTACATACAATCTCAAGACAGTTAAGTAAATTCTTACAAAATTTTGTGATTTACTAAATGCCATTGGTTTGAAGTTATCTATTGACCTCCTTTTTCAAATATTTTACCTTTAATCGAAGCAAAAAATATGAGATTTATTGGGATCTTAGTGACATATTTTTTCTTTCTTTACCGATGGTCACTGAATTGAAAGAAGAAAGAGTGTTGGTTGGATAAACTGTGGTATCAGAGCACAGCTATCAATTTCTTGTTTCGTTTCAATTAAGCAAAGTTCACTTCTGATCATTGTTCATGGCTGACAAATCTCAATCCACTCTAAACAATCAAGTAATTCCAGTGTTCAAAGGGGAAGGTTATGAACACTGGAGTATTCGTATGAAAACAATCCTGAAGTCACAAGATCTATGGGAATTGGTGGATGCCAGGATTACTGGAGTTGGCAGTGATCAGACTAGACTTCGAGAGGCACAGAAGAGAGATGCAAAGGCCATAGCTGTAATCCAACAAGGTATTCATGATCTCTTGTTTTCTAGAGTTGCAGAAGCTAGTACTTCAAAGGAGACATGGGAGATACTCATGATGGAGTATCAAGGAGATTCATAAGTTCAAAGTGTGAAATTGCAAGGACTTGGGAGTTCGAAAATCTATCAATGAATGAAGGTGAGTCTGTTGGAGACTATTTCTCACGTGTCATGGGAATAGTCAGTCAACAGAGAGCCTATGGTGAAGAAGTGACACATCAAAAGGTGGTTGAGAAGATTTTGAGAAGCTTGTCACCAAAGTTTGATTATGTTGTGCCTTCAATTGAGGTGGCCTATGATTTGGCAAGTTTTACACCTGTCAAACTCATGGGTTCACTTCAGTCTCAGGAGGCAAGGTTGAATGGTAGGAGTGTTGGTTTGAAGACACCAGAGAAGAATGATGAGCAGGCTCTCCAAGTAATGCAACCACAGGCCAGAAGATCACTGAATGATCAGTTCAATGATAGAAGGAGAGGAAGAGGATCATTCAAAGGAAGAGGTAGAGGTCGTGTACCTGACAGAAATAGAGGCCCTCATTGTTTTTAATGCCAAAGATATGGGCATTTGAAGAAGGATTGTTGGTATACAGAAGAAGCACAAGCCAACATGGCTGCTGATCAAGATGATGATGAACAAAGTGATGAACAACACTTATTTCTAGCCTGTATTGAGGAGGCTACTCCTAATGAACAATCATTTGCCTTGATGGCAAATACTAGTGAATACTCAAACTCCCTATGGTTTATAGACTCTGGATGTTCTAACCATATGACACGTGTTGATTTATAAACTAAACTTATGTTATTATTTGTGAATATTTGTAAATATGTTTTATTGTAATTGAATCTAGTACTATGTAGTTATTTGTAATTAAGTAGGATTGTAATATGTCAAAGATGATCAAGACAAAATGGCTGCAAATGGGTCAGGCAGAAGCATCAAAAGACTGCAGCATACTCTGATACTCTGATGGCTGAAAAATGACTCCAAAAGACTATATTACCCTTGATAGTTTTTGGCGCCAAATATATGAAAGGGTGGCAGTTGTTTAACACAAACCAACACAACCGTTCGATGAATAGACTTTCATGTACAATTGTAAAGGTACCAAGATTGTTTACCAATAATACAATCCATTTAGTGGTATGTTCGAAAGTTTCTGTTGATATTTCTGTTTCTATATTCTGTTCTATTCGAAGACAATAATCTGATTCCTTACATTCAGTTCTATTTTTTCAATTCTGTTTTATATCCATTCTGTTTTGTCTAATATTCACTACACATCAGTCTTGTTATTCCAACAACAGGCTGCAAGGAGATCTTTACTACACAGTACACTAGATGAGACATTCAAACTGAATGTGAAGCTGGGAAATAAGAAAGACATGTGTGTAGCATGAAGAGGAGAGATCAAGATACCCATTGGTAATGGTAAGTTCAAATATTTAGCTGATGTTTACTATGCTCCAAAGCTTGAATATAATTTATTGAGTGTGGGACAATTGATGAGAAAAGGGTATGCTTTATATTTTGAGGATGAGGCATGTACTATAAAAAATAAAGCTACTAAGAGCATTCACAGCCCACCTACCAAATTTTGTGAGGGGTTCCCTCAAATTATATGGGGTGAGTGTGAGTGATTGTGAGTGGAGGAGATAGAAAATATTTGGTGAAAGCACTTTTCACCCCTATATTTTAAAAGCTACTTTTAATATTTTTGTAAGTGGTTGTGAGTGAAGAGAGAGAAAATATAATGATAAAAGTATGAAAAAGTATTATTATTTTAATTAGGAGAGAGAAGATTTAAGGGTGAAGTAGTGATTTTTATTGTAATTTGATGGATAAGTTGTGAATGCTCTAATGCTGTGTTGATGAAGGTTGAATTAGCCAGGAACAATATGTTCTTACTTGATGCTTCCCAAGAATGCAGTTCCGGTGAAAAGAAAAACAAAGAGACTGTACTTTGGCATGAGAGGTATGGTCATTTGCATTATAAAGGTTTGCAACAGTTGACTAACAAAAGAATGGTGTATGGTATGCCAAACATAAAGAAAGTGGAAAAGTGTGAAGACTACATCCTAGGAAAGCAGACTAGACCCACTTTTCAGTCAAGAACATGGAGGGCATCAAAAAGACTAGAGCTTGTTCATTCTGATGTGTGTGGTCCCCTTCAAGTCAATAGTCTTGGTGGTAGCAGGTACCATTTGCTTTTTATTGATGATTTTTCTCGTATGTGTTGGATCTATTTTTTAGAAAGAAAATCAGAAGTTTTGCAGAGATTCCAAGTCTTTAAAGCTATGGTAGAAAAGCAAAGTGATTGTCACATCAAGACTCTAAGAACAGACAGAGGAGGGGAGTATTGTTCTAAAGAGTTTGATTTGTATTGTGAAGAACAAGGCATCAAGAGAGAGTTGACAGCCCCATATTCTCCTAAGCAAAATGGTGTTGCTGAGCGAAAAAATAGAACTATTATGGGCTTGGTTAGGAGCATGTTGAAAGCCAAAAATCTACCCAATTACATTTAGGCAGAAGCAGCAACTACTGCTGTGACCATTCTTAATATGGCTCCTACCAAGGCTCTTATCAATCAAACACCCTCTGAAGTATGGACATCTAAGAAGCCATCTGTCCATCACCTAAGAGTATTTGGGTGTATTGCTTATTCAACAACACAAGTTCCTGGTAGAAGAAAGTTAGATGATAGAGGTGAGAAATGTATCATGATTGCATACTTTGGTCTTTACAATTACAGGCTATATAATCCAATCACAAAGAAGATTATCACAAGGAAGGAACCTGAATTCATTGAGGAAGCCAAGTGGAACTAAAAATCACTCATCAGCTGATATTAATTATCAGTTGATCTTTGAAGAAGATGCTGATGACCAAGGTGGTGAAGTTACTAAGGATAATAATATTGTTGATTCTTTTAGTGTTGCAGGAAGTTCTCATGATTCAACTGAGCCTACCACACCAGGCACTCAACAGTCAAATACCACTTCAACTCCAAAGAAGTACAAGAGTCTGCAAGAAGTGTATGTAGCATGCCAATTTGCTCTTTCTGCCGCTGATCCTGTCAACTATGATGAAGCTATGATCAAGGGTGAGTGGAGGCATGCAATGGATGAGGAGATAAGTGCAATCATCAAAAATCAAACATGGATTCTTGTTGAGTTGCCTAAGAGCAAAAATGTTGTTGATCTTAAGTGGCTCTACAAGACTAAAGTGGGACCTGATGGGAATGTATTGAAGCAGAAAGCAAGATTGGTGGCAAGAGGGTTCTCTCAGAAGAAGGGCATAGATTATGAAGAAACATTTGCCCCTGTGGCAAGGTTTGAGACAATCAGATTAATCATTGCAGTTGCAGCTCACTTGGGGTGGATTGTGCACTAGTTAGATGTCAAGTCAGCTTTCCTTAATGGAGAACTTCAAGAAGAGATATATGTTTGTCAGCCTGAGGGTTACATTTGTTCTGGCCAAGGGAACAAAGTGTATAAGCTTAATAAAGCCCTCTATGGTTTGAAGCAGGCTCCTCGAGCCTGGTATGCTAAGATAGACTCTTATTTTGCTGAGCAAGGGTACAAGAGGAGCGTTAATGAGCCCACACTCTATGTTAAGAAAGTTGGTAAGATTTGATTTATGTTTGCTTGTATGTGGATGACATTATCTACACAAGTTTAAACATATCTTTAATGAATGAGTTCAAGACTGGAATGATGAATATGTTTGAAATGACTGATTTGGGCATGTAGACCTTGTTCTTGGGTCTAGAAGTGCATCAGACCAAGGATGGTGTATTTTTAGGACAAGAAAGGTCATGCTGAGCATACTGTGTATGTAATTACAAAACAAATATATAAACAATTTTCAGTTAACTCCCTCAAAAGAGATTTAGACTCAAAACAAAACATTAAATAGCACAATAGAAGCCACTATTAAAAAAATATAACTCTGTATGAATAAATTGACAATTAAAGTTAAAAGGAAGTTATAAATATGATATAATCACTATTACGTGTGACAAATGTTGTTTGAAATGGGCTTTTATCAGCATTTAACTGCCAAAACGATATGAATTAGAAAACCTGCCTGGATTATAAAAGAATTTGATATTTTTTTTACTAATTTGTTTCGTGTCACACACCAACTCAAATGACGAGGTTAAGATGACATTGTAGGGCATGGAATTTCTCTGCAGAAAACGGTTTGTCACCGTTTGATCTCTGTTCTGGCTTGTTTGACTGCGTCTCTCTAATAATGTGATGATAATAACCAATCATAAATCAAACATACACTCACTGATGTTCGATTTTCAATTCTGGATAATATTCTGCTAACTTTGCAAAAACAGGGGCTTAATCACACATTTCGTTTTTCGTCGTCTTCTTCTTCCCAGGATCTCTTAACCATGTGCTCTGATGCCATGATAGAATTTGGCCCTTGTTCGCCTACATACGACTTGGTTATACAGATGAAGGATGATCGAGTATGAACATTGGAATGTGTAGGGTCTCATTATTGAAAACAGAAGGTGGGAACACTTGTGATATACATAGAAATATTCTTTATTTCCACACAATATACAAATGAGTTTGATGGGCTATTTATACATACAAGATGTCAGTTAATTAACTAACATGTCCTAAAACTGAAACCGACACAACTGTTTACTTTGGCGCAAAATTCTTGGTCGCTTTGACTTTTTGTATGACTTTCTAAAATACATAATATTGCATTATTATAATTTCTTGATTAAATATTTCCAATATTCTCGTCCCTAATCAAGAAATTTTTAAGATGTACTCTGTTCTTGTTAATCCTCGTTTGTGCAGTCTTCTTCTTCTTCTTGATTAAACTTTGAACCATTCTTTCAATCTTCTAAACATTGATGCCAAACTTAAGTCTTCACGACTATCCCTTTGATCCTCTGATCGTCTAACGCTTTCTTCTGACCCGCCTGCTCCTAAAGCAATGGGGAAAGATGGAGAGCACCACGCCCATTTTTTTCTTCTAAAAGTACAACCTTTAATTCGACTTCTCCAAGGCCTTCTGCATGTATCGAATTTATTTGTGTTTGATCATCTCTGCGCTTTAAAACCCTTCACTTAACGCTTCTCTTGTGTTCTAAATGGTTCCTGATTGATATTCTCGTTTTTCTGCCTTGCTGGAATTTCTCGTGAAAAAACGGTTTCTCACTGTTTGATCTCTGTTCTGGCCCGTTTGACTGCGTCTCTCTCTGATAATATTATAAATATAACCAAGTATAAATCAAACATACACTCACCGATATTCAATTTTCGAATGTGGATAATATTCTGATAACTTTGCAAAAACAAGGGACTTAATCACATGTATTGTTATTCGTTTTCTTCCCAGAATCTCATAACCATGTGCTATGATGCCATGATAGAATCAGGACCTTGTTCGCCTACATACGACTTGGTTATACGGATGAATGATGATCGAGCATGCACATCGGAATGTGCACGGACTGATGTTTGAAAACAGAGGGTGGGAACACTTTTGATATACACACAAATATTCTTTATTTCAACACAATTTTTTTTAATCAAAACATATTTCTTCATTTCATGACTGTCAAATTACATTAAAACAAGCAGACGGGCAACAAGCACCGCCGCCACACCTTTCTGAAACGTGAAACCGAATCTACTAAACACAAACCCCTACCCCTGGAGTTGAAACATTGCTATGAATAACCCGTCGACCCTTGTCAGGAAACAGATAGCGTCCGGTGCCAAGGAGCTAAATGTATCAAAAGCCAAGGGGACGAAAACATGTTGGTTATCTTCGCAGGCTTTGGTGTGTTTTCCATTGTCTTTAATTCCACCTTTCTCATTGCCTGTCCAACCACTAAATCATTATCTCGTAAAGCAACTAGCGGGTGACACACCAGTGAGGTCAACACAATCGTGTCCCCCAACCCACCCAAAGGCCAGCAAATCTGCTGGGCGCAGAGTAGATCCGCCTTCCACAGTGTCTGTAAGGAAATTCATTGGAGCCTCTTCTTGGCCGAAATCCCGGCTCGCCTTAAAATATCCAATAGAACATCCTGCACCCAGTCATGCCGGTATTTGAAACCGGGCAACTTCTTGCATCGGACCGCGTGCTCCCTATGTGAATCCAAACAGGCTTTGCGGCATATCGGGCATGCTTCATCCTCAGGAAATATGGGAACCATCAGACGATATTTAAGAATTGTCATGTATTCAACCACGGACATGCTTTGGCCCAAACCTTCGATCGGGATAACAGTAAGGAAATCCTGGGCATGAGAACCCTGCAAGCATTCAATTACCAACTTTTGGCGGGGGACAAATAAAAAACTTCTCACAAATTCTGAGTAATTTTGCTAAAAAGGGTATTCGCTAAAGTTTTTTGTGGCTTTAGGGGAGCGGTGTCCTTATTAGAGAAACCACCAAGATCGAACTCTGGGAGAGAGTTTTTTAGGCGTTCGAGGGCTTGCACGTAATCCTAGTCCAGGTCGACAACCCCGCTATTACACAGGATGTGGTACTGCAGCTTGCAAGCCTGAACTCTCGACGCCAGAAAAGCGTTAACTACAACGTCTTGAGCTGAAAGAAGGCCTAGACCCCCAGCCGAATCGGTAGGTAAGTCAATCGCCACTGGAGGTCCCCAAAGAACGGGCCGCCACATACAACTATGTCTTCAATGGCTTCCCAGAGGCCGTTATCAAAACGAGATACCATATACAATATATAAATGAGTTTGATGGGCTATTTATACATACATAATGTTGGTTAATTAACTACCATTTTGAACCGACATGTCCTAAAACTGAAACCGACACAACTGTTACTTTGGCACCAAATTCTTGGCCGCTTTGACTTTTGGTTTGACTTTCTAAAATACATAATATTGGATTAATATAATTTCTTGATTAAATCTTTCCAACAGTGCTCACCTTGAATTTGGTTTTCATAGTTGAGCTCAATTAGAAACTTAGGAAACCATTTCTTTGTTACGATCTATTGGTCAAGTAAACTCTTAATTTTTAAGTTTCTACACTTGTATTCATTTACAAATTAGTGGGTTGAGCTTACAAATTTCCTCCTTTAATTACATTAAGAAATGAGCTTTTCCAATTTGTTAACTTCTTAATTGAATAACGTTAATGCATAGTCACCAAAGTAATTTGCTAATACAGCCACGAATTGCATATTGGTACGCGATGTACTTTATCAGAATACGCTAGCATACCAAACGCCACATAATTCTAAGTTTAAATCTAGGCTGAATTGTCCAAATAAAGAATTTTATTATGATCTTCATTGAAACACAAATTAAATCCATAGCGACTAAAAGTAATCTGTAAACAAATTAAAGATCAAAGCAGTCCACTTATAATATACCTAAAAAATGATTACATAAGAAATGATGCACAGTAATAATTATAAATTCAGAAAATAGACACAGAGTGACTCAGCAGGGGATGGTTTATCTTACTTTAATCATAATTTACTTGTATTGACACCTTATTTAATTCTTGAAATGTCCTTTAAAGTGGTAAAAGATTCCCTATGTTTTGTTGATTAATTCTTTGAATGGAGAAACAGCTGTGAAAGTTGTTATTTAGAATCCACTAGATCAACTTTATCATTTTAAAATCAATAATATTAACCTTCCATTGAATAATTCTTCAAAATTTTACTCACATATGAGCACTGTGTGAGCCTTAACTCTCTTTTACTTCTGTCCCTCACAATCTCCATGCCCAAAATCTTTTTAGCTTCACCAAGCTCCTTCCTGTCAAACTCAGACATCAACAACTTCTGAGTTTGGTTCTTGTGAATTCACAGAAACTGGATGTATATAATTGTGATATTCTGGTGAATTAGCAATTTGGTGTATTAAATTGGCGACCACTTCATGAATATTTCATCCATAGTCTCCTATTTGAATGGCCATATATATTGCTGCATTTTTATTTATTTTCTGCAGCAGCTCTTTATATGTGTGTTCACTATTGGCATTCCTCTCAATTGGTTTGCTCATGCTTAGCAAATTGTGTCTGTAATTATATAATACAATAGAAGGCACTATCAAAAACATAACTCTGCTTATTTCAACATATATAATTAGCTTGGACCTGAACCATAGTCTGTCTGTTTGACTAAAAAGTCAACCCTGGCTTTCAATTTGCTTATGAAGTCAAACTTCATTCCTTTTCTCTTTTATGTTTGTGTTGTCATTTGTGTTTCACAAAACCACTAACAGAATTCTTTCTCCTGATGCATGTTTTCTATTTGTCACTAGTAATACAACATATTACAAATATAGAAAAATACTGTTAGTTACTGTTAGGTGTCAAATAGTATAAGGGGGTCATTTGTAATAATATCATAGTATGAGGGTTGAGAGTGTAACTAGTCAGTGTGTGAGTTGTTAATAAGCGTAGAGATTACAGAATGAGATTAGCTATTGATTTTGAGATTAATTCTCTCCTTCTTTGAGTTTCTCTTCTTTCTCTATCTTTAGCTCTTTATCTCTTGATTACCATTTTCGTTCGTAACAGTTACTTTACTGGTTCTATCGAGGAAGAATAAAACTTCTAACATATATACGAAATATGAAAAAACCCAAAAAAATAATTGAAAGGATGTCACAACACTGTTGCTAGGAATAAAAATAAACAAAAAAAAGCTGGAAAAATATGCTATAAGTGATTACAACAAAACAAAGACGTTGCAATTATTGAGAATTTGGATGTATACAATTGGAATCATTTACATTAATGGGGGTTTATTATTTTACAAATTACATTTGGGGGGTATTGGGGAAAAAAACCAATATTGGTGATGTATATAAACCAATTGGCGGCATCTAATTAACAATACCTTGATGCCGCCAAATGAGACTTTGTATTTGAAGCCGCCAAACAATTCTATGGTATTGATGCCGCCAATTGTGTTCTATGCTTCATTTCTTATATAAGTCGAGGCCTCTGCCCATTCTCTCCATCCCATTCCACACCTATACAAATACATACAAACCACAATAAACCCCCCAATATAAGATATAATACTTTTCCTGCAATTGTTCTGGATGGTACGGTTTTTTATTGATATTGGGTCAATGTTACATTCACATGAAGTTTTAACTGTTTTCGGCGGGGATGAGTCATGCTTAACAGCATCGTCTGCCGTTTCATCCCCCGCTTGGCATCGCTTTTCTGGGGTCCAAAAAAGCGGTGTTTTTGGATCGGTGTTACATCCACATTAAACTACACCTCTCAATACATCTACACGTGGTATAACACGTGTAGAATGCAACATTGAGGGTTTAGTTTAAAATATTAGAGAGTTATGGATCGTTGGGGGGTATTGGGCCTCTAGTCTACCAACGCTGGACATTCTAACGGGCTCTTTAGGCGGGTCTACTTTCCAGGCAAACCCACGCCATCCGGTGTTGATGAATCACATCACGTCATTAGCGACCTGTCCGGCAACGGATGATGCGATTCTTCACCGTACTACTTCCATATGGCAGGCTGGTTTGAACATTGGGTACCTGTAGCTTTGGTACACATATTCAACAGGTAGAACCATGTTCTCCTGGATCAAATTCAGATGGGTTTGAATCTGAATGCGAAACAGAAACTTAATGAACTATGCAACAAGAAACGGTGGTAGAATATTGGAATAGGTGATCTCGGAAAATATATTGTTTGTAAATCCGTAGATTGTATAGTTTGAGTGACTAGTTTTGAAAAACAGTTGTTAAATAAATTTGTAATATTTGTTAAATAAATCTATCATATTTGTATTATTTGTTTGAGACATTCCAAAAATGGAAAGTCTGTGTGTTATTATTTGATTTAAATAAATCTATCCCTCCGAGCCGTTTTCGGGCCACCGGGATCAGGCCCCGGAGACCCGAAAACCGCCCGGACTTCGTGCGACGCCCGTGTGTTACCCAAGGGCAACGCGTCCGTCAGTCAGGTTACCTGTTCGGCAGGCCCAGCCAGGCTGCACAGAGGCCCAAAGAGGGCAGCCTGGCCCGTTTTCAACATAGTGTGGGTTTTGAGAAAAACACCTCCGAGCCGTTTTCGGGCCACCGATAAATGATTACGTAATCTTGTTTTAGTGTTTACTGCTTTTATTTGGATTTTAATTTTATAAAGCAAATCAATGTTCGAATCACAGGTGGCTAAACGATTCATATATTCATATATTTATAAAGCAAATCAATAATTAATGTTATAAAAGCAAATCAAAATGTTACAACAAGTAATTATGAACACACTTGAATTCGACAATGTTACTAGTTAAACAAGTCCAGATTGTTCGAGGGTCCCTGATTCTGAAGACGTTCAGATTGCCTCCTGGGTGGTTGGTTGGCGGGTGGTGCTCCTTCATTACCGTACTCATCATCAGGAAAGAGGTTTAAATTCAGCGTGGTCGATGGTCCTGGCCGGCTTGAAGGTCCTTCATCACACGAATTTTGCGGGGCATGATAATGAAAATCACTAAAAAGGTCGTGATCAAACCGTGCCAACCCCTGTCCAACAGGCGTCACGTAACCCGGTGATGAAGGAAACGCCCAACTATCTCCGATGCCAATTTCGCCTGCACGAAAGTTAGCTAGCGGACCCATCTCCCCCGGTTGACTGCCACCGGACCCACCAACATGACCAGTTCCCTGTACGAATGATCCACCCAATCCAAATGGAGTTCCCATCTGGTCCAATCCACTGTCCATGAATTGCAGGACATATCCCCCGGTCTGGTTCTGATTGTTGCTGGCCGCAACAGATGCACGAAACCCAGCGTCATTGTCATAGTGACTTCCAGCAGCTTGGTCTTCATTTTCCGGCACCTGACGGGGAGCGCGTCGCCGGCGCACCCTTTGAGGCCGTGCAGGTGCCGACAAGTCAACGGCGTCCATGGTAAGATGCGTCGGATTTTGTAAGTGTCCGGCATTGTGTGACATCATCATACTGTGAAACGCCGTGTTTTGTATGCACTCAAGCTGCGTGGTGAATGCCTGAGGATTATTAAAGGCCTCCTGAGATGACCGGTAAATATCACCCATGGCATCCCTCTGCAAACAAAATTTTTAGTTAGAAACACCAAATTGCGAAAATAATTAATGTATGAATTAGGCACGTAAAAATGCTTTACCATCAACTGGATTCTAGCACCGTCGTCTTGGAAACCGCCAGCTGGGGCCGGTGCTACACCCGGATTTCCAATAAATGCAACGGTACGCCCCATATACCATTGCATATAACCGGGCTCGGTTGAAGCTGTCCTTATGAGTTCAGAGCGGATAACCGTGTTACGACGGTTATTCCATGCATTGACGTAGGCTTCATGCCTACTCATCCAGTCCGCCCCGTTGAGTCCTTGCCGCCCCAAAGCATTCAGTTTTTCAAGCCGAGCCGTGGGTACGGCTAAGGTTATCTGGGGAGGTATGTACTGGACCATGCCGAATTGCCTCAAAACCCGTTGAGGGTAATGATGCTCAACGATCTCGAAGCATATAAGGGGACATCAACTCCTCCAGCTTTCCATCCCGTTTGAGCACATTGCCGGTAGTCGGTCCAAAACCGAGTTGTAGGGGGTCCAGTTGAACTAAAAACAAACACTTAAGTCAGTAACAAAACACAATAAATGCATGATTAATACATACAAAAAACTAAAAATAATTACTAACATACCATCTCCTCGTCCAACGATTGTAGCTGTGAACGGTATGCCTTGAGGCAGTGTGTGGCCACCTCCGCGAAGTTTAACCGCCGGTCTCGCCACCGACAAAATTAACATGTTAAAAAACGTGTTCAGAAATAAAAAATAGAAAGGGATGCCATGCAGGCAAGTATAATCAAACTGGGATTTGCGATATATACCGAGCCGCTATCGGGCAAGTATAATCAAACCGGTTTGAGGGTGGTCGTGGCGCGAGACACCGAATCCTCTCCCATGCCCATACTTGAAGGAGCATCATGGGTCCGGTCACGGCTTTCCTATTCGGCTGGGTGGCATCACAAAGCCGCCTGTATAAACAAGCCAGAACCGCACTGCCCCAGCTATAAGATGTTGTACGGTTCAGGTCTCGTAAAAATCTTAAGTAAAAAACATTTATTCTATTATTATTATTATCAGGGAGTAAGGTGGAACCGATCAAAAAGAAAAGGATTAAACGAGCACGAAAAATGCACTCTTCATCCGTAGCCTCTGCTTCAACAAAGTCCTACTTTAGTTTATCAATAATAACAGTACCCAAAACGGACTTGCCGGACATTTGGGCCTCTGTAGGCGTAACACCTAAGAATCGTCGGCACAACGCTATTGCGTCGGCAGTAGACAAATTATCATCTACCCCAGACACAACAGCTCCCTCAATAGGTAACCCCCACAAGACGTTAACATCTTGTAAGGTGACAGTAGCTTCACCAAATGGAAGGTGGAACGTGTGAGTTTCGGGCCTCCATCGTTCCACCAAAGCTGTTGTCAAGGAGTGGTCAACGTATCGATAACCATAATCTATGAGGCCACCAAACCCTGCAGCATCGATAAGGTGACGAACCCGTCCTACAACAGGGTGGTCACGAAGTAACCTCCATATGGCTCTATCGCTACGCTTTACCATCATAACTCTATTGAAGTTTTCCTCATCTGTGAAAACGTGAAAGGCACGATGTCGATCACGCAGATACAACACATCGTCGTTTAGGGGACCAGGGTGTAAGTTCATGTTTTGATTCATGGTGGGAGGAATTTGGTTGGTATGATTTTTTATAAATTTCAAAGGTTTCAGATGGAGATTGTAGTGTTGATGGTGTGTTCTTGGATGTGGGTGGTGCTCCTTCTTCACCTCAACCTCCATTTTATAACCTTCAAAGCCTGAATTCTTACACTCCCAAGAACACTATTTGCCTATCAAATCATCTGCAACTTACAAGACCATTGCATGCAATGCTAGAGACCTTGTGAGTGTGTCTTATAGGCTGCATGGTTTGCAGGTGAAGACTGATTTTCATTTGCTGGTTTTAATGCATGAAAATGGATTGGCGGGATCATGACGGCAATATTGAAGAACACACCAAATCAATTGGCGGCATCAATGACACCTCTAACTGGATTGGCGGCATCAAGAGGTGACCCCTCCATTTCATTTGGCGGCATCTAGCTATATTTTTTTGATCCCTCTACTTCAATTGGCGGCATTAAAGACACTGACAAAAGCCTAACTGATACCGCCAACCCATTTGGCGGCATCTAGTTTTTATTTTTTTGATACCGCCAATTGGTTTATATACATCACCAATATTGGTTTTTTCCCCAATACCCCCAAATGTAATTTGTAAAATAATAAACCCCCATTTATGTAAATGATTCATACAATTGGTGGTAGGTTACTTTACTTTAAAAGTAATGGTCATCAAAATAGAGTAAGGAAAAAAAAAAAAAAAGTTTTCAAAAAAGCAATGCATATAGAATTCCACTAACAACCTTTTCTTAAAAGAAAAAAAGCTATACATAATGCATAATGTTATTATTTCATTTAATACTGGAACCAACTCATTCTACAAAACCATTACTTCAATCATTTCTTATTATCTCATCTGCATTCTCTCTCATACAGACCAACTACTCTCAATATTCCCAGTTTACTATTGTTAACAATGGCTGATGCTGCTGTTTCTGCACTTGTCAACTTCGTATTTGAGAAGCTCGCTGATGAAGTATTCAAGAAGTATGCTCGCGCTCAGGGTATTCACTCCGAGCTCGAGAAACTGGGGGGAAAACTGTCCCAGGTTAAAGTTCTGCTGTATGATGCTTCAGACAAAGAAATAAAAGAAGAAACTGTTAAACAATGGCTGAATCGTCTCCAACATGCGGCTTATGATATAGAAGACGTACTCGATGATGTGGCTACTGAAGCCATGCGTCTTGAGCTGGCCCAGGAATCAAAAGCAAGCACAAGCAAGGTAAGAAACCTCATGGTGCCAAGTTGCTGCACCAATTTCACACTGAGTCATAGGTTGAGTTCCAAGATCGATAATATCACCACCAACTTACAACAACTATATACAGAAAAATCTGAGCTAGGTTTGACTGTGAAAGAAAAACAAAAAGATTCTAATAGAGGAAATGAAACCTCTTTGCTAGAATCTCATGTTGTTGGACGGCAAGGTGAGAAACAGAAATTTCTAAACAAGTTGTTAGGTGGTGAGTCATCTGAAGAAAAGTTTAGCATCGTACCCATAGTTGGCATGGGTGGGGTTGGAAAGACCACTCTAGCTAGACTTTTGTATAACGATACAAAGGTGCAGGCTCACTTTGACCTCAAGGCATGGGTTTGCATTTCTGATGATTTTGATATTCTAAAGATAAGCCAAACCATCTTTAGAAACGTGTCCAAGGAAAAATTGAATTTACAGATTTAAATCAGATTCAAGTTGCTCTTACCGAACAATTTAAAGACAAACGTCTTCTACTAGTACTTGACGATGTATGGACTGAGAACGATGATCTTTGGGAAAAGCTAGTGCGACCCTTAAATTCAGGGGCTCCCGGTAGTAGGGTAATCATGACAACTCGCAAGAAGGAACTACTCAAAAGGCTAGGTTTTGATCATCTAGACCTTCTACAGAGTTTGTCGAGTGAAGATGCTTTGTCTTTATTTGCTTTCCACGCATTGGGTGTTGATAACTTTGATTCATACCCAGACCTTAGGGAAAAGGGTAAAGCTATTGTGCAAAGGTGTGGTACTTTGCCTTTGGCTTTAAAAGCAATAGGAAGGCTATTGAGGTCAGGAACAAAAGAAAAATGGGATGACGTGTTAAATAGTAATATATGGGATTCAAAATATGCTGGTGATCTTTCTGCAGACTGGAAGGTGATTTTTCCAGCCCTTATGATAAGCTACCATGATCTCTCAGCAAATTTGAAGCGGTTGTTCGCATATTGCTCCTTGTTCCCTAAGGACTTCTTGTTTAACAAAGAGGAGTTAGTCTTATTGTGGATGGCGGAAGGGTTTCTAAACCAATCAACTGCAACCAAGTCACAAGAAGACTTTGGCCGAGAAGATTTTGAAGCATTGTTATCTAGAACCTTTTTTCAGCGTGCACATAATGATGAATCGTTATACGTGATGCATGACCTGATGAATGACTTGGCCACGTTTGTTGCTAAAGAATTCTTTTTAAGGTTTGAGAATCATACCAAGCTGGGTAATGAAGCTTTGACAAGGTACCGTCATATGTCATTTGTTCATGAAGAATATGAAGGTTACCAGAAGTTTGAGCCATTTAAAACGGCTAGAAGTCTCAGAACATTGATGGCAGTATCTGTGAATCAGAATCAGAACCGGTTTTACTTTTCCAGTAAGATTTTGGTTGACTTACTTCCTCAGTTACCACTATTAAGGGTCCTTTCTTTGAGTGGATCTCGCATAAGTGAGGTACCAGATTTCATTGGTAGTTTGAAGCACTTGAGGTATCTTAACTTGTCTCGAACTAACATCAAAAAATTACCAGAGAATATTGGTAATCTTTTTAAACTGCAGACACTCATCATTTTTGGCTGTGATTATTTGACTAAGTTGCCTAAAAGCTTCTCAAAGCTCAAAAAGTTGCGACATTTTGACATTAGGGATACTCCGCGTTTGAACAAGCTTCCATTGGGGATTGGTGAGCTGAAAAGCCTACGAATTCTCACCAATATGGTCATTGGAAGAGAAGATGACTTTGCTATAACCGAGCTTATGGGATTAAATAATCTGTATGGGGAACTTTCCATTAAAGGGCTGCGCAAAGTGCAAAGCATAATTGATATTCATGAGACAAAATTATCTCTTAAAAGGCTTACTAAGTTAGAGCTGACTTGGGGCGATGGTCCTCAACATGGAACACTTGAAAAGGAGGTTCTGAAAGAACTAAAACCTAATAGTGAATGGTTAAAAGAGCTTTCAGTTGAGTCATATCCGGGAATAGAGTTTCCTAAATGGGTTGGAGATCTCTCTTTTGATAAGTTGGTTCATGTGTCTATAAAAGGCTGTGTAAATTGTAAATCTCTGCCACCACTTGGGCAACTACCTTCACTTAAGGAGTTGTGTATAGATGACATTCCTAGTGTTAAATTCATAGGTTCAGAGTTAACTGGTACCAACCAGTTTACTGTTTCTGCCTTCCCTTCACTGGAAATCCTAAAATTTAGAAATATGAAGGGGTGGGAGGTATGGTCAACCAATAACGAGGTTTTTGATGCAGTGTTTCCATGCCTTCGAGAGCTTCAAATAGAAGATTGTCCCCGACTGATTGAAGTTTCACTTAAACCACTACTTTCAGTTGAAATTCTAAGGCTTACAGATATGTGTGGGTGGAAGGGATGGTCAATCAACAGCGAGGTTTCTGTGCTTCCATACCTTCGAAAACTTCATATAGATAATTGTCCCGAATTAATTAAATTCCCACCCAAAACAACCAATAGCGAGGTTTCAGTGCTTCCATCCCTTAGAGAACTTCATATAAGAAGATGTCCCAAATTGATTGAATTCTCACCTGAAAAACTACCTAAACTTGAAATTTTAAGGTTTACAAATATGTTGGGATGCAAGATATGGTCAACCAAAGATGCAGTTTTTCCATGCCTTCGTGAGCTTTATATAGAAAGCTGTCCCCAGTTGGTTGAGGTCTCAGCTGAAGCACTACCTTTGCTAAGGCTTTTAGAAATTAGCTTTTGTGACCATGTTGTATTGAAAAGTCTGGTTCAGGCAGCTCCATCAATCACTATGTTGGATATAGAGTATATTTCAGGGCTTACATATGAGGTGTGGAGTGGTGTCATGGAGCATATTGGGGCAGTTGAAGAAGTAAGCATTCAGGGGTGTAATGAAATAAGATACTTGTGGGAATCAGAAGAAGAAGCGAGTAAGGTTCTTGTGAATATAAAGAAATTGGTAGTATCCAAATGTTCAAATTTGGTGAGTTTAGGAGAGAAAGAAGAGGAGGTTAATTTTGGGAGCAGCCTCATGTCATCTCTTAGTATTTTGAGGATAGATGATTGTAGCAAAATGGAGCGTTGCTATTGTCCAAGTAGCATTGAAATTTTGAATATCAGCGATTGCCGTTCACTTACACATGTCTCTTTTCCAACAGCAGCAACAAGAGGAGGGCAGAAGCTCAAGTCACTTTATGTAGATGGCTGTGGAAAACTAATTGAAACAATCAACAATGCAAGCATGCCCATGCTTGAAAAAGTGCATATACGTAGTTGGACCAATTTGACATCAATGATGCAATTGGGTAACTTCATTTCCCTTACTAAGTTGTATCTATGCAATTGTCCAAGTCTTGAGTCATTTCCTGACTTCTCACTACCTGCTCTTACTGATCTGAGAATAATAACATGTCAAAGACTGGAGTCATTTCCTGACATCCCAATGCCTGTTCTCACCCATCTAACAATAGAAGATTGTGAAAGAATGGAGTCATTTTCTGCCCATCAGATGAGGAATCTCACCTCATTAAAACAATTGGTGATCAGAGTTTGTCCAAGTATTGATGCTTACTGTCATGGTGGGGTTTGGCCTCCCAATTTGTGTTCCCTTGAAATAAGTTTGAAGAAGCCAATGTCAGAGTGGGCCCCTCAGAGTTTCCCATCTTCCCTTGTTGAGCTAGAGTTATATGATGAAGCTGATGTGAAGAATTTTTGTCAATTGTCCCACCTATTCCCTTCTTCTCTTACTATACTTCGAATAGTAAGTTTTGAAAAATTGGAATCACTTTCAATGGGACTCCAACACCTCACCTCCCTCCAACATCTCTTCATTTTGAATTGCCCAAAGATGAAACATCTGCCAAAACACCTGCTGCCTTCACTTTTGAGTTTGAAGATCTATTACTGCCCAAAACTGAGAAAAAGGTGTGAAGGAAGAGGCTCCCACTACTATCCCCTCATCTCTCATATCCCTGTAATCGACTTTAATTAGGTACTTTTTTTTATTTAATAACCTTCAGTCTCTTTTTAGTTTTGATATGTGTAATTTATACATATTATTTTGCTTTCATTTAATCAACAAATCTTACATACCACATCTCAAGGCAGTTAAGTAAATTTTTCAGAAAATATGAGATTTATTTTTCCTTTCTAGATAGTGAATGAATATATAGATAAACTTTAATGAAAACTTAAATTAGAAGTTCTATGACAGGGCTATTGATTAAGAATGAGTTAGTTTCAACTATTCCGAATATATGTGTTGTGTGAACCACCCCTACAAGCTGTTTGATGGAATGCCTTAGTGTGAATTTTGTATAATTTGGAGATTTTGATTTAGCTGCGTTCAAAATGTTATAATTACTGAAAATGAATACAAATGGTCAAATACGCATGTTGGTATATGTATATACATGTATGATTGTGGTCAGAAGTCCTTGTTGAGTAAATGACCAAAACGGGTCTAATAAGGTGGTGTTTGTTTTCTTCTGAAAAGAGCTTCAAACCACTTATGTCTGCGTCGTGCAGACGCGGGCAGACATAAGGGACGCGCAGAGTGTTTGTTTTTTAGAAGACAAATCACTTAAGAAGCTCTTCCAGAGCTCTTCCTCGTGCAGACATGAACAATAGTCTTCAAACCTCTTCTTCCAAAGACTTTACACAAAACACACACCTCTCCCTCCTCTTCCAGATTCTAGCAGATCCAAAGCTTCCATTCCCAATCTACCGCCTCCGGCCTCCTCCTCCTCCTCTCTCCCTCCGGTCTCCCCCTCCCTCCTTTTCCCCACCTACGTCACCTTCACCCCTCGTCCTCCCAAGCCCACCTACCTCCTTCATATGTATGTTTTTCTAATCATCGTTTCTTGCTGTTTCATGTTTGTATTATTATTATTATTATTATTATTATTATTATTAAACACTTGAATATATGGTCGAATCATGTTACAACAGCCACAAAGGGTAAACTTTAAGGAAGATGACACATTTAACCTTAGGAAAACCAAAATTCACGGAGTTTGCCCATTTTATTTATCATATTATTATTTTCATATCATACTTTATGTTCAGGTTTGTTGAACTTAATTCTTATTGTTGATACAAATTTGTTGTTTAAGGTGGGTTATGGTTGTGGTGGGTTATGGTTATGGTGGGTTGTGGTTATGGTGGGTTATAGTTGGTTATGGTTATGGTGGGTTGTGGTGGGTTGTGGTCGGTTATGGTTGGTTATGGTTATGGTTAGGTTATGCAGACATTAACAAACAAACAGTCTTCTTTCTACAGACTGTAGACCTTTGGTCCACCTCTTCTCATGCAGATGTCTGCAGATGTGGTCCGCAGACTGCAGACATTTTGGCTCAGAAAAAACAAACAACACCTAAGAGAATGTAATGTTTATATATGTTACTAGCTGATTACCCCGGGAAGGTCCCGGGGTTGAAAAATTTAATATGATTTAATAAAAAATGATAAAAAATGATAAAAGAAGAAAACTCAAATCACGAAAAACGTAAATAACTTAAACATAATCAATCTTAGTTAAAAAAACATTTATTTAAAAAGTTAAAAAAATAAAAAGCATAAACCATATTAAACATAATACAGTATTAAAAGGATAACCTTCAACATATAATCATCTTCACGTAATTTAAAATATGTTACAATTTAACTTTGACTTATATAGATGTAGAATTCATGATGGGGGGTTGAAAAATATAACAATTATAATAATATTAATACTAATAGTAATAATTATTACTCTTGTAATTAAATAAATAAAAAAATAACCTTGTTATAAGGTGACACCATGTGTTGCAGTGTTGCGTGATTCGTTCTCCTAACTTCTCTTGATGAAGTATACCTATCCATCTTTAGAAGAGTAAAATTCCAATGATAGCATGGCGATTGGGCTGAATTTTAAATCATAGATAAGAACCTCGTTTAAAAGAAAAAAACATGATTAATGAATAACCTGAACACTTTGTGTTTTTTTTTTTCTGTTTGAACATAACCCCACAAAAAATAGTCGTTTTTTTCTCCGTTTTTTATATAGTACTGTGGTACTCGTTGGAAAGATAATAAAACACTCGTTAATTTGGTGTAATTTTTTTATTTAAAAAATCTCGAATATAAAAGATATTAACGTTTAAAAATTATGGGAGGAACATAAGAGAGAAAAATTTAAATTTGTTTTTAAATTCTTTTTTTCTAAAATAACTCAATTTAATTTTAGTAATTGAGAATTGAGAGATAAATTTAGGGTTTTATGTTTATCTTTTTTTTAATTAAAAAAGGAAATAATTCAAAAAACATTAAAATCTTTCAATTATGATGCCACGTGGCAGTTTCATGAAGAGGATGAAGGCACCATTACACGTCACGTCAGCAATGTTCAATTCTTTTATATATATTAATAGATTAATAGATGTGGTATACATAAATAAAGATTGCAAAGTTCGTAGGCAATATGGACTTGATGCAAACATTAACAATTTAATTGACCCGTATGTGTGTTGAATGGCTAACTGAATAGGAATCTGCCAAAACAGCTGCTGCCTTCACTTTCAATGGGACTCCAACACCTCACCTCCCTCCAACATCTAACCATTTGGGGATAAACATCTGAGTTTGAAGATCCATTACTGCCCAAAACTGAGAAAAAGGTGTGAAGGAAGATACCATCCCCTCATCTCTCATATCCCTCAAATCAACTTTTAATCAGGTACTTTTTTTATTAAATAACCTTCTGTCTCCTTTTAGTTTTGGTATGTGTAAATTATTATACATATTATTTGCATTTTAGTTTATAAAGGATATGTTGAGGTAATTGTTTTTTGAATGGATTAATTCAATTCAGAATTGGACATAATCTTAATAAGTTAACTTAAACTTCTACAAGGAGTCACATTTTTAAATAAATTACAAGTGTGAACCACCTTTACGATGCCTATAAGGTATTTGATGAAATGCCTTAAGTGTGACTTTGGTATACTTTGGAGATTTTTGTTTTAGCTGTGTTCTAAATGTTGTAATGAATATGAATACGCATGATGGAATATGTATATGCATGTATGATTATGGTTAGGAGTCCTTGTTGCGCAAATGCATAAAAATCAACCAACTTTTTTACTTTCTTTCAGGTTTGATATGATCAAGGTAAACAACACTATTCAATGATGGAGAAAGCATGGTTTTGTGAAGCTCAGTTTTTCACATATTCAACATTTGACTTTTTTTGGTGTAGGTCAACTCACAAAAATTAGTAAGTTTTAGTCCCAACATGATAAAACATTGATAAATCTATCATCTATCATCTATCTTGAGTCTTGTTAGAATTAATTGTTTGTAAAATTAGTTGATTTGTGTGTTGGAAATGAGGATAGTGATGTAGGATCACATGAGCAAAAGTCATTAAACAAAAGTCTTGAGTTCTAATACTTATATTGCTTGGAAATATATTAATGCCCAGACTACATGTGCTTGTTTAATTAAATACCCGTTTGACTTGTTTTAGTTTTGATATGTATGCATATATACGTAAAATATCAGAAATTGGTTTCACTTAAACAACATATTATCCAACTCAAGCCAAAGTTATTTGTCCATAAAATATGTGACTTGAAGAATACCCTTTTGACTTAATCCTTTTAAGTTGTTTATTGATATCCTTTTTCAAATAAATTACCTTTAAATTATGCTGAAAATATATAATCTGATAGTATCTTTCTAATAATTACCTCTGTTTTATTTTTCATTAGTGATAGGGACTGAAAGAAGAAAGAGAGCTTTTGTTGGAGCTCCTTCTCTATAATCCATGTAAGGCTTCACCCATCCCACTTTTGTTTCTGTAGCAACATATATTATGATTCTACTTATTGTACAAAGGTGTTTGTATATTTGTTTAATATATATTAAATTATAGCAATAGTTAATTAAATATGGATGTTTTTAACTGTTAATGAAAATAATAGATTAGTTCACTAAAAAAAATGAATAAACATGATTATAAAGAGTTGTCAAGGGTTCAATTATCATTGTTTTATCAAAATTGCATAGCCCTCATCATCATAATAATAAAAATAACTAGAGGCTCTGTATATTTATATGGTTTGTAGTACATTGTCGTGTTCTGGGGCGATTATTCCTGGTTTAAGACGAAAATACCCTTAGATTATTTTAAGCATTGCTTCTGGTAGTAGGACTAATCCCATTCATTATGGTATTTAATGCACATATTATACAATATTCCTTGTAATTCAAAATTTTCACATCAATTGTGCACTTCAAAATAATCTGATGTTTACACCTTATAGTCAATTTCATCAAGGATGCTGTTTTTAGTCCTAATAGTTACCATATCCACACTTAAGTTGGATTTTATGACAAACTTAACCCTGTTATCATCCAACAGTCATTGTAAATTTTCAAGATATATAATCAACTTTGTGGATGCGATACATAGTGTGTTAGACCTAAAAAATCAAACCTAGCTTTCCTTTTTGTAATGATTTATAGATCTATACTAAAACAATAATAATAACCAACAAACAAGAAGATATAGCGACAAAATCAGGCGACCAAAGCTCTTATTTATCCAAACCAGAAAACACCCCCCAAATACCCTAGATCTTCACCAAATAGTGAAGATCTAATAATAGTTCATGTAAACAGCTGATTAATATAATCAGCTGATACACAATAAAGAATATAACAAATACTTACAAAGGAAAGGAAAGACAAAGACAATACAGACGATCAGACGAGCTGATGAAGACGAAGAAGACGATGAGTTGTCGTAGATGACAACTCAGAGACTCAGACCTAGAGAGGATACAAAGAGAAACAGAAATAACAAAATGAAACCCTAATGAGAAAATATCTCATCAGAGAATGTTTATATAGCCAGACACAAAGGCCCACTCGTAATGCTACTGGGCTAAGATAATGGGCTCCCTCAATGTCTTGGACTGCCTTGGACTGGGCCTATCCGAACAAGTGACTTGGGCTCCCTTATGACCTGCACATACACACTTAACACAAAACATAAGTAATCCAATTATCATAACAACTATATTAATACTTGAATTATAATCATACCATATGTTTTTAACACGCCCCCTTAATTCAAGTATTAAACATGTCAAACATGTTCAATTCTTTACAAAAGACCTTGTGTTGCTCAACACTAAGTCCCTTAGTAAAACCATCAGCTATTTGACATTGAGTCTCAATTTTCTCAGGCTGAATGATGCCTTCACTTACCTTTTCCCTTAGAAAATGCAGATCTAACTCAAAATGCTTTATCCTATCATGAAATACAGGATTTAAAGCAATTGAGATAGCTGCCTTGCTATCACAAAACAACTTCATAGGCAAATCAGTTCTAATTCCTAACTCAAACAAAACATTTTTTAACCAAATCATTTCGCAAGCAGTTGAACACATTGCTCGATACTCAGCTTCAGCTGATGATCGAGAAACTGTGTTTTGCTTCTTGCTTTTCCACGAAACTAATGAATTACCAAGATAAATACAATACCCGGACACAGACTTTCTAGTTTCTAGGCATTTTGCCCAATCTGAGTCAGTGTATCCGGTTAACTTCAGACCATTACTTTTGCTGACCAAAATCCCTTTTCCTGGTGACATTTTCAAGTATCTTAGCAATCTTAAAGCTACTTGAAGATGACCATTAGAGGGCTTGTGCATATATTGACTCAAATATTGCACAGCATAAGTAATGTCCGGCCTAGTTAACGACAAATAGATTAACTTTCCAATCAATTTTTGGTACCCAGTTACATTATCTAACAACTTATCATTTTTCCCATTTTTAACAGACACAATGTAACTCTGTTCAATAGGAGTACCAACAGGTTTGCAACCTAAATAACCAAACTCATCCAAGAGTTCTAGACAATATTTTCTTTGTGATAGACATATACCAGAATTATCTCTTAAGACTTCAATACCAAGAAAATATTTTAACAATCCTAAATCTTTTATAAGAAAAGTTGAGTTTAAACATTGTTTAACCTTATTTATTTCATCCTCATTATTTCCAGTTAGAACCATGTCATCTACATAGGCTAACAATACCACAGTAACATTTTGTTTTGTTAACACAAATAATGAATAATCACAAATTCTTTGTACAAAACCAATATCAACTAAGACTTTAGTCAATTTCTCATTCCACTTTCTTGGAGCTTGTTTAAGCCCATAAAGTGATTTAACTAATTTGCACACCTTAGTTTCATTACTAGAATAATAACCCTCAGGAAGTTTCATATACACATCCTCAGTTATTGACCCATACAAAAAAGCATTATTCACATCCAACTGATACAAAGGCCAATTATTACAAACAGCTAAATTAATCACTATTCTAACTGTAACCATTTTCACAACAGGTGAAAATGTTTCACCAAAGTCAATTCCCTCTCTTTGGTTATATCCCTTAGCAACTAATCTAGCTTTATATCTCTCTATCTCACCATTGGCTTTGTATTTTATTTTATATACCCACTTACACCCAATGGGCTTTCTATCCTTAGGCAAATCAGCTAAAACCCATGTGTTATTCCTATGTAATGCTTCAATCTCAGCATTCATAGCTTCAATCCACTTAGGATTTTTTGAAGCTTCAGAATAACATGTAGGTTCAACTGTTTTGTTAAGGTTAGAAGTAAAACAATAATTTTCACTAGACAATGTGGAGTAATTAACAACCTTCTCCACTCCATACTTGACTTTACCATCTAACACAAACTCACTAAATCTCCTAGGAAAAACAGACTCTCTAGAAGACCTCCTAACACTACCTCCCTCAGATGGGTTTGTCTCAACATTTGAAGACC
Source organism: Ambrosia x helenae (assembly GCA_030844895.1). Classification (NCBI taxonomy): domain Eukaryota; kingdom Viridiplantae; phylum Streptophyta; class Magnoliopsida; order Asterales; family Asteraceae; genus Ambrosia; species Ambrosia x helenae. The sequence continues at coordinate 33,416,515 of CM061234.1, forward strand.
TTTCATCATTGTTAGCACCCTCAGATTGACTACAACCTGTACTGCCAGTATTCTGATGTACATCAGAAACACTGGTAGCTCTGGGAGTCAAGTCTGGTTGCTGACTAGAATGATCAACATGAGATTCTTTGATTCCCCCTTCATCATTGGGAGGTTCATTCCCCTCAGTCACCTTAGACACTTGATTGTTTTCAGTTTCATAAAGATCAAAGAAATTTGTATGATTCAAAACATTATTTTTTGTAAAACTAGAATCAATTTTATCAGTTTTATAAGGAAATATATTTTCATAAAACCTAACATCTCTTGAGTACTCAATTTGTTTTTGTTCCAAATTCCACAATTTGTAACCTTTCTTAAAGTTTGAGTACCCAATCAAGACACATTTTTCAGCCCTAGACAACATTTTATCAGATTCATTTAAGACAGTTACAAAACCTAAACAACCAAAATTTTTAAGGTGACTAAGAGTGGGGGGAACCCAAACATGACTTCAAAAGGACTCACACCATTTAAGACTGAAGAAGGAATCCTGTTAATCAAATAAGTAGCAGTCAGAACACATTCAGACCAGAAATTCAAAGGTAAACCACTTTGAAATAGTAAAGCTCTAGTTATGTTTAAAAGATGTCTATGCTTCCTCTCAACCAAACCATTTTGTTGAGGAGTATACACACAAGAGGTTTGATGTATAATCCCCTTAGATAAACAAAACTGACCCATTTGATTATTGACAAACTCACTACCATTGTCACTCCTAAACACCTTGATTTGTTTTTTAAACTGAGTTTTAATTAATTCATAAAAACTCAACAGATTTTCAAAAACTTCTCCTTTCCCGTTCATTAAGTAACACCACACAGCTCTTGAAAAATCATCTACTACAGTTAAAAAATATCTGTAACCATCTCTGCTGGGAACCCTGTAAGGTCCCCAAACATCAAGATGGATAACATCACCTATTTCTCTAGTTTTATGATCACTTAAAGGAAAAGGTTCTCTAGTTTGTTTAGACTTGTGACAGACTTCACAAGGTTGAGAGTTAGACACATCAATGTTTAGAACATCTTTTAACACAGCTAGAACCTTATCAGATGGGTGTCCTAACCTACTATGCCAAAGACTAGACTCACTAACACTATTTAAACAAACATGATTAACACTCACTTTATCACCAATAAAGTACAGACCATCACTCTGTTTACCAGTCACCAGGATTCTCATGGACTTGAAATCCTGGACAAAACACTTAGACTCATCAAACAACACAGTCAACTTATTATCCCTAGCCAACTTATGGACAGACAACAAGTTAACACAGTAATCAGGAACATATAAAACATCTTTTAAGACAACATTATTAGCTAGAACAACATCCCCAATTTTAGACACTTTAGCACTACTACCATTGGGATGTTTAACTTTAACATCATAATCAGAAACATTAATACAATTTATCATGTTTTGATCACTATTAGACATATGTTGATTAGCACCAGAATCAGTTATCCAACTATAACTGATTACTTGTTTAACAAAACTGGAACAGTTTGAAAAATTTTCCAAAACATGTTTAACTTTTTGAAGACAAGACAAACTGGAGAAGGCATGAAATATATTACCTCCAGTATTAGAAGATTGTGGATCACTAGTAGACTTTTCACTAATAAGACTCATGAGCTTAGAAATCTGTTCAGAAGTAAAAGGTAGACCAATAGTAGTAGATGCATTTGATTTATTATTATTATTCAACTTAGGTGTCCCACCCTTACTAGACCCAGAATTACCATTTCTTTTCTTAACACCAGGTGGGTACCCAACCAGTTCATAACATCTATCAACAGTGTGTCCTAACATGTTACAATGTGTACACTTTAAGTTTGGATTAGGACCTCTGTTGAAATTTCTTTTATTATCAAAGGACTGGTTAGTTTTTGAAATAAAAGCCACATTTTGTCCTTTGACAGAACTACTAGAACCCCTATGTGACTCTTCCCTAGACACTATTCCAAAAGCATTTTTTAGTGTAGGTAAAGTATCTCTGGTTAATAGATTGGTTCTAACTGGTTGGTACACATCATCAAGCCCCATAAGGAATTGCATTAACTTTATCAAAGAGTTAAAGTCATTGAACTCCTTAGAGGCTTGACATACACAAGAGGGTAACTGAACAATAGCATCAAATTGTTTCCACATAGTGTTTAACCTATGATAGTACTCAGCAACTGAACTACCATTTTGCCTAACAGAATTTATTTTTTGATACAGATTAAACACAACAGACCCATCAACTTTATCATAAGTCTCTCTCAAGTCCTCCCAAACCTCTGAAGCAAGTTTGGAGAAGACTTGTCCTAAGAATAACTCCTCACAAACAGAGTTCAACAACCAAGACAGGACAACAGAATTACACCTATCCCATTGTCTACTTAAGACATCATCACTATCATTTTTAATACATGTACCATCCACAAAACCAAATTTGTTTTTAGTTTGTAAAGCTAATTTCATTGTACTAGCCCAGACAGAATAATTCTCAGTTCCTTTAAGCTTTATACCAGTTATAGTAAGACTGCTAGTGTCACTTGGGTGTAAAAACAATGGATCACTCATATCCAACTTACTGATGAGGGTTCCTAATTGAAGAGCCCCTGAATTAGGGTCATCTCCATTACCCCCACCAGCAGCAGGAGCCTCAGATCCACTCATAACAACAGAACACAGAGATCACAAATACAAGACAAACAAACCAGACAACAAGTAAGACAAAGTTAGCCAACAACTAACCACAGATAAAGACAATATACGTGCCCTAGAAAGCGAAGCTGTGTAGGTGTTCAGATCATGGGTTCATCACTCAAGGGTGCCCACGCAGATCCTTACACAGGAGCTTTTTATAGCTAATATGTGTGTGAACAAAGAACAAGACAAAAGACAAGACCACCAAATAACCACAACAAATACCAGACAAGACACCAGATAGTCGGCTTGGGTGGCAAGCCCTAAACAAACATGCTAAAACAAATAACCACAACAACTAACCAGGTTCTATCCTTACCCACTACATTGGGTGGCAAGCCCTAAACAAACATGCTAAAACAAACGGGTTTTAAAATCTAAACAATAATACGAAGCTTGGGTGGATGTTCCCCGCACAATAAAACACAATATAAAAAGATCATAATCATAATGTAAAACTATAAAAGATTATATACAACATACAAGACACAAGTTACAACCCATGTGATGTGGACCAGAAGTTAACTAGACCAAAACTTTTTAACGGGCTGAAACTATTACAGAGAAATGGACCAGATTCACGTGGGTCGCAACATTCCAAAGCCCAAAAGTAATGCGATGTTGGTACCTGTTCTGTTATCATTCCCAGTCATAAAGAAATGGAAATTTTTTAATCATTTAGAATTCTACATCAATATATAAATATGATCAAATATACAAAGTGATATTTTACAAATGTAAATGCACAGTTACTTATCAACCATTAATTTAAACAATATCCTAAAGTAACTTTCAGGATTATTAAACTTAACTTATGAAATTTATGTAACTCTTGTTATATGCCAGTAATAAGTTTAATTTATAAAACTCTTATTTTATTAGAACTATCTAATGCAAAGGGTTAATAATTTAATTCTTTTTATGCATGGTGATACGTTGCTTGGAAGTAAAATCAAGAATCAAATATATACTAAAGTAAGATAAAAAGAAAACTTCTTAAAAGAGCAATGCCTATTGCCTATACATGAAGCTCGAATCCAATACCTAACCCAATAACAACCTAACCATTTTTTAAAGTTTTATGCTGATCACACGAAAATTGGTATCCATAACATTGGCAACTTGACATTACAATCCATAAACACTTTCTAAAAAACCAACTTACTCTCATTCCCATTTCACTGTTAACAATGGCTGAAGCTGCGGCATCTGAACTTGTCAAAATCATATTTGAGAAGCTCGCTGATGAAGCATTCAAGAAATATGTTCGTTCTCAGGGCATTCACGATGAGCTGGAGAACTTGGGGAGAGAGCTGTCCCTGATCCAAGCTCTGCTTCAGGATGCTTCTGACAAGGAAGTAACTGAAAGATCTGTTGGAATATGGCTCAACAATCTCCAACATGTGGCTTATGATATAGAAGACGTACTCGATGATGTGGCTACTGAAGCCATGCGTCGTGAGCTGACCCAGGGATCATCAGGAGCAACCACAAGCAAGGTAAGAAAGCTCATCCCAGCTTGCTGCACAAAACTCTCACTAAGTCATAGGTTGAGTCCAAAGATAGATAGTATTACCACTAAGTTACAAAAACTCTATGAGAAAAAAGCTGAGCTAGGTTTGAATGTGAAAGAAGAAAAACAGAAAGATGCTAATAGAGGAAATGAAACCTCTTTGCTAGAATATGGTGTTGTGGGACGAGAAGGTGAGAAAAAGAGATTGCTCAACCAGCTAATAGGAGGTGAGTCATCTAAGCAAAAGTTTACCATCATACCCATAGTTGGTATGGGTGGGGTTGGGAAGACCACTCTTGCTAGACTTTTGTATAACGATACAAAGGTACATGCTCACTTTGAACTCAAGTCATGGGTTTGTGTTTCTGATGTTTTTGATATTCTAAAGATAAGCAAAACCATTTTTCAAGATGTGTCTAAGGAAAACAAAGAATTTGAAAATTTAAATCAGCTTCAAATTGCTCTTACCGAGCAATTTAAAGACAAACGATTTCTACTAGTACTTGATGATGTGTGGACTGAGAACTATGACCACTGGGAAAAGCTAGTGCGCCCGTTAAATTCAGGGACACCTGGAAGTAGGGTAATAATAACAACTCGCAAGAAGGAACTACTTAAAAGGCTAGGTTTTGATCATCTAGACCTTCTAGAGAGTTTGTCGAGTGAAGATGCTCTGTCTTTAATTGCTTTCCACGCATTGGGTGTGGATAACTTTGATTCATACCCGGACCTTAGGGAAAAGGGTGAATCTATTGTGAAAAAGTGTGGTACTTTGCCTTTGGCTTTAAAAGCAGTTGGAAGGCTGCTGAGGAATAAAACACCAGAAAAATGGGATGATGTGCTAAAAAGTGAAGTATGGGATTCAAAGTATGTTGGTGATCTTTCTGCGGATTGGAAGGTGATTTTTCCAGCCCTTATGATAAGCTACCATGATCTCTCAGCAAATTTGAAGCGGTTGTTCGCATATTGCTCCTTATTTCCTAAGGACTTCTTGTTTAACAAAGAGGAGTTAGTCTTATTGTGGATGGCGGAAGGGTTTCTAAACAAATCAACTGCAACCAAGTCACAAGAAGTCTTTGGCCAAGAAGATTTTGAAGCATTGTTATCAAGAAGCTTTTTTCAGCATGCACCTAATGATCAATCGTTATACGTGATGCATGACCTGATGAATGACTTGGCCACGTTTGTTGCTAAAGAATTCTTTTTAAGGTTTGAGAATCATACCAATCTGGGTAATGAAGCTTTGACAAGGTACCGTCATATGTCATTTGTTCATGAAGAATATGATGGTTACCAGAAGTTTGAGCCATTTAAAAGGGCTAGAAGTCTCAGAACATTGATGGCAGTATCTATGAATCAGAATCAGCACCAGTTTTACTTTTCCAGTAAGATTTTGGTTGACTTACTTCCTCAGTTACCACTATTAAGGGTCCTTTCTTTGAGTGAATCTGGCATAAGTGAGGTACCAGATTTCATTGGTAGTTTGAAGCACTTGAGGTATCTTAACTTGTCTCAAACTGGCATCGAAAAGTTACCAGAGAATATTGGTAATCTTTTTAATCTTCAGACGCTAATCCTTTATGGCTGTATTTGGTTGACTAAGTTGCCTAAAAGCTTCTCAAAGCTCAAAAAGTTGCGACATTTTGACATTAGGGATACTTGGCATTTGAACAAGCTTCCCTTGGGGATGAGTGAGCTGAAAAGCCTACAAATTCTCTCCAAGATGGTAGTTGGAAGAGACAATGGCATTGCTATAGCCGAGCTTAAAGGATTAAATAATCTCCATGGGGAACTTTCCATTGTAGGGTTGTGCAAAGTGCAGAGTGCAATGGATATTCATGAGGTAAAATTATCTCTTAAAAGGCTTACTAAGTTAGAGCTGAATTGGGGCGATGGTTCTCAACATGGAACACTTGAAAAGGAGGTTCTCAAAGAGTTAGAGCCTGATAGTGAATGGTTGAAAGAGCTTTCAATTGATTCATATCCGGGAATAGAGTTTCCAGAATGGGTTGGGGATCCCTCTTTTCATCAGTTGGTTCATGTGTCCATAAGAAACTGTAAAAACTGTACATCTCTACCACCACTTGGGCAACTACCTTCACTTAAGGAGTTGTACATAAGTGGCATGGAGGTTATGTTTATTGGTTCTGAGTTAACTGGGACCAACCACTTAACTGTTCCAGTGCTTCCATACCTTCGAGAACTTCATATAGAAGAGTGTTCTGGATTGATTAAATTCTCACCTGAAACAACCAACAGTGAGGTTTCAGTGCTTCCATCCCTTAGAGAACTTCATATAACAAGCTGTCCTGAATTGATTGAATTCTCACCTAATAAACTACCTAAACTTGAAATTTTACGGTTTGAAGATATGTGGGGATGGAAGATATGGTCAACCAAAGATGCAGTTTTTCCATGCCTTCGTGAGCTTTATATAAACAGTTGTCCCCAATTGGTTGAGGTCTCAGCTGAAGCACTACCTTTGCTAAGGGTTTTAAATATTTCTGTATGTGGTGGTGGTGTATTGAGAAGTCTGGTTGAGGCAGCTCCATCAATCACTATGTTGGATATACGGGATATTTCAGGGCTTACATATGAGGTGTGGAGTGGTGTCATGGAGCATATTGGGGCAGTTGAAGAAGTAAGCATTGAGGAGTGTAACGAAATAAGATACTTGTGGGAATCGGAAGAAGAAGCGAGTAAAGTTCTTGTGAGTATAAAGAAATTGAAAGTACATCATTGTTCAAACTTGGTGAGTTTAGGAGAGAAAGAAGAGGAGGATAAATTTGGGAGCAGCCTCTTGTCATCTCTTAGGACGTTGGAAGTATATGAGTGTGAAAAAATGGAGTGTTGTAATTGTCCAAATAGCATTGAAAGTTTGGAGATAAAATGGTGTAGTTCACTTACACATGTATCCTTCCCAACATCAGCAATACGAGAAGGAGGGCAGAAGCTTAAGTCACTTAAAATAGATGGTTGTAGGAAACTGATGGTAACAATCAACAACGCAAGCATGGGAATGCTTGAAAGAATGTATATAAGTAGATGGACCAATTTGAAATCAATGATGCAAATGGGTAACTTCATTTACCTTACTGAGTTGCATCTATATAATTGTCCAAGTCTTGAGTCATTTCCTGACATCCCACTACCTGTTCTCACCAAACTGACAATACTAAAATGTGAAAGAATGGAGTCATTTTCTGCCCATCAGATGAGTAATCTCACCTCATTAAAACAATTGGTGATCAAATATTGTCCAAGTCTTGAGTCATTTCCAGACATCCCAATGCCTGTTCTCACCTCTCTGAAAATAGTAGAATGTGAAAGAATGAAGTCATTTTCTGCTCATCAGATGAGGAATCTCACCCAGTTAAAACATCTGGAAATCACAAATTGTTCAAGCATTGATGTTTCCAGTCATGGTGGGGTTTGGCCCCCCAATTTGTGTTCCCTTGTAATAGGGTGGTTGAAGAATCCCATGTCAGAGTGGGGCCCTCAGAGTTTCCCATCTTCCCTTGTTGAGCTAGAGTTATATCATCAGCATGACGTGAAGAATTTTTGTGAATTGTCCCACCTATTATTACCTTCTTCTCTTACTAAACTTACAATCGTTCATTTTGTTAAACTGGAATCACTTTCAATGGGACTTCAACACCTCACCTCCCTCCAACATCTCTACATTTCCAATTGCCCAAAGCTGAAACATCTGCCAAAACACCTCACCTCCCTCCAACATCTCTTCATTTTGTATTGCCCAAAGATGAAACATTTGCCAAAACAGCTGCTGCCTTCACTTTTGAGTTTGAAGATCTGTGGATGCCCAAAACTGAGTAAAAGGTGTGAAGGAAGAGGCTCCCACTACTATCCCCTCATCTCTCATATCCCTGAAATCGATGTTGAGTTTGACTCAGGTACTTTTTTATTAAATAACCTTCTGTCTTCTTTTAGTTTTGATATGTGTAATTATTCAGAAAATATGATAATTATTTTTCCTTACTAGATGATGAATGAATTGAAAGAGGCTTCAGCTGTAGCCACATTTAATTGGGTTTCGAAAGAGGAACTGGGCATCTTGGCACAGCACCTAAGGACTGAGACAGTCAAAAGAGGAATTCAAGCAAACACAATGGCAGAACAAAATTGGTACACCAGTTTGTTTTCTATGTTTAACTGTGATGCAATGTATTTGTAATTATTCTTCTGATTATTGTTTGGTTTTGTTAATTGAGTTAGTAATTCATGTGATTATATGTTGAGGTAATTGTTTTTTGAATAGGATTAATTCGATTCAAAATTGAAGGAAACAATCTTAATAAGTTAACTAAAACTTCTACAAGGAGTCACATTTATAAATAAATTACTAGTGTGAACCACCTTTATGATGCATATAAGGTGTTTGATGAAATGCCTTAAGTGTGACTTTGGTATACTTTGGAAATTTTTGCTTTAGTTGTGTTCTAAACGTTATAATGAATATGAATACGCATGATGGAATATGCACATGCATGTATGATTTTCGTTAGGAGTCCTTGTTGAGTAAATGAACAAAAATCATGTAGAATGGAAGAACTTGGGAACAGGGGTCCGTAACGGGTCAAATGAGAGAATGTAACATTCATTTATATTATGTGGTATGAACGAATGCATAAATAAACATAACCAAGTTTGAAGGCAATATGGACTCTTATGCAAACATAGAGATTTTAAATGACCGTACGTGTGTTGAATGGTTAATTTTATAGGAATCTTGAACCATAACAAAGAGTATGTGTGACTTAAAGTGGTTGAAGATATGATCAAGGAATCCATACCAACTTTTTTACTTTCTTTCAGGTTGAAGATATGATCATGGAAAACAACACTATTCAATGATGGAGAAAGCATGGTTTTGTGAACCTAATGTGAAGACTTTTTGTCAAATGTCCCACCTATTCCCTCCAACATCTCACCATTTGGGGCTGCACAGCTGATACATCTGCCCAAAACTGAGAAAAAAACTGAGAAAAAGGTGTGAAGGAAGAGGCTCCCCACTACTATCCCCTCATCTCCCATATCCCTGAAATAGACTTTTACCCAGGTACCTATTTATTATATAACCTTTTGACTCCTTTTATATTTTTGACAGTTTACTCCAGGTAAATTATTCAGAAAAATATAAGATTTATTAAGATCTCTGACACAAGTTTTCTTTCCAGCTATTGACTGAATTGAAAGAGGCTAGAACATGACAATTGCAAAAATACAAAATGTTTTTTCTAGTCTTGAAAAGCCAAACTTTTTTACTTATTATTATTATTATTATTATTATTATTATTATTATTATTATTATTATTATTATTATTATTTTTTGCAGGTTTTGCTCTGTTAAACAGTATGTTCTATGGATATATCAAAATTTATGTGTGTTGAATGGCTAACTGAATAGGAATCTTGACTCGAACCATAACCACGAGTATGTGTGACTTAAGGAGCTTGAAGATATGATCAAGGAATCAAGACCAATAAGGTAACGACGTACAATGTTATATATGTAAAAGCATTATGTCGCTTTACAAACTGCAATGAAAAACTGAAAATGCAGTTTTTTTTTTCGTAACTTCTATTTTTCCTATGCTCATGCAAAAATGTGTTTTTTGAAAAACTGAAAATGCAGTTTTTTTTTTTTTTTTTTTTTTTTACAAACTACATTTTAGACTTTATTTGCAGGTTGTACCCTGATTGGTCAATTTAACCAGTCTATTCAAAGATGGAGAAAGTATGGTTTTATGAAGCTCAGATTTTCAGATTCACAGTTTGACTTTTTAAGTCACAGGTCAATTTACAAAAACAAAGTAAGTTAGTCTATATTCATTCTGTTGTAGATGAGGCCTCAGTTGTTCTCCACTTTATTCATTCAAAGATCAAGGTGTTTGAGCTATCAGAGTAACAACTAATTACCCTGTGTTTATGTAAGACATACAGGCATGAGTGTTTTTAGAAACTATTTTCATATAGGCGCATAATGTTCTTTACTTTTGTGCGTTGTATGATCATTGATAATGCACTGTTTCGATATAAGCCTTTAACTTTGTTGATTATGTATGAGAGGAACCATGAAAACTTAAAATTAATTAAGTTAATACAAAGGCTAAATGAAATGTGATCACGTGATTGGTATTTATATTAGAAAATCTCTATGATCAATTTAACTGTTCAATCCCTACAGTTACTGCAGATTTTCAAATTTTGGGCCTAATCACATGAGAAATTCATGAATGTAATTGCTTGTTTAATTGCTATGCAGGATACTTATGCCTTCTTGTCCCCCACTGAAGCTGCAGTTTGATAGTAGTTGGCAAAATCAGTGCTTTAAAGCGTGGATAATCAAAGACGGGGAAGAGTGCTTTAAAGTCCTTCGGCTAGGAAATTTCATATCCGAAACAGAATCGGAGGATAAAAGCCTGATATCAGATCGGCACAATCGGTAGCCACTGAGACAGGTGTGATCAAGGACAGTCCGAGGGTTGGCACCACAACTGTCACCAGGGATTTGGATGATGTCGCCTTTGTTAACGATCTTCAGATAATTTATACAAACGGGTCAAAATTTAGCAATTTGTAGTGAAAAGGGTCACGGGCTTGCTGAGGTGCTGAGCTAAAAAGTCTTTGCTAGAAGTTGGTGCTCTGATATATAAATTCAATAACCGGTATACACCTACACGAAACACCCTGATATTGTATTCTACCATTTGTCTGTGAAATATTACTGCTGCAGTTTGCTAAAGTTGACTTTTATGTAATTTATTTTGCTTTCATTTAAACAATAAATTTTACATACAATATCAAGACAGTTAAGTAAATTCTTCCAAAATTTTGTGATTTACTAAATGCGATTGGTTTGAAGTTATCTATTGCCTCCTTTTCAAATATTTTACCTTTAATCGAAGCAAAAAATATGAGATTTATTGGGATCTTTGTGACGTATTTTTTTCTTTCTTTCTTTCCAGATGATCACTGAATTGAAAGAAGAAAGAGTGTTGTTTGGATAAACACATTATGCAGACTTGAGAGTCACACCGGAAATGGAACTTGTAACGTCATCCATGTTGTAAGAGCTCATTACATAATTTACAAGTGTTAATCCTACTTTTGTTTGTGTAGCATGCAACATCTTTTATTATCTGAACTTTTCTAAACAGATCAAATATCGGTGTAAACAAGCATCCTGCACATATATGATATATCCACTGCCATCATCCCACTGAAACAGCAGTTAAGAGCAGCAGTTTGATGTTAGTTGACAAAATCAGTGCTTTATATTGTGAAATTTCATATCTGAAACAGAATCAGAAGATAAAATTGTTGACATCGGCTCAGAACAATCGGTGGTCCTGGAGACAGGTGTGATCCAGAGGGTTGGCATGGCAACTGTCACCAGGGATTTGGACGATGTCACCTCTGTTAACGGCTATTAGTGAAATAATCAAATGGGTCAAAATTTTGCAATTTGAAATGAAACGGGTCACGGCTGCGGTGTTGAGCTAAAAAGTCTTTGCTCTATGTAAGAGCTCATTACATAATTTACAAGTATTTTTTTTTTTTTGGAATATTCACATCCTTAACTCTTTGTTTATATGGTTTTTTTTTTTTAACATTATTTTGCTATGCTCATGACAATTGCAATTTTTTTCATTTTCTTTTTGTTTTCTTAATCTTAAAAAGTCAACCTTTGACTTTCTTTGCAGGTTGTACTCTGTTAACTAGTTCTATGAATATATCAAAATTTATGTGATTTTCTGAACCCGGAGGAAGACAACATATTCAAGGATGGAGAAAGCAGGTTTTGTGAAGCTCAGATTTTTATAGATTCAACATTTGACTTTTTTAGTCAAACGTCAACTCAAAATAATAAAGTAAGTTTTAATCTTTTTTCATTTTGTTGTAGATGAAGTCTGGGTTGTTTTCCCCTTCTTAGATCAATCTGTTTTGGTCATGCCAGTCTAATCCGTTTATGAACCGAGATCGAGGAAACTTACAAGTATAAACCAAAGCCTGGCCAACAATGCTTATTTCAGTCTGGTTACATACGGACACTTGGTTGCATCTAATATTCAAATTAATACTTACATGAGTTATTACTGTAAGTCCTATTTCTAAAGAGTTAAGTAAAATAGAAGAGGGCCTCGCCATGTAACCGCAATCCTTTGTTTCGTTTATAAAAGTCACATATTGCATGTAGTAGTCCGATCATGAATGAGAGAACTATTACAAAATAAAATGACGACCCCTTTTGACGGGTATTGTGCCATACCTTTGACATTCACAAGGACCGGCGTATAATCAAAATTCACTGGTTTCATATGCCTTAAGGGGTTAGCTTAACTTTAAGTGGTTAACACCTTGTTTATGATATCGTTTATAGTTTTTAGTATGACATGTAACATAATTTCAACTAGGTTGGTCAAATTAAAAAAAAAAAAAAAAAAAAAAAGAAGAATGTTGATTCTTATGTAGCGTTCGTGCCATAGATTGTAATAGAATTGGAATTGGAATTCACGCGAGAACTATAGTTTTCAATTTGGCAAATGGCAAGTGCCAACTTACAATTCACAATCAATTTTCATTGCATAATAAAACATGTAAAAGTTCATTTTATCCCTTTCTTAAACTGAGTTTGTTTTTTTTTTTTTTTCCAACTGGGGGTTTTTACACCTTTGACCCCACCAGAGATGATTATGCAAAGCCCAACTAGTATTATACTCTAACATTCCCTCTCAAGCTAACGTAAGTATCACATTTAGCTTGATTAATAATAAAAAAAAAAGGCTTTCATATTAGCCTGATAAATCTAAGATGGTCAGAGGGTCCGATCCAAATAACCCACTAGATGATCCATTAGTATGTGAATAGAAAGCCTGATCCAGTAGAAAAAATAAAATCTAATCTAAGGCCCAAGTGAGTCTGGTCTTTCATTATTTAGGCCCAAAGGAGACATGGGTAATCGCTTAATCCAATAGTGTGGCCCATATTGGAAGTGTGATAAGAAAGGCCGAATTTATTCCACTGGACTGAGCAAACCCAAAATATATTCAACCGTTCGCCACAAATTAATTTTTTTTTTTTGAACGGCAAGTGGTGTAACCGATGGAGCTTCGGCTAACACCCTGGGCCAACCTGTACTGATTACCCATTCTACCTGGATTGGGGATCTCCACAGGTGGAACCCCCACATGTGGTAAATATGGCTCCAACAAGAATTGAACCATTAACCTCCACATGACCTCCACTCTAGCTCCCCCAATTTTCACCAATTGAGCTACGCTTCATCGGCGCCACAAATTAATTTATATGCAAAAACATAATTTAGTACCTTTAGGCTCTTTGCATATTTGAGACGGTTGCTATCTAATCCATGAAATTTGGACAATGAATACCACTTATTCATAACTCATTTAAACACTTACCATATATATTCTTAAATATAATTCATTTAGAAAATCAAGTTATTAGTAACAGAAAAAAAAAAATGTAATCAAATCTTAGCAAAGAAAAACCACAACGAAGTTATACATTTTGGAACAGAAATGTTATAATATGTCAGTGAAGCTAATACACGACACTACACATGCGTATGGCATGGGAGTTTTATGGTATTGAAGTGATGATGGATACGTGACTTTATGGGCGAGCCCTGATAAAAAGTGTCTCCTTACATTTCTATAGGGTATTTTAAGAGCATCGATTCACGAAGAGGAGTATATGGTTATACTACCAGTTTTGGGCACCATGAGGGGTGCTAAAGCGGCCACCTGATATTGGAGGGGGCATGTTAACACCACGATACGGGGGCGCTAACTGTGGATTCAGGGAACATATGCGAGGCCAACCAAGGGCGTTAAGGGCGCTAACAGTGGATTCAGGAAACGAAACCTCTTTGCTAGAATCTGGTGTTTTTGGACGACAAGGTGAGAAAAAGAAACTGCTTGACCAGCTGTTAGCTGGCGAATCATCTAAGGAAAAGCTTAGCATAATACCCATAGTTGGAATGGGAGGGGTTGGTAAGACCACTCTGGCTAGACTTTTGTATAACGATACACAAGTGAAGGATCACTTTGAACTCCTAGTATGGATTTGTGTTTCTGATGATTTTGATATATTCAAGATTAGCAAAACTATATTTCAAGCTGTGTCCGGGGAAAAGAAGGAATCTGAAGTTGTAAATCAACTTCGAAGGGGAGAAAGCAAGGAAATTAAAGATTCGAATCAGCTTCACAAGGGAGAAAGCACGGAAGTTAAAGATTTAAATCAGCTTCAACAGGCTCTAACCGAACAATTTAAAGACAAACGATTTCTACTGGTACTTGATGACGTGTGGACTGAGAACTATGATGATTGGGAAAAACTTGTGCGCCCATTTCATTCAGGGTCTCCCGGAAGTAGGGTAATCATCACAACTCGTAAGAAGGAACTGTTCAACATGTTGGGTTTTGATCATCTAGACACATTGGATAGTTTGTCATCAGAAGATGCTTTGTCTTTATTTGCTTTTCATGCCTTGGGTGTGGATACCTTTGATTCATACCCAACACTTAAGGAAAAGGGTGAAGCTATTGTGAAAAAGTGTGGTACTTTGCCTTTGGCTTTAAAAGCAATTGGTAGGTTGCTGAGGAAAAAAACACTAGAAAAATGGGATGATGTGCTAAAAAGTGAAGTATGGGATTCAAAGTATGTTGGTGATCTTTCTGCGGATTGGAAGGCGATTTTTCCAGCCCTTATGATAAGCTACCATGATCTCTCAGCAAATTTGAAGCGGTTGTTCGCATATTGCTCCTTGTTCCCTAAGGACTTCTTGTTTAACAAAGAGGAGTTAGTCTTATTGTGGATGGCGGAAGGATTTCTAAACCAATCAACTGCAACCAAGTCACAAGAAGACTTTGGCCGAGAAGATTTTGAAGCATTGTTATCTAGAACCTTTTTTCAGCGTGCACCTAATGATGAATCGTTATACGTGATGCATGACCTGATGAATGACTTGGCCACATTTGTTTCTAAAGAATTCTTTTTAAGGTTTGAGAATCATACCCAGCTAGGTAATGAAGCTTTGACAAGGTACCGTCATATGTCATTTGTTCATGAAAAATATGAAGCTTACCAAAAGTTTGAGCCATTTAAAAGGGCTAGAAGTCTCAGAACATTGATGGCAGTATCTATGAATCATAATCCGAACCAGTTTTACTTTTCCAGTAAGATTTTGGTTGACTTACTTCCTCAATTACCACTATTAAGGGTCCTTTCTTTGAGTGGATGTAGGATGAGAGAGGTACCGGATTTCATTGGTAGTTTGAAGCACTTGAGGTATCTTAACTTATCTCATATTGACATCGAAATATTACCAGAGAATATTGGTAATCTTTTTAATCTGCAGACGCTAATCATTTGTGGCTGTGAGTCTTTGACTACGTTGCCTAGAAGCTTCTCAAAGCTCGAAAAGTTGCGACATTTTGACATTAGGGATACTCCGAGTTTGAACAAGCTTCCCTTGGGGATCCGTGAGCTGAAAAGCCTACAAATTTTCACCAATATGGTCGTTGGAAGAGACAATGGCTTTGCTATAACCGAGCTTATGGGATTAAATAATCTCTATGGGGAACTTTCCATTAAAGGGTTGTGCAAAGTGCAAAGCATAATGGATATTCATGCGACAAAATTATCTCTTAAAAGGCTTACTAAGTTAGAGCTGAATTGGGGCGATGGTCCTCAACATGGAACACTTGAAAAAGAGGTTTTGAAAGAGCTAAAACCTGATAATGAATGGTTGAAGGAGCTTTCAATTGCTTCATATCCGGGAATAGAGTTTCCAATATGGGTTGGACATCCCTCTTTTGATAAGTTGGTTCATATGTCGATAAAGGGCTGTGTAAATTGTAAATCTCTGCCACCACTTGGGCAACTACCTTCACTTAAGGAGTTGTTTATAGGTGACATGCCTAATGTTAAATTCATAGGTTCTGAGTTCACTGGGACCAACCAGTTTACTGTTTCTGCCTTCCCTTCACTGGAAATCCTAACGTTTAGAAATATGAAGGGGTGGGAGGTATGGTCAACCAATAACGAGGTTTTTGATGCAGTGTTTCCATGCCTTCGGGAGCTTCAAATAGAAGATTGTCCCCAACTGATTGAAGTCTCACTCAAACCATTACTTTCAGTTAAGATTCTACGGTTTAAAAATATGTGTGGGTGGAAGGGATGGTCAACCAACAACGAGGTTCTAGTGCTTCCATACCTTCGAGAACTTCATATAGAAAAGTGTCCCGAATTAATTAAATTCTCACCTAAAACCGCCAATAGTGAGGTTTCAGTGCTTCCATCCCTTAGAGAACTTCATATAAAAAGCTGTCCCAATTTGATTGAATTCTCACCTAAACTACCTAAACTTGAAATTTTAGTGTTTGTAAATATGTTGGGATGGAAGATATGGTCAACCAAAGATGCAGTTTTTCCATGCCTTCGTGAGCTTTATATAGCTGGTTGTCCCCAATTGGTTGAGGTCTCAGCTGAAGCACTACCTTTACTAAGGGTTTTAGAAATTAGAAGATGTGACCATGGTGTATTGAGAAGTCTGGTTCAGGCTGCTCCATCAATCACTATGTTGGGTATATGGGATATTTCAGGGCTTACATATGAGGTGTGGAGTGGTGTCATGGAGCATATTGGAGCAGTTGAAGAAGTAAGCATTCGGAACTGTGATGAAATAAGATACTTGTGGGAATCCGAAGAAGAAGCGAGTAAGGTTCTTGTGAATATAAAGAAATTGAAAGTAGATAATTGTTCAAATTTGGTGAGTTTAGGAGAGAAAGAAGAGGAGGATAAATTTGGGAGCAGCCTTTTGTCATCTCTTAGGACGTTGGAAGTATATAAATGTAACAAAATGGAGCGTTGTTATTGTCCAAATAGCATTGAAAGTTTGCAGATAGAAAGGTGTAGTTCACTTACACATGTATCCTTCCCAACATCAGCAACAGGAGGAGGAGGAGGGCAGAAGCTTAAGTCACTTGAAATATGTATTTGTGAGAAACTAATGGAAGTGCTTGAAATCATAAATATAATGGAGTGGACCAATTTGAAATCAGTGATGCAATTGGGTAACTTCATTTACCTTACTAAGTTGTATCTATACGATTGTCTAAGTCTTGAGTCATTTCCTGACATCCCACTGCCTATTCTCACTGATCTGACAATAGTAAAATGTAAAGAATGAAGTCATTTTCTGCCCATCAGTTTAGGAATCTCACCCAGTTAAAATGTTTGAAAATCAAATATTGTCCAAGTATTGATGCTTCCAGTCATGGTGGGGTTTGGCCCCCCAATTTGTGTTCCCTTGAAATAGGGGGATTGAAGAAGCCAATGTCAGAGTGGGGCCCTCAGAGTTTCCCATCTTCCCTTGTTGACCTACAGTTATATGATGAAGCTGATGTGAAGAATTTTTGTCAATTGTCCCACCTATTCCCTTCTGCTCTTACATCTCTGTACATATACGGATTTGATAATCTGGAATCAGTTTCAATGGGACTCCAACACCTAACGTCCCTCCAACTTCTCCACATTGATGAATGCCCAAAGCTGAAACATTTGCCAAAACACATCACCTCCCTCCAACATCTCACCATTTCGTGGTGCCCAAAGATGAAACATCTACCAAAACACTTGCTGCCTTCACTTTTGAGTTTGCAAATCGAAGGATGCCCAAAACTGGAAAAAAGGTGTGAAGGAAGATACTATCCCCTCATCTCTCATATCCCTCAAATCGATATTGACTCAGGTATTTTTTTATTTTTTTTTATTAAGTAACCTTTTGTCTCCTTTTAGTTTTGATATGTGTAAATTAATATGAGATTTATTTTTCCTTTCTAGATAGTGAATGAATTGAAAGAGGCAAGAAGATACAGAAAATGCATGTTGGGAAGACGCTAGTGTGACATCTCCAAATTTAGGTATGTCCATATTCAAATTTATTTTTTAGTCTAATCCGTTTATGAACCGAGACCGAGGAAACTTATAAGTATAAACCAAAGCCTGGCCAACAATGCTTATTTCAGTCTGGTTACATACGGACACTTGGTTGCATCTAATATTCAAATTAATACTTACATGAGTTATTACTGTAAGTCCTATTTCTAAGAGTTAAGTAAAATAGAAGAGGGCCTCGCCATGTAACCGCATTCCTTAGTTGGTTTTGTTTATAAAAGTCACATATTGCATGTAGTAGTCCGATCATGAATGAGAGAACTATTACAAAATAAAATGACGACCCTTTTGACGGGTATTGTGCCATACCTTTGACGTTCACAAGGACCAACGTATAATCAAAATTCACTGGTTTCATATGCCATAGGGGATTAGCTTAACTTTAAGTGGTTAACACCTTGTTTATGATATCGTTTATAGTTTTTAGTATGACATGTAACATAATATCAACTAGGTTGGTCAAATTAAAAAAAAAAAAAAAAAGAAGAAGAATGTTGATTCTTATGTAGCGTTCGTGTCATAGATTGTAATAGAATTGGAATTGGAATTCACGCAAGAACTACAGTTTTCAATTTAATGGCAAGTGCCAACTTTACAATTCACGATCAATTTTCATTGCATAATAAAACATGTAAAAGTTCGTTTTTTATCCCTTTCTTAAACGAGTTTTGTTTTTCAACTGGGGGTTTTGCACCTTTGACCCCACCAGAGATGATTATGCAAAGCCCAACTAGTATTATACTCTAACATTCCCTCTCAAGCTAACGTAAGTATCACATTTAGCTTGATTAATAATAAAAAAAAAAAAAAAAAAAAAAGCTTTCATATTAGCCTAATAAATCTAAGATGGTCAGAGGGTCCAATCCAAATAACCCACTAGATGATCCATTAGTATGTGAATAGAAGCCTGATCCAGTAGAAAAAATAAAATCTAATCTAAGGCCCAAGTGAGTCTGGTCTTTCATTATTTAGGCCCAAAGGAGACAGTTTACTATCCCCTCATCTCCCATATCCCTGAAATTGACTTTTACCCCAAGTACCTATTTATTATATAACCTTTTGACTCCTTTTATATTTTTGACAGTTTACTCCAGGTAAATTATTCAGAAAAATATGAGATTTATTAAGATCTTTGACACATATTTTTCTTTCCAGCTATTGACTGAATTGAAAGAGGCTAGAACATGACAATTGCAAAAATACAAAATGTTTTTTCTAGTCTTGAAAAGCCAAACTTTTTTACTTATTATTTTTATTATTATTATTATTTTTTGCAGGTTTTGCTCTGTTAACAGTATGTTCTATGGATATATCAAAATTTATGTGTGTTGAATGGCTAACTGAATAGGAATCTTGACTTGAACCATAACCACGAGTATGTGTGACTTAGGGAGCTTGAAGATATGATCAAGGAATCAAGACCAATAAGGTAACGACGTACAAGGTAGGTGTTTCTTCATTCCATATTCGTTATAGAATGTTATATATGTAAAAGCATAATGTCGCTTTACAAACTGCAATGAAAAACTGAAAATGCAGTTTTTTTTTTTTTTCGTAACTTCTATTTTTCCTATGCTCATGCAAAAATGTGTTTTTTGAAAAACTGAAAATGCAGTTTTTTTTTTTTTTTACAAACTCCATTTTAGTCTTTATTTGCAGGTTGTACCCTGATTGGTCAATTTAACCAGTCTATTCAAAGATGGAGAAAGTATGGTTTTATGAAGCTCAGATTTTCAGATTCACAGTTTGACTTTTTAAGTCACAGGTCAATTTACAAAAACAAAGTAAGTTAGAAACTATTTCCATATAGGCGCATTCAGTTGTTCTCCACTTTAGTCAAATTAAACAGATCTTTACCTTAAGCTCAAGTTGTTTGAGCTATTAGAGTAACAACTAATTAGCCTATGTTTATGTAAGACATGCAGGCCTGAGTGTTTTTAGAAACTATTTCCATATAGGCGCATGATGTTCTTTACTTTTGTGCATTGTATGATCATTGATAATGCACTATTTCGATATAAGCCTTTAACTTTGTTGATTATGTATGAGAGGAACCCTGAAAACTTAAAATTAATTAAGTTAATACATAGGCTAAATGAAATGTGATCACATGATTGGTATTTATATTAGAATTTTAAGTGTTGTAAAATATTTTAAATTTCTATGATTAATTTAACTGTTCAATCTCTACACTTACTGCATAATTACCAAACATATTTTAAATTCTCGGAGACGGGCCTGGAGATGAGGATAGTGATGTAGGATCACATGAGAAATTCATGATTGTAATTGCTATATAGGTCTCCCACTAAAGCTGCAGTTAGATAATAATTGGCAAAATCAGTGCTTTAAAGTCCTTCGGCTAGGAAAGCTCATATCCGAAACAGATCAGAGGATAAAAGCCTAGGTATCAGATCGGCACAATCGGTAGCCACTGAGACAGGTGTGATTTGGATGATGTCACCTTTGTTAACGACCTTCAGAGAATTTATACAAATGGGTCAAAATTTAGCAACTTGTAATGAAAAGGGTCACCGGCTTGTAGAGGTGTTGAGCTAAAAAGTTATTGCTACAAGTTGGTGCTCTGATATATAAATTCAACAATCGGTATACACCTACACGAAACACCCTGATATATTGTATTCAACCATTTGTCGGTGAAATATTACTGCGGCAGTTTGCTAAAGTTGACTTTTATGTAATGTATTTTGTTTTCATTTAAACAATAAATTTTACATACAATCTCAAGACATTTAAGTAAAGTCTTACAAAATTTTGTGATTTACTAAATGCCATTGGTTTGAAGTTTTCTATTCATCTCCTTTTTCAAATATTTTACTTTTAATCGAAGCAAAAAATATGAGATTTATTGGGATCTTTGTGACATTTTTTTCTTTCTTTCCAGATGATCACTGAGCTGAAAGAAGAAAGAGTGTTGGATAAACACATTATGCAGACTTGTAACATCATCCATGTAAGAGCTCATTACGTAATTTACAAGTTTTAATCCTACTTTTGTTTGTGTAGCATGCAACATCTTTTATTATCTTAACTTTTCTAAACATAGTCTTAAGATATTAAGTAATAGCAATATGCAACAACAAGTGCATAAATCTGCAACTGTAAATTTCATTAAAATAAATTGTATCTGAATAAAACAGATCATATATCGGTGTAAACAAGCATCCTGCACATATATCCACTGCCATCGTCCCGCTGAAGCAACAGTTTGATGTTAGTTGACAACATCAGTGCTTTACAGTGTGAAATTTCATATCCGAAACAGAATCAGAAGATAAAATTGCTGACATCGGTTCAAAACAATCAGTGGTCCCGGAGACAGGTGTGATCAAGGACAATCAAGAGGGCTGGCATGGCAACTGTCACCAGGGATTGGACGATGTCACCTCTGTTAACGGCTATTAGTGAATTAATCAAATGGGTCAAAATTTTGCAATTTGAAATGAATTGGCTCACGTGCTGCTTGAGGTGTTGAGCTAAAAAGTCTTTGCTGCAAGTTGGTGCTCTGATGTACGTATTCAACCACTGGTCAGACTTGAGGTGAACCAGAAACAGGACTTATTGTAACATCTTCCATGTAAAAGTTCATTACATAATTTACAAGTCCTTTTTTTTGGGAATATTCACATCCTAAAGTCTTTGTTTATATGGTTAATCCCACTTTTGTTCAGTGTAGCATGCAACATTTTTGTTTTCTTTTTGTTTTTTTAATCTTAAAAAGTCAACCTTTTACTTACTTTGCAGGTTTTACTCTGTTAACTAGTTCTATGGATATATCAAAATTTATGTGATTTTCTGAACCCGGAGGAAGATGACATACTCAAAGATGGAGAAAGCATGGTTTTATGAAGCTCAGATTTTTAAAGATTCAACAGTTGACTTTTTTAGTCATAGGTCAACTCAAATAATAAAGCAAGTATTAATCTTTTTTCATTTGGTTGTAGATGAAGTCTGGGTTGTTTTCCCCTTCTTAGATCAATCTGTTTTAGTCTGGTTACAACCCGGACACTTGGTTGCGTCTAATATTCAAATTAATACCTGTATATGTCAGTGTTTATATATCACTTTGTCACTATTTATATAAATTCTGAAACTGAGTTAACAGTTATAGCCTACAAACTAGACTGTTCATCATCATAAAATACAACTTATAATATCTATCTTGAGTCGTTTTAGAATTACTTGTTTGTAAAACTAATTGATGTACGATCACATGAGAAAGTCATATGTGCATTTAAATGAGTATTGAGCTTTAATACTCAAATGTAAATGCGTTTTAATTGCAATGCAGGATCCTTATGCCTTCTTTTCAATATGCACCTCCCAGTGAAGCATCATTTTATGGGAATTGACAAGAAAAGTATTTTATAGTGTTGATAATCAAAAAGAGGAAGAGTGGGTACAGTCCTTTGGATAAATGCCCTGACGACATTGGATTGGAGCAATTGGTAGTCCTGAAGACAGGTGTGATCAAGGACCATCCGAGGGTTGGCATGACAACGGTCACCAGGGATTTGGATGATGTCATCTCTTTTAATGTTCATCAGTGAATTAATACAACGGTTCAAAAATTAGCAATTTGAAACCAAACTAGTCTCGGGCTTGTTGAGCTAAAAGTCTTTGCCGCAAGTTGGTGCTCTGATATATGTATTCAACCATTGGTCTGTGAAATATTATTGCTGCAGTTTGCTAAAGTTGACTTTAATTTTGATTATCAAACCATTAGTTTGTGAAATTAGTAATCATTTGATGAAAGTTACATAAAATTAATCAAAGCAACATCATGAAAATGTTTTTATAAGATAACCCTAACATATTACAGAGAGTCACAAGAACAATAACACAGACAAAACAATATAATAAAAATTTTGACCATTTGATTCCAACCCATTTATTTTGCCAAAGGCTAGTTATTTCATTCATAGTCTATGTTCATTCTTTTCGCACGTCTTATATTCTTATTTATTCGGTTCTTCATTCTTAAACTTTAAAATAAATCAACTAGGCCGGCAAGATTCAAAAGGAATATTATTATTATTATTATTATTATTATTATTATTATTATCAGTGTTTTGATGATTTCGATTCGTACACTAAATATGTTACAAGTTTACTTAAATATCAATTCAAATACTCTGCTTCATAAACAAATGCTTTACTGATAGTGTTAGGTTATTTAGATGAGTTATTACTGTAAGTCCTATTTCTAAAGAGTTAAGTAAAATAGAAGAGGGCCTCGCCATGTAACCGCATTCCTTAGTTTGTTTCGTTTATAAAAGTCACATATTGCATGTAGTAGTCCGATCATGAATGAGAGAACTATTACAAAATAAAATGACGACCCCTTTTGACGGGCATTGAGCCATACCTTTGACATTCACAAGGACCGGCGTATAATCAAAATTCACTGGTTTCATATGCCTTAGGGGATTAGCTTAACTTTAAGTGGTTAACACCTTGTTTATGATATCGTTTATAGTTTTTAGTATGACATGTAACATAATATCAACTAGGTTGGTCAAATTAAAAAAAAAAAGAAGAATGTTGATTCTTATGTAGCGTTCGTGTCATTGATTGTAATAGAATAGGAATTGGAATTCACGCAAGAACTACAGTTTTCAATTTAATGGCAAGTGCCAACTTTACAATTCACAATCAATTTTCATTACATAATAAAACATGTAAAAGTTCGTTTTTATCCCTTTCTTAAACGATTTTTTTTTCCAACTGGGGGTTTTGCACCTTTGACCCCACCAGAGATGATTATGCAAAGCCCAACTAGTATTATACTCTAACATTCCCTCTTAAGCTAACGTAAGTATCACATTTAGCTTGATTAATAATAATAAAAAAAGGATTTCATATTAGCCTGATAAATCTAAGATGGTCAGAGACATGGGTAATCGCCTAATCCAATAGTGTGGCCCATATTGGAAGTGTGATAAGAAAAGCCGAATTTATTCCACTGGACTGAGCAAACCCAAAATATATTCAACCGTTCGCCACAAATTAATTTTTTTTTGAACGGCAAGTGGTGCAACCGATGGAGCTTCGGCTAACACCCTGGGCCAGCCTGTACTGATTATCCATTCCACCTGGATTGGGGATCTCCACAGGTGGAACCCCATATGTGGTAAATATGGCTCCAACAAGAATTGAACCCTTAACCTCCACATGACATTCACTCTAGCTCCCCCAATTTTCACCAATTGAGCAAGCCTACATTGGCGCCAAAAATTAATTTATATGCAAAAACATAATTTAGTACCTTTAAGCTCTTTGCATATTTGAGACGGTTGCTATCTAATCCATGAAATTTGGACAATGAATACCACTTATTCATAACTCATTTAAACACTTACCATATATATTCTTAAATATAAATTCATTTAAAAAATTAAGTTATTAGTAACAGAAAAAAAAAATGTAATCAAATCCTAGCAAAGAAAAACCACAACGAAGTCATACATTTTGGAACAGAAATGTTATAATATGTCACGACACTACACATGCGTATGGCCTGGGAGTTTTATGGTATTGAAGTGATGATGGATACGCGACTTTATGGGCGAGCCCTGATAAAAAGTGTCTCCTTACATTTCTATAGGGTATTTTAAGAGCATCGATTCACGAAGAGGAGTATATGGTTATACTATCAGTTTTGGGCACCGTGAGGGGTGCTAAAGAGGCCACCTGATATTGGAGGGGCATGTTAACACCACGATACGGGGGCACTAACTGTGGATTAAACATACCAAGGGCGTTAAGGGTAAAGGTTGGTTTTTTATTTTTATATATTAATTTATTAAACATACCAATCGTTTAGCTCCACCTCGCTATTTATATTTCCAATTTTTTTTATTATTCACACCACAACATTTTATACTCTTACAACACACCTTAGTGGTGTGAAAGGTGAAAAAAGGTCTGTAAGGAGCAACATTTTTTATCCACCTTTAGGGACTAGAAATTGAATACATAAAAACTAGAGAGAAAGAAGTATATTCACGTCCAAGCTATCGTTCATCCATTCCATAGTGAATGTTAATGCTACGGAAGTTTACACACATTACACAAGTAGTCCTTGATGCTTAATGCTCGACAACAACAATCCAACTAGTTTTTACTCTAACAAATAGTTACCAACGTTCATTATCCCCAAGAGACATGGTGTTGTGGTAAAGCACATCGTTACTATCTTAGAGGTGGATTTGTTCAAATCCTGCAAGGTACATGTATAGGAGGAGTATCTTGGCGTGGTAAAAGCAATGAAGATAAGAACTAGGCTTCCTTTGGAGGTCGCGAGTTTTAATCTGAGCCACACGGGGGTTTTGTCCAACCTACGTTACGCCAGAGAATTTCGACTCTTGTGGTGGCGCAACTGGTATCAAGTGGTATCAGGGGTTATGGTTCCTCTGAGGACGCGGTTTGGGCCCGTTAAGCGGGTGTTATGCCCTTTATGAAGAAACTATGTGGATTCTCAAACCGGGTTCAGTCTCACAAGCCGACCTGCGACTACCCATTCTAAAAAAGTCGTTGTTCTAAAAAAAAAAGTTAGCCTCTCACGAAAGACTACATTAAACTGCGATCCAAACGCTTTGATTTTTTTTTTTAAACCGCAATCCAAACACTCCCTTTTGACGTTAATCGAAATCGAAATTTTGACATTAATCGAAATAAATCACATATAAATAACCAAAACTCCATCACCAAACATCCTGAGACCTGAATCACCACTCACTCTTCTCTTTTGCTTTCTTTTCTTTTTTTTTTCTTTTTTTTTTTAAGGCAAAACTTTCTCATTCACAATGTAACCCTTTCGTTTATGCAATGGTTAGTCTTTCATACTTCATGTCTTTGTTATTCAGTTGAATTTTGGTTAATTTTATGTCTCTTTATGGATTTTGGTATTTAAGGTTTACTGAGGTTAAATCAGTTACGAAAATAAATCAAAGATTGTTGCTAGTCACTTTTTATGGCCTATTGAACTGAATATATATATATACCTTGTTTCAATAATCTATTTTTAAAGAGAGTCCAATTTGCCATTGATTCCATATTCATAATAATTTTAAATTCAAAGAACAGAAAAAAAACACGTCAGTGATGACTCAATAGGTGATGGGTTTGTTTTACCTTATTTAATTCTTTCAATGGCCGCTTATCTTGACTTGAAGTGATTATTATTATAAATAATATTAAAAAGCAAAGATTCGTGTGAGGAGCAGTTACTGTTTCGCTCAATACAACCGGCCAATGTATACGTACAAGCCCGGTGATGCGTGTCTCTCTTCCCCAAATTGCTTTGTATCCCTCTGTAGATGTTCACCTTCTCTCATCTCTTCAACCACTTTGTCTCTGTTTCTGTTCTATGTTTGTGCGCGTTTGTCCAACCGATTGACTTTAGACCGGCCAGATCTGGGTCGTTGTCGGTTTACCATCGTCATGCGGCTATCGTCAGATTTGGATGAGGGATTATTGGATGCCTCATCATGCTTTACGCCGCTGCTACCTTTTCCGGTAACCAAAGGTGGCTGGTGGCGATGGTTTGCTTGCCTGATTCTAGTCTCTTCGCGACCTCCCTCTTGCGATTCCAGATTCACCGCCCCTGGCGCCTCGTTCCACCCTGTCGCCTACCCCATATGTTACGTATAGAAGGTGGTGCAAATGACACTTTTTAGGGGTTCTGGCCAGACGCGGCGGCTGGCCATGGTGGTGCTTTTGGTTTCAGTCTCGGCTATAGATAGTTGCGATTTGTGGGTTGTTGTGATGAGTTGAAAGTATTTTCTGACAATTGATGATGATGATGGCATGGCAAAGATGGTGGATTTTAGCCTGCAACCTGCTTTGCAGCCAGCTTTTCGGTAAACTCTGAACCACAAAAATCTCACTTTCTTTTGAATTGTTGGATTTTGTTATGTTTGTTTGAGGTTAGGGATTTGTTTCGCGGTTCATATTTCTGTTTTCATCTGTTTGCTGATTTGATATTGCTAAACCGTTGCCATTATCGAATGTTTATTTGCTTGACGATGATACGGCTTTGCTTATGTTGATAAGGCTGTGATGAGTTCGATAGTCTGATTCTATAATGACGAATGAGGATGTCGCTTTGGCGTAGCAAAGTTGGAGGATGGCAGGTGTTTACCTGCAACCCCCTTGTTGCCATGGTGGTGCATCTCCTCAGTAACTCTGAGCCTTAGCTGACTTTTCGCGCCAGCTGTCGACTGCTGTCATCGAGTACAAACAACAAAACTTCAGCTACTTTTACATATACACACTTCACATGTGAGTGGGCCACTGGGCCGCTTCTCTACCTATTTGTGCAACACTTTAAAGCTTAGTTATTTTGGATGTAAGACTCTAATGTGCACGTTGCGTGACACAGCTTCTGGCCGAAATTGGCGCGCAGGTAGGTCCGGCCAATGTGTGTTAGTCCGGTGTCGTTTTCAGCCGTTAACAAAAGTGCCAGCTTATTATGCCGATGCTACAACGTTAGTTTGTGGCTTTCCAGTTTAGGTGTGCTTATTGGTGACTATTTGTGCACTCACAACGCAACTGGCTGATGTACTGTGTTCCTTTGTTTGTTATTTGTTTATTTTTCACTGTCTGAGCCTATTGTGTGCTTTCAGTGATCTGTAGATAGCGGTTATAAAAGTTGTTTGTTCTGGCCTTACATCTTCATGTTTGGTAGTCATCTTATCGAACGACATCCTGTTTTGTTGTGGTGACTGTTCATGAACGACCCTTTTGGTTTATGATAGAACTTAAGCCATTGGTTTATTGACCCTTGTATGCCCTTTAATGATTAGAGGGTGCAATTGTTTCTACATGTTTTTATGTATTTCAGTGTTTTGCAGCTCTCAGAAGTAGCCGGAATGTTCGTTTAGTCAACGACTCGCTATACGCAGGTAACGGGTCAAATTGAACCGATTGTTTCTTTACTTTCTTTTGTTTTTAAATGTTTGTTTTGCAGCTACCAGAGGTAGGCGCGGATAGTTGTGGTGTTATTGTTTTTAAATGTTTGTTTGCGTAGACTGCAAAGAATTGCATAATCAAGCTAACGTGTCCAAACAAGCTATTCAGTTGCCGATCATGTTGTAGTCGTTTAAATTGTTGTTGAAAAGCAATCCATTGGAATTTGATCCAACCAGTTAATAGATGTGTTTGGAACTACCTACCATAATGATGAATTTCATGAGTGTGTATTAAGTACGTCTCACATTTGGAATCATGTGTGTTTCTGTTTCTGTTTCTTTACTAGCTTAAGGAAGGAGGCCAGCAGAGGAGCTTGGTCACCCCAATATTCACCACTGATTTAGTGCATAAGTGAAAAAAAAAGCTTTATTTTGAACCCCTCGTCAAGATCGAGAGATGTACAAATGTAATGCTATTGTACGTTGTATTGGATTTCAAGCTCTATATTAGAAATTTACAAATTGGAATCGCATTAGTTACAAAGCTATAACAACATTTGCATTTCGCATCATGGATAGGTGCTATAAGTCAAAGTAGAGATCTGGGTGGTTATGTAGTTATACTGTCCCTTTGCGCCATGTTCGGTCTAGCCCATGATGTATGCTGAGCCATTGCATTTTTTCCCTTTGCTAAATTTTAAGGTACTTATTTGGTTTACAAAATGTTGGGAGTAGGAAATGGCAGGCGTTCTAGAATAATTATTCGGTGTAGGAGATGGCAGGTTGCGGCTTTGTTGTATATGTTGTATAACATATCGACGTTAACGACTTCAACGTTTTATAACGCGTGTAATGAACCTAGGTTGTGACGTTCCGTAGCTCTGTTTCCAGCGGGTCAAATATGGGGTCTCCCGTCGTCCCTGTCGCGGCAACGTGCGGCGGGTATAAAAGTATTTATTATAAAACCATAACTGTGCAGACTGCACTCATCTCATCTGCTACATTCCTCTCATACACATCAATTACTTGAAGTATTAATTCCCAGTTAACAATGGCTGATGCAACCCCACCCCTTATAGTGTGGTGGTAAAGGTGTTGAGGTTTTAAAAGATAGGTTAAGAGTTCATGCCTTAAAAGAGGCAAAAAAAAAAAATAGTGTATTTAAAGGAGGAGAAATTAGCCGTTAAAGAAAACAATGGCGGCGGCTGCTGCTGCACTTGTCAAAGTCATCTTTGAGAAGCTTGCTGACGAAGACTTCAAGAAGTACGTTCGCTCTCAGGGTCTTCACTCTGAGCTCGAGAATCTGGGGAGAAAACTTATCGTCCCAACTTGCTGGCCCAGGAATTAGGAGCAAGCACAAGCAAGGTATAGAACCAAGCTTCGCCACTGGAGGAGAGACCGAAGCCGTAGTAGACCGAACGGCTTGAAAGACCGCTGCCGGAGAGTGAATTCCGGTGGGATAAAGAGAAAGACCGTTTCCTAAGAGGAAGAACATAAGCCGTGACAGACCGAACGATGTGACCGAAGACCAAATGTGTTCTCTTCGCAGGAAAGAAAAGACCGAAGAACGCGTCAAAGACCGTAGGCGTGAGACCGTGGGTGTGACAATGACCGAAGGTTCACACCAAGATAGACCGAGAAAGACCGAAGACCGATTGTGAACAAAGACCGAAAGTGTTCACATTAGGCCGAGGCGTGAGCAGAAGACCGAAAGGGTTCACATTAGAATGAGAAAGAGGAAGACAGAACCTGCGTGGTTCTTGTGTCAAGACCGAGATAGTGAAGATTAAGGGGGTGATTGTTGGAATTAATCTTGACTCAAGTGTTTATTATTTAGTTTTATTATTTGGTATTTAGTTTGTTTTATTTAGAAATTTAATAATAGTAGAAAGTCAAGTAGGTTGACCGAATTATGTGGAGGAAAAATGGACGTTGGAGAGTGGAGCTAGAAAGTGGGATAGTTTGTTATTTCCATTGGATCTTTGAGTTCATTGTAGGCTTATATATAGCCATGTCCTTTTCATAATAAATTATCAGTAACTTTCTTTTCCATTCCATATTATCTTCTACAAGTTCCATTCACATTTATATATACATAAGTAAATTTAGCGTGTGTTAGTTTAAGGGCCTGAACCAACAATACACATGTCAGACTTGAGGGTAACACCAGAAATAGGACTTATTGTAACATCTTCCATGTAAGAGCTCATTACATAATTTACGAGTCTTTTTTTTTTTTTTGAAATATTCACATCCTTAACTCTTTGTTTATATGGTTAATCCCACTTTTGTTTGTGTAGCATGCATCATTTTTATCCACTACAATCCATGGTTTTTTTAAACATTATTTTGCTATGCTCATCACAATTGCAAGTTCTTTTTATTTTCTTTTTGTTTTTTTAATCTTAAAAAGTCAACCTTTGACTTTCTTTGCATATTTTACTTTGTTAACTAGTTCTATGGATATATAAAAATTTATGTAATTTTCTGAACCCAGAGGAAGCCAACAATATTCAAGGATGGAGAAAGCATGGTTTTGTGAAGCTTAGATTTTTACGGACTCAACAGTTGACTTTGCAGTCGTAGGTCAACTCACAAAAACTAAAAACGGGTGGGTGGGGTTGGGGGAGCCTGCATTCGAACATGAAGAAGGGGAATGGGTTGTAGCCCGGTTCCCGGATTTCACGAACCAATGGGTTAAACCATGGTTTGTTGTTTGAAACTAAAAGTTGTTAGAAGATTATAATCAAGAAATTCAATCTTCTATTAGTGTTTATTATAAAAGTCAGAGTTTGACTTTTGTTTAGGCCCCAATATTATACGGTTACGTCGGTTTGTTTAGGATGTGTCGATTAACATTAGTCAGTTATTTATCCGCTAATGTAAGGCTATAAATAGCCATCTTATGTATTGTTTTAGTGTGTGGATTAATAATATAGTTTGTGGGTGTTTCACGAACTCTCTCCCACCTTCTGGTTATAACCGAGTCTCTGCACATCAGCGAGGTGCATACTCAATCAACCAAACATGTTCATCCAATCCGTAACCCTCATCATCATAATAATAAAAATCATATTGATAATTATCCACCTGCCTCCCACTACCTCATTTGAACAGTACAAGCAAGGCTGAAATACTTTGAACAGTTGAGGGCAAGGCTGATATTTCATCTTTCCATCTATTGATAATTATCCACCTGCCTCCCACTACCTCATTTGGTTGTTATTGTTATTAACTTGGTGTTGCGACTTTGTTACTCAGATTACATAAAATCATAGTCAAATATGGAATCTAAATATCCTCTGAACATCAGATCATAACTCACCAGAATGTACCAGTCTGGTAGTCATAGCAACCGAACATACAGGTCCTTAACGGGTCAGATGAGAGAATGTAACTGTTAGTACATGATGTCCCTAGGCTAGTATATCAGTTGTTTGGACGTGTTTCGGGGTGTTTGGAGACGTTTGTACGCGTTTTGGAGTGTTCGGGAAGCTACATGCGAGTAGCAAACAGTGACACGCGATTAGGGCCCTAATCGCGTCACTATTCATGCGACTGGGCATTGGTTATATGCGATTAGCACTGATCGCCCCACATGATCCTGCTGATCGCGTATATACTGCTGTACGTACCCGGGAGGTATAAATAGGCCCAATCATTGCCCTAATCATTAGTTCTTGCCTCACACACTCTCCAAACACCCTCCCAAGGTCTGTAAGGTCTGATTTGATCTCTGTAAACACTTGTGCTCTGTTTTAGTGATTAATCGATAATCTTTTGACCCGTGTGTGTGTTGTGATTACTCGTTTGTCATAGTTTCATTATCGTATCTGTTGTTAAAGCATATTAGAGGGATTCCGCACCTCTAGTATAAACCCCGTGATTGTTGGATTTCGCGTTATTCGATCCTACAAGTGGTATCAGAGCCGAGGCTCTTATCACGGGTGTTTTAATAACAAAAACGAGCAAAAACAGGTTGTTTTTGGTGTAAAAGTTCAGATTTTTAAGCAAAAACCTGTTCTTATTTTTGAAACTTTGAGTTTTTGTCAAAAACCCATCTTTTTCAACATCTTGGTGTGTGTTTACGGTTAAAAACAAGTGTTTTTGATTAGGGTTTGCTCTAAAACTGTTTTGGTAACTTGTCTAATCATTTGGGATCAAAATATAATGTTTTAGATAAGATTTTGAGGCAAAATAGGTGATTTTTGAGCAAAAGTGCGGCTACAGATCAGATCAGGCGATTACGCAGTCCTACTCGCATCATACTTTCACACGATTAGGGTTTATCTAGCGATCAGCCCTAATCGCCACTAATTATTGGCGATTAGCATCAAATCGCGCGTCATTATTCACGATTAGGCCTAATTGCTTGTTAGCGATTAGCCCTAATCGCCTACACTAATCACGTCTGTTTAAAACCCTAATCGCATATAAAATCAAGCGATTAGGTCAAATCGCCCAACGATTCACACGATCAGCCCCCTAATCGCATATAAAACATACAATTGTGAGACTAATCGCCTATAAAGGTCTGGAACATAAAATTTGACTAAGTATCGGACTATTATCATACCTTAACATATGGCGAACCCGTGGGGACATCTGAGTCAACCGAGACCTCAGTATAATCAACAAATGAACAATCAATCTAACGTACCCACGAACCCTTGGCAGTATTCAGCAGAACGTAACGCGCAACGGATGCAGCAATCGCAAATGCAAGCGAATGTTGCCGGAATCAATCCGTGGGCGCTAGCTGCTCAACAGCAAATGGTGAACACGAATCCATGGGCACTCGCGGCTGCTGCAAACTCTCAGACAAATCATCTGTCTTCCGTACTCATGAGTGACTTAGAGACGGGTAGTTCTAACAGGGCACTGAAGCTGCAGTACATGTCCGACTACCACGGTTGGAAGGGCAGATTTCAGACATATGTCGAGGGCATCGATGGTCTTGTATGGTCAGCTATCGAGACAGGGTACAGTCGGCCTTTAGTTGAGAACTCCACTACTCCGATCTCTATTGAAGACATGAATGAAGATCAGAGAAAGAAATACAACTATGAGAAGAAGGCGATGGCAGCATTGAAGCAAGCTCTTCCAAAGGACATCCTTCATCAATTCGCTCAGTGCACAACATCACAGATGCTTTGGTTAGCATTGGCTGAGCGAAATGAGGGTAATATGAAGACAAGAAAGGTCAAAATGGATCAACTCAAAAAGGAGTTCGAGAACTTCAATGCTATAGGGAACGAATCTCTGAGGGATTTGACGGCTAGATACTACCATCTGATGTCAGAAATGTATCAGTACGGGGTCTTATATTCATCTGCGGACCTTGTAGAAAGATTTGCTGAGGCGCTACCTCCTCACTGGCATCAATGGTTGGATATTCTAAAGTCAAACAATGCATATCAGACTCTCTCCATCAACGAGTTCATTACCGAGCTGGAGAACAAGGAGATAGAGGAGATCAGGAGAGCAAACAAGGCGCTCATTCCACAGAATCCCAGCATCTATTATGGGAATCCTCTTCAGGACACCAGTGTGGGTGGCACCAAACCACAAACTGCTTTTGTGGTTAACCCGGACCCAGTCTATGCGTTCGACAATTATGGTCCCCCAACTGATGTTCCTCCTCCTACATATCCTTTTGGACCAAACCCGTATCCTTTGAATTATAATGCTAACCAGTTTGGTGTTAACCCGTTTTCTCATCTTGCAGCACCAGCGCAGGCAACTGCAAACTTTAGTGGACCCTCTTCTGCAGGTTTTGGCGGGGCTCCAACTACAAGTTATGGTGGATTTGGAGGTGCTTCTAGTTCTAATCAAGGTGGCTATCAGACCAATACAGTCCCAGAGCAGCTGAACACTGCGGGTTTAGGAAAGGTGACTATAGAGCTAGCTCAAGAACACATGGCTCTATTGTCGACTTTGGTGAACTCCTATAGTGGACTGGTTGCTGGACAGATCGGGAATCCTCATCTTACACAGGAGGATTACTCGCAGATTGATAAGGACGACATGGATCTGATCGACATACAATGGCACTTCGCGAGCGTGGTGAGAAGGGCAAAGGATTACATGGAAAGGACGGGAAGGAGAGATGTCTTGATCAATAATAACACCAAGTTTGGGTTTGACAAAACAAAGGTCACATGCTACAACTGTGGCACAAAAGGGCATTTTGCAAGGGAATGTGACCGACCTAAGCAGCAGGGACATCAGAATCCCTTCAACAACAACAGAGCTAATCAGAATCAGAGGCAGCAAGCTCAGGGTCAACCTAATACTGAGCGTGCTATTGTCCCAGTCAACAACCAGAATCAGAACCAGAGGCCGCCTGCAAACAACAATCAAGGTCAAGCCATGGTTATTCAAGCTCATGAAGGCTATAACTGGAACCATCTGATCACCGGAGATGAAGCTCCTCAAGGTGGTGCAGCCTGTTTTGCTCAACAAGCGTCTGAAGCACCAGCCGAAGTTGAAGAAACTTCGAGTCAGTCTGACATCATCACTTCTGAAACCGAGGTGTCTGACTGTGACTCGGAGTGAGATTCTGATAGTGGAGAAGATTTGGAGGAGTTGTTAGCTGAAGCAGATGCATTGATCGGTAAAAGATCGTTTCTTGTGGAGGCTGACTGCACAGAGAAGAACTACGGCGAATTCTTTGGAGCTCAGAAGACAGCAGCTCACTATGCATTGATGGCCATCACTGAATCGTCGAACAAGGTAAGTTCTTCTTCTGATTCAAAATTAGATTGTGTAGAGTGTAATCAGTTGAAATTCAGAATTAAAGAATTAACTGAAGAAAATCTGAATTTAAAAGCTGATGTTGGTCCGTTGCAAAGGTCAATTGATTCCTTGAGACAAAAGGAGAAAAATTTTCTAAGTACAATTGAAAATTATAAAAAGGATGTTTCTGAACTGTCAAAAACCTTAGCTAACAAACAGATTGCTATAAATAATTACATCAATGAGGTCGAAGACACTAAGAAACAATTGGCCATTGTTAACTGTGACTATGAAAAGATCAGGAAAAAGCTTGAGAGTTATTTAAACTGCAAGTATGTCCTTGATCACATAGTTGAACACTCTGACAAGGAAGGTTTCTCCACCAGTCCCAAATACTCTCAGTGTCCACCTCCGGTGAGATTCGAAAATCACAATTTTGATGTCTTGCCGAAGGAGGAACTTGTGGACGTGGCAGCCGAGGCAGCAAAAGCTGCAGAGGCGGCCAAGGTTACTGAAGCAGCTAAACCTGCTGAAGTCACTAAGGTTGCTACTCCTGCTAAAGCTGTCAATTTGTGTGAGAAACCTGATGATATCAGTGTATATGACACTGACACTTCGGATGATGAGCTCGATGAACCTCCTAGGTATGCACCGGTTAAAACTATAGATGTTCCTCTTGCGAATCATATCATTACAACTGAAACCTTGAGTGAACTGGAACCGAAAGTGCAAACCGAGGATGGGAGGAGGATTAAGGTGTTTTATAAGTTAAAAGGGTCTGAAAAGGTGCATGCTGATGAGGAAGTCCCTCTCAGATGTATCGCCCCTGGTCTTGTTGCCAAAATTTGGCAAGAATCTGTCATTACAGTAGAAAAGGAAACCTGGAGTAAAAACAAGGGTAAGGGTAAGGGCAGAAAGGATCAGGGAACTCAGCCTAATGAAAATAACAAGAAAAATCAAAAGTCGAACACCGTTAATCCTCAAAATCAAGCTCAAAGAAACGGTCCGAAAAAGCATGTGACTGAGTTTATTAGATCGAGCGGCACTGAAAGAAATGACGATCCTCAAGTCGATCAGCAAAGAAGATGTCTTGAGGATCTAAAACATAAAAACTCATTTGCCGTTCCATCTAACAAAAGAAACAAAAAGGAGACCAAACCCGGATCTCCTAAGTTTGAAGAATATAGATCCTGTCACAAGTGCGGGGAACGTGGGCATTTAGTTGCTGCGTGCCCTGAATTGAGACGAGAAAGGATCAAAGTGGATGATCCTCCTAGTTCTAGCAAATCCAAGCAACCTGTTTCCCCTAAACTCTCAGAGAAACAAAAGGGAAAGCAGGTCGTTTATGATAACCGCAACAAGATTGCTATGAACCAAAAGCCAGTTGATGGCAGGGGTCCACAGCTGAGGGGGAGCACTGTTCCTCCAAAGGTTGAAGCAGCGCCTAAGCCATCAGCAAAGGCTGCAGCTAAACCGCAGGGCAACCCCAAAGCTGCTCCACGCACAGTTAATTCTGAAGTGGATCCAAAATCTGTTCCTCCAAAGGAATCCAAGGCTGGACCTTCTAGCCCACAGGCAAAGAAGAAGCCCAAGCCAAAGAAACCTGAACAGATTTGGAGACCCAAGTCACCAACCAAAGAAGGAGAGTCACCTGCTGGAAAAGGCACTGCGGTACCATCGGAAACAACTCCAACACCAAATGGGAGATGGGTTGACTTTCCGATGTTAGATGAAGTTGGTAGACCCAAGACCGTGAAGGCTTGGGTCCCCCTTAACCACTGAACTTTGAATGTTTGTGCAGGGAGTTCCACAGGGCCTTATCAGCAGCCTATGGATTGTTGATAGTGGAGCTTCAGGGCACATGACGGGCGATTTATCCCTGCTTTTTGACATAAAAAATATCAATGGGGGGTATGTTGCCTTTGCTGGTAATAAAGGGGGTTATATAACAAAGGAAGGAAGTATGAGCAACGGTATAGTAAGCTTTGAAAAGATATGCTTTGTTAAACAGATAGACCACAACTTGCTGAGTGTTTCGCAGATATGTGACAAGAAGTTCACTGTATTCTTTGATGACAACGCATGTTTCATTCTGAAGCCTGGATTCAAAATACCGAAAGAGTGGGTCATGATCTCAGCTCCCAGGGTCAACAACTTATACGTCCTGGATATGAGCCGAGCAATGACTGCAAAAGGTCAGGTCACTTGTTTTCTGTCAAAGGCGACAGAGAAGGAATCGATAATGTGGCACAGACGAATGGGACACATCCACTTGAGGAAAATGAACCATCTGGTCCAGAACCAACTAGTGGAAGGTGTTTCTGTTAAGAATTTTCATTTAAACGATGTCTGTGTCTCATGTAAGAAAGGGAAGCAGAAAAGAAAGTCTCACAAGCCTAAGAAGACAAACTCAGTTAGTCTACCTCTCGAACGACTGCACATGGACCTGTTTGGCCCAGTCAATCGAAAGAGCAAGAACGGTGACTCATACTGCTTAGTGGTTACGGATGACTATTCTAGGTTTTCTTGGGTTGTGTGCATGAAGCACAAGAGTGAAACTTTTGATTACTTGAAGAATCTGTTTACTAAATTGGAAAATATATATCAGCTAAAGATCCGTAGGATCAGAAGTGATAACGGAACAGAGTTCAAGAATCACGCTATGGAGGCGTTATGTGCAGAAAAGGGTATTCATCATGAATTCACAGCGCCATACACTCCTCAGCAAAACGGGGTTGCAGAAAGAAAGAATCGGACTCTTATTGAGGCAGCCAGAACTATGCTCGCAGACTCGAACTTGCCTGTGATCTTCTGGAACGAGGCAGTTCACTGCGCGTGTTATACTCTGAATAGGGTTCTAACGGTAAAGAAGCTTGGAAAAACCTCTTACGAGCTTCTGAACCGAAGGAAACCGAACTTAGAGTTTCTGGAACCTTTCGGAGCTCCATGCACCATGATACATCCCGATGGGAAGTTTGGTGCAAAGGCAGAAGAAGGTTTCTTTGTTGGCTACAGCACTCCCAACAAAAGAGTGTACAACAAAAGAACCAACAACGTTGAAGATTGGCTTAATGTCGATGTTCAGCGTTATACTGCCAATGCACCTGGTGTTGGACCTGATTGGTTGTTCGACTATAAGAGTCTATTTGATTCCTTCAACGTGGAGAATTTGGTGGATGATGCTGTAGCGCAAATGTATTACGAATGTGAAAACGCAGCTAGCTCTCCGCTAATGCGTCCGATCGTGGTTAATGCACCTGCGCCTGCTCCATCTGATGCCTCTGCATCCACGGGTCCCCCGATAAAACCGCAGCAGCAGAAGTTGAGGAAGTTTTTCAGGAAGCGTCAGCAGAGGTTCTCGAATCTTCATCTTCCGACGACGATTTTGCAGAGTCTCATGAAACTCTCACTGAGGAACAAGCTGGAAATGGTGAATCTACCACTACAGCTCCAGTTAATCCGACAGGAAACAATCAAGCTGGTCCTTCTTCTTCAGCAGCTCCAGGGATAGGTCTTCGGATCGATCTCTCCGGTTTTAATATGCAAC
This sequence comes from Ambrosia x helenae, assembly GCA_030844895.1. Lineage (NCBI taxonomy): Eukaryota > Viridiplantae > Streptophyta > Magnoliopsida > Asterales > Asteraceae > Ambrosia > Ambrosia x helenae. Next base: position 33,454,994 of record CM061234.1, read on the forward strand.
CCGCTGCTCCCTCTAGTTCAAGCGCAGCTGAGACAAATATATCTCAAGGTTTGGAGAACCTTAATTTGCATTCGGATGATCCAGTGCCGGCACATCCGGAATCTCGGATTCACGACACTCATCCGATGCAAAATGTAATTGGTAATCCGACTAGCAGAGTCATGACGCGCAGTCAGCTCAGAAATGCTAGTTCAAGTGACAATACAGGTACTCTGGCACTCTATTCGGAAATCAGAAAAGCAGGTCATCAGAACGATTGGTCCTTCGCCTTATATGTTTCTCAAACTGAACCAAGAACTGTGCAAGAGGCACTAAGGGAAGAACCATGGATTGAAGCAATGCAAGCCGAACTTCAGCAGTTCCAAAAGCTAGGAGTGTGGGACTTAGTTGACTTACCTCCAGGCTCGAAAAAGATTGGAACAAAGTGGGTCTACAAGTGTAAACGGGATGACCGCGGGGTGATTATAAGAAACAAGGCTCGATTAGTTGTCCTCGGCTTCCGTCAAATCGAAGGAATAGATTACAACGAAGTATACGCTCCAGTTGCGCGCCTTGAAGCTATCCGGATGTTCTTAGCTTACGCTTCGTACAAACGGTTTAAGGTGTATCAAATGGACGTGAAAAGTGCTTTTCTGTATGGTGTCGTGAAGGAAGAGGTGTATGTTGCTCAGCCACCGGGGTTTGAGGATCCGCTGCATCGCGAAAAAGTCTACAAATTGAAAAAAGCGTTGTACGGACTCCATCAGGCACCGCGTGAATGGTACCAAATGCTTAGCAACTATCTGATATCCAACGGGTTCAAACGCGGACTCGTGGACTGCACCTTATTCACCAAGGAAAAGGGTGGTGATCGTCTTCTGGTACAGGTTTATGTTGATGATATTATTTTTGGGTCTACTAATGATGTCATGTGCAGGGAATTCGAAAAGCTTATGCAGGACAAATTTGAGATGAGCTCGATGGGGGAGATGCAATTCTTCCTCGGTCTACAAGTAGAACAACAAGAGTCGGGGATCTTCATCCACCAGACAAAATACGTTGCTGACATCTTGAGCCGGTTCCAGATGGAAGACTCTACTCCAGTAGGCACACCGATTCAGACCAATCACGGGATTGGGCCTGACGAGAAAGGACAAACCGTTGATCCTTTTCTCTATCGAGCTATGATAGGCTCACTCATGTACCTCACTGCATCAAGACCTGACATAATGTTCGCGACATGCTTACTATCAAGATACCAGTCAAGGCCGAAACAGTCACACCTGGTTGCTGTGAAGAGGATCTTACGTTATCTAAAGGGTTGTCCGACCAAAGGTCTTTGGTACCCTAATGACGATAAGTTTGACCTCATCGCTTTTAGTGATGCTGACTATGGCGGATGCAAGACAGACTTAAAATCCACATCGGCTGGATGCCAGTTTTTGGGACCAAGACTAGTCTCGTGGCAGTGCAAGAAGCAAGCCTCAGTCGCCTTATCCACCTGCGAGTCGGAATATGTAGCAGCATCGAGCTGCTGCTCCCAGGTTCTTTGGATACAGCAACAAATGAGAGACTACGGTTTGAAATTTCTTAATACTCCCATTCACTGTGATAATGAGTCCGCTATAGCTCTTGCTAAAGACTCAGTTAACCATTCCAAGGCGAAACATATCTTGGTTAAGTATCATTTCATACGCGATTGCTATGAAAAGAAACTTATCGATATGGTAAAAATCCACACAGACTACCAACGTGCCGATTTATTCACCAAAGCTTTTGACGGTCCTCGTTTTGAGTACTTGTTAATCTTAAACGGCATTAAAGTTAAGCAGGATTAGATCCTCATCGGTAATCGTTTTTGTAAATATTTTTCTTTCAAAAATCAGAAAAATCCAAAAATATTGTCTTTTCGCAAATTTTTAGATTTTTAGGGGGAGAAAATTTCAGAAAAATACAAAAACATTCAGAAAATTCCAAAAATCAAAAAAAAAAAAATTTGAAAAATGCAAAAATGAGTTTCTTTGGTGAAAATGGGAAGATGATATTAACCAATCAGTCGGACTGTCTGGACCCTTATCATCTTAAAAAATATTGGAACTGATAGGTAGCCTCTACAATGATGTGTCGGTAGGCTCAAAATCATTTCCAAGTTCGGCACGGTGATATAAACCTAAATCATCTGAATCATGTGTGGATCAACGTGCGTTGGCATATGGTCTTGGTACCGAAATCTCGTTTGATAGCATGCCAAAATCCGAGGTTTCATGGTCTTTAAGAGGTTGGTTCATCCGGGGTGAACTGGACGTCTCTCAGAATAAATAGGAGGGCACACGTGTCGTACGTTGGGGTAGCAGCCTACGACTGAGACACCCCTATGTCATTTCCTGAAAAAAACAAAAAAAAATAGAATAAATTCTGATCAGGAGACGTCCGGGAATCCTAAAAGAGCAAAAAGATTCATATATGCCAAAACCCTATTCTCAATGAGAATTCGCTCTAAGGTATCAAATCATATACCTAAAGCATCGTACCGTGAAAAATCAAATATACGGTATTTGACTTGTACCCTGGTTTGGATCTCACTGGTCTCTCTGTTGCAGCGTTTCTGCAGACCTGATCACCACTGAGTCCACTCCTTGTAAAATACGGATGACAACAGCTTACTCACCGGTTACGAGGAAGCTTTGTGCATGACTTGATACGGGAATGTGTCGCGTGGCGGGGAACACCTTGTATCTCAGCCTTAATATTACCTTAAACGTATCTAAAGTGCCTAGCGATAAAACTTGATTTTGAGTTTAGGTGGACAACAATATCGACAGTTGTTGTAGGATGCTTATTGGTAATTTAAGCGAAAACTGAAAATATAAGGGTTCTAGTAATGTCCGTACACTGATATGATTCCCTAACCGTTGAAACTCGCAAAAATATGTTAGTGTACAGTTAGTTGATCTCCCGTTTTATTTTATTTATGCTTATTTTAGCTTATTTAATCATTCTTGATTGCCGATGTTGGAATTCTAATCCATTGTAATCTTACTTCTTCAAAAATAAAACGCCGAAAAATAAAATGGACATCTAATTGGAAACTTGTGTTTTGCCGGGTCAAAACCGTATTTTTATCAAGTACAAGGGTGGAAAATGAAAAATTTTCAAGTATCTGAGTCATCATCTGAGTCGCGTGTCAAATCGGGTTGAAAAACGCATGTTTTGAACCTTAACGGGTCAAAAATGCAAGTTTTGGTGCTGCAGGGGCATTTTGGTAAATTGTGTGAAAGTTTTAGGCTCTTAGAGGCCTACTCGCATGATATTTAAGCGAGTAGCCTCTACTCGCACCTATAACCATGCGATTAGGAAAGAAGCTGCCTACTCGTGTGTTCTTTATAGGCGATTAGCCACATTATCCTTTTATGTTGTGTGAAGAAGGGTTATAGGCGATCAGTGGGTACTCGTGTCTTACTTCACGCGATTAGTCTTCTACTCGTGTGGTTGGATAGGCGATCAGCAGTTAGTATATAAAGGGACACTTGACCTTTTCTTCTTCATAATTTCAAAAACCTCTCTACAGTCACTCGTTCCCTCCTACCCGATCCCTAAACAAACCCTTGCCAAAATTTCAATTGATCCTAGATAATTGTCATACATCATCAAGGTTAGATCATATCACTTTTTCAGATCCTAACAACACTGTTTAAGGGGTTAAATCAATAATTTTTGGGTTGAAACCCTCGTTTCTGTCTTCGAATCATTGGGACTGAAATGCTAGTTTTTAATGACAAATGTTGTTGTGGGTTTGATTATCGGGGTATGTAGGATCTGTTTTTACCAAAATATTGACCCCTAACACTTTTAAATCAAAAGCCCCAATTTTAAAAGGCATAAGAACCCTAATTCTTAAACGTTTAATTAACCCTTGATTCTGTCATGTTAGTACAATTATTGTTAGGGGTTGTATCGTTGGGTTGATTATAGACCTCATGGGACAAAAATCCAGACACAAAACGAAGCCTAACAAAGTTTTTGCTAAGATTGGTATCAAATCTCAACTGTCACACGATTAGGCTTACTAATCGTGTGAACAGTAACACGACTGGACTCCTTCATCAGCTAATCGCGTGAATAGTGTAGCGATTAGCAGTCTAATCGTGTGTTTTGATATGCTAATCGCGTGAACAGTTCCTCTAATCGCCTATAACAGGCTGATATCAAGTGTTTGTCCGTTTTGTCCGTTTTTTTTCATATCCTTGATCTGTCGTTAATGATTTGTGGTGTGTTTATCTTGCAGAATCATGCAATACGGTACCTCGGCCAAGCACAACTGTCTTGCCTTCCTCGGACCTGTAAAGAAGCAGGAATGCAAGCGTTTTGAAGGCATCATCGAGTACTTGAAGCGCTCGAAGATATACTATGCCATATCCACAGACTATGCGGCTTACAAGAACATTCTCCAGGAATTCTATCAGAATGCTAGAGTCGATGTCAGCACAGTTCCAGCTACTATCAGAAGCACGGTGCAACGAAAGGAGGTTCTTATCACTGAAGACATGATTCGCGAGATTCTCAGATTTGGTGATGATAAAGATGATCCAATCGTTTTCGATTCCATTTTGATACGAGGTGGATTCCTTCGGATGAAGTATACGGGTGATGTGCGTGCGCAGGAGATGCTACAAAAGGGATGTCTTCCTCCTGAAATGAAGTATCTGACGCACGTGGTGCTAAAGTGTCTCGGACCTCGCAGAGGAACATTCGATGCAATCAAAGACATTTTGGCATCGGCGATAGTCGCATTGACGTTGAACAAACCGTTCAACTTCTCTGGGATGATTATGCATCACCTCAAGGAAGTGATTCTGCGAAAGCCGAAAGAGAATCCCTTTATTGTTTATCCTCGCTTTCTGCAGATGATCCTTGACAATCAGATCCCGAACATGGTGAAACGGGTAGAAGAGCTGATTAATATAAGGAGAATTGATGAGGTTGAGATGAAAAGAATGTTGCAGTACACGAACAAGCCAAAGTCAGAATATCCTCCAAGTCGTAGATTGTTTGCCTACCTGATGAGAGACAACTATGTGGCACCTCCAGGTAATAGATGGAGGCATGACGACAGTGATTCAGAGGACGATATTCAGATTCACAGACAGGTATTCAAGGATGATGATAACATTGGGAGACCCACTGTTGCTTTGGGACCCAATGAACCGGGCAATATGGGTGATACTGGAGCAAGACAAGATGATGATATGCTTGATCCTGATTTGCTGAACATAGATGAACCATCAAGCTCAGGCAAAGGCAAAGCCAAGATTGATGAGGGCCCGGTTAACATTGAAGATGTTGATGATGAAGATGACGACTCAGAGCGTACCGAAGATGAATCACCTGATGTACTTTCACTTGAGGAGGATAGAGCCCGCGCGGCTGCGGCAAGAGAGCTCGCAAAAGATCCCACTTTCACTCCTGTCAGTGATGATCTTGTTGCAGATATTGATGCTGAACTTAGCACGCCGCCTCCTCAGAAAAGACAAAAGACAAAAGCGACGAAGGTTAGTAGGGGTCAAAAGAGAATGTCTGATAAGGCAGCTGCGACTGAGAGGACGCCTAAGAAAATGAGGGGAAGGCGTATGAAACTCCCAGATACTTTTGGCCTACCTGCTTCCTCTTCTGTATCAGCAACAACAACAGCAGCAACAGATACAACTACAGCAGCAACAGAAACAACAACAGCGGCAACATCGACTGTCCCACTCTCTTTCAGTGCAGCTATGCCTGCGAGTGTGACTATGTCAATGCCTTCATCGGTAATCTTCACTGAGCCAGTCTCAGTTACCGTTGAAGCGACAGGTTCACAGTTGGCTGCTAATCCGATAGGTGACAGAATCCGGATGATGAAAGAAGCAGCAAGATCGTCAGCTGCTAGACCTTCGACCCAATCCTCATCTTCGACTCCAACAACCAACGAACAACTCCAGCGCCAAATCAACGAACTTACTGCTATAGTGGCCGCCCAAGCACGGGAAATGGCCGAAATGAAGAGCAAGAACGCCAACATAGAAGAAAATGAGACGGCGATGTTGGAACTGATTGGAGACACTATCACAGCTAACACTGAGCTGAGAACCACTGTCGACGCACTTACTTTATCTAATCAACAACTCTTGGAGTCAAACAGGCAGATCTTGGAAACACAACAGCAGCTCATGGAATCACATCAGCAACTAATTCAGTCCAATCGTGATCTCCAGCTCGCAAATGTGAACAACGAGCGTCGAATCACCAAGTATAGGAAGCAAAACACAAGGCTAAGGACTAGGTTGAATGCGCTGACTGGAACTCAACCTAGACTTACTGGTGGTTCGGAAGCTGGAGCTAGTACTGCTGGTGATGATGATGATGAGGATAGTGAAGAAGACGATGATGATGAAGAGGATGATGATGAGTCTGATGACGATGATGACAATGATGGTAAGGGTGATGGTGGTGATCCCGGAGCCACAGGCGGTGGTGGATCAACAGGTGGGTCTGCATCGGGACGAACAAAGAAAAGTCACGATCGCAGAGGCAATGATCCCAAGGCAGGTTCTTCTGCTCAGGGGGAGCCAGCACCGATGATAAGCAAGATTCAAGAACTTCGCGATAAAGTAAAGAAGAAAGCGATAGTTCTTGTTGAAGACGTGGAGCCTTTGAACTGTTACTTTGCATATGATGACGAAGGCAACTTGCTCCCACCTCCTGCCATGCCTGAGTACGATCTGGAAGAAGGAGAGATTCCTCCTGAGATGACGACGGAGGACATGACCAAAGTTTATGGCTTTGCATCTGGAGAATCTTCCAATGCAAGTCAAAGTGTTCCTCCTGAGATGCATCCAGAGTGCAACGAAGTGGATCTCGAAGAAGGAACCAGCGTGCCGACCCCTGAGTATGTTGTAAATGACTCGGGCGCTGGAATTCCTAATATTGATGAAGAGATGATACGTGAGGCTGAAGAAAAGTTGAAAGCCGACTCTACTGAAGTTCCTGATGCTGTAAAGATTCGACATGACAAGATCAGAGAGCGGTATCCCCAATGGTTTAAACCTGAAGAGAAGAAAAAGCCAGTTGAGCGAGCTTCCATCTTCAAGAAGCGACTGTCGAAGATGTCTGGCAATGTGATTAGCTGGGCGTATGTGAGCCAGACCAGAATGCTCGAGGTTAAATGGCAAGAAGGTGTATTGTATTTTGAGGATTTCAAAGACACTCTGAGCCTGCCGTTCTGGTACATTCGCGACTTAGTTCGTCTCAACTATCCGCTGTATGAAGAGAAATCTGCCTCTCTTAAGGGTTTTTACACAAAGCTGAAGCGAGAGAGCTCAGAGGGATGGAAAGAGTTGATGCCTCAGTATCCCAGATCGTATCAGACAGACAAGATTCATCCTTTCACCTTAAAGCCTATCTGGGAGCATAAGATCAAGCCACCAAAATGCGTTTCAAGGATTCCCATTATTCCAGTTGAACAAGACTTTTCTTCGAAGCTGTACTATTGGCACTATGATGCAGCAACCACTGAAGCTGTGATAGTCTTGAGCAACAGTCCGAACCCGTGCAGAAAGATAAGGATTTGGGATCCTATGTGGTTGATAAATTGCTCAGAAAAGGACGTGGAGACGTTGTACCAACATCCGATCATGCACTTACCTGCTGAAGCCGATCAAGCCATGAAGTTTCAAAGGGTGATCCAGTTTTGCTATGCCAACAAAGTTCATGCAGGATGCGATTGGTCAAGAATCTCAAGGGTCAAGACAACGTCAAGCTAAAGTTGAAGACGGATGATGCTGCTTGTTATTTTGCTTAGTTGTATTTGTTTATGTTTATCAAGTCTGTAAAGTTGTTTGCTATTGATATAAACGATGTCTTTTGATTAAGTCTGTACGTATACTAGCCTGGTCCAAGGGGGAGTCTGTTAGTACATGATGTCCCTAGGCTAGTATATCAGTTGTTTGGACGTGTTTCGGGGTGTTTGGAGACGTTTGTACGCGTTTTGGAGTGTTCGGGAAGCTACATGCGAGTAGCAAACAGTGACACGCGATTAGGGCCCTAATCGCGTCACTATTCATGCGACTGGGCATTGGTTATATGCGATTAGCACTGATCGCCCCACATGATCCTGCTGATCGCGTATATACTGCTGTACGTACCCGGGAGGTATAAATAGGCCCAATCATTGCCCTAATCATTAGTTCTTGCCTCACACACTCTCCAAACACCCTCCCAAGGTCTGTAAGGTCTGATTTGATCTCTGTAAACACTCGTGCTCTGTTTTAGTGATTAATCGATAATCTTTTGACCCGTGTGTGTGTTGTGATTACTCGTTTGTCATAGTTTCATTATCGTATCTGTTGTTAAAGCATATTAGAGGGATTCCGCACCTCTAGTATAAACCCCGTGATTGTTGGATTTCGCGTTATTCGATCCTACAGTAACGTTTATCTGTATTATGCTGAAAATATATAATCTGTTAGTATCTTTCTAATAATTACCTCTGTTTTATTTTTCATTAGCGATACGTCAGACTGAAAGAAGAAAGAGAGCTTATGTTGGAGCTCCTTCTCTATAATCCATGTAAGGCTTCACCCATCGCACTTTTGTTTCTGTAGCAACATATATTATGATTGTCTTCACTTTTTTAAACAACGTCAAAATTGTAGGATCGACAAACGCGTCACCCGACAATCACGAGCTTGATATTTAGAGTGCGGAATCCTCTAAATATGTTCTAATAACAGAAACAAAGATGAAACAATGATAAACGAGTAATCACAACACACACACGGGTCAAAAGATTATCGATTAATCACTAAAAACAGAGCACGAGTGTTTACAGAGATCAAATCAGACCTTACAGACCTTGGGAGGGTGTTTGGAGAGTGTGTGAGGCAAGAACTAATGATTAGGGCAATGATTGGGCCTATTTATACCTCCCGTACACGTACAGGTCAGTACAGGCGAGTAGGAGCTATCCACCATGTAAGAACTAGCGAATGAGCCCTATTCGCTCAAACTTATATGCGAATGAAGCCTAATCGCCTATACCTATAGGCGATTACAAGCTAATCTCTAATACCCCAAGCCCTAATCGCCTGGGAAGCCCAAACACCCTAAAAACGCTTATAAACGTCTCCAAACACCCCGTGACACGTCCAATCAACATATATACTAGCCTAGGGACATCATGCACTTACAGACTCCCCCTTGGACCAGGCTAGTATACGTACAAAAATTACTTAAGACAACGTTTATAGCAACAACTAGCAACTTTACAGACTCAAAATTGAAAACATACAAAGCAAACATAACATAAACAAACATGCAGCATCTTCAGTCTTCATCAAATTGACATTGTCTCGATCCTGGAAAGTCTTGACCAGTCGCATCCCGCATGAACTTTGTTGGCGTGACAGAAACGAATCACCCGTTGAAACTTCAATGCTTGATCGGCTTCGGCCTTCAGATGTTGTATTGGATATAAAAACAATGTCTCCACGTCTTTCTCCGAGCAGTTAATCAGCCACATTGGATCCCATATTCTAATCTTCCTGCACGGTTTTGGCGAGTTGCTCAAGACTATTACGGCTTCTGTGGTCTCTGCGTCATAGTGCCAGTAATACAACTTAGAAGCGAAGTCTTGCTCAATCGGAGCTAATGGAATCTTCGACGCGGTTTCGGGTGGTTTGATGATGTGCTTCCAAATGGGTTTCTTTGTGATGGGATGTATCTTGTTTGTCACAACAGATTTTGGGTACTGTGGTTGGAACTGGTCCCATCCTTCAACACTTTCTCTTCTCATAATGTTGTAGAACCCTTCAAACTTATAGTGTGACTCATGATACAATGGAAGGTGCAGTCTAACCAAATCACGTATATGCCAGAAGGGCAGACTGAGGACTTTCGTGTATGGTTGAAAGTAGAGAAGACCATCCTGCCACTTTACTCCCAACATCTTAGCATGTTTAATGTAAGCCCAGCTGATCACGCTTCCTGACATCTTTACCAACTGTTTCTTGAACATAGAAGCCTGTACAGGTTCCTTTTTCTTCTCAGACTCGCCTCCAGATGGAAACCACTCAGGATACTTTTGTCTGATCTTGTCATGTCGTTCTTTCACCTTGTCTGGGACAGGTGTAGGATCAGACTTTAGCTTTTCTTCAGACTGGTTAAGCATCTCCTCAGAGATCTTAGGTATCCCGCTGCTCGACTCATCAACTACATACTCAGGTGTAGTGATATTGGTTCCATCTTCCATCTCCACTTCATGATTATCTGGATGCAGTTCTGGAGCGAAGTGGCTAGCACTGGAAGATTCTCCAGGTGCCAAGCCAAAGATCTTTTCCAAGTCCTCAGGTGTTACCTCAGGAGGTATTTCACCCTCTTCCAGATCATAATCAGAGGACACATGAGGAACACACAGGTTGCCATCATCATCATATGCAAAGTAACTGTTTAGGGGCTCCACGTCTTCAACAAGAACTATCGCTTTCTTCTTTACTTTATCGCGAAGTTCTTGAATCTTGCTCATCATAGGAGCTGGCTCCCCCTGAGCAGAAGAACCTGCCTTGGGATCATTGCCTCTGCGATCGTGACTTTTCTTCGTTCGTCCCGATGCAGACCCACCAGTTGATCCACCACCGCCTGTGGCTCCGGGATCACCACCATCACCCTTACCATCATTGTCATCATCGTCATCAGACTCATCATCATCCTCTTCATCATCATCGTCTTCTTCACTATCCTCATCATCATCACCAGCAGCAGCGCTAGCTCCAGCTTCCGAACCACCAGTAAGTCTAGGTTGAGTTCCAGTCAGCGCATTCAACCTAGTCCTTAGCCTTGTGTTTTGCTTCTTATACTTGGTGATTCGACGCTCGTTGTTCACATTTGCGAGCTGGAGATCACGATTAGACTGAATTAGCTGCTGATGTGATTCCATGAGCTGCTGTTGTGTTTCCATGATCTGCCTGTTCGACTCCAAGATTTGCTGATTAGATAAAGTAAGAGCGTCGACAGTGGTTCTCAGATCAGTGTTAGCAGTGATAGTGTCTCCAATCAGTTCCAACATCGCCGTCTCATTTTCTTCTATGTTGGCGTTTTTGCTCTTCATTTCAGCCATTTCCCGTGCTTGGGCGGCCACTATTGCAGTAAGCTCGTTGATTTGGCGCTGGAGTTGTTCATTGGTTGTTGGAGTCGAAGATGAGGATTGGCTCGAAGGTCTAGCAGCTGTTGATCTTGCTGCTTCTTTCAACATTCTGATTCTATCACCTATCGGATTAGTGGCTAGCTGTGAACTTGTCGCTTCAACGGTAACTGAGACTGGCTCAGTGAAGATTACCGAGGAAGGCATTGACATAGTCACACTCGCAGGCATAGCTGCACTGAAGGAGAGTGGGACAGACGTTGTTGCCGCTGTTGTTGTATCAGTTGCTGCTGTTGTTGTTGCTGTTGTTGTAGTTGCTGTTGTTGCCGCTTGAGAGGATTGAGTCACTGGATCCCCAAAAGCTTCAGGAAGGGTAAACCGTCTTCTTCTTGAGGTTTTCTCAGCTTGAGGTTTAACAGACATCGTCTTCTTACCTCGTACCCTGTCCTTCTTGGCGGTTGTCTTTTGTCTCTTTGCAGGAGGCGAGGAGGCAAGTTCTGCATCAATATCTGCAACAAGATCACCACTACCTGGAGAGAAAGTGGGATCTCTTGCAAGGTCTCTCGCCTCAGCTGTGAGAGCTCTATCTTCTTCTAAAGAAAGTACATCGGCTGACTCATCTTCTGTGGCTTCAGAGTCATCATCTGCATCAGTTATGTCAACTGGTGCATCTTCATCAATATGTGCCTTACCTCTATGAGACTGAGAGGTATCGGGTTCTTGTGCTGCTCCCGAATGTTCAGAGAATCCAATAACATTCAGATCAAACTCCTCATCATCACCTTCTGCAGTGTCAGAAATCCTGCCTGGGGCGTTTTCTCCCAACTCATCTGTGCTACGCCCTATGTTGTCCCCTTCTTTAAACACTAACCTGTGAACACGAAAGTCATCCTTCGAATCACTGTCTTCGTGTCTCCACCTGTTGCCTGGTGGAGACGCGTAGTCTACTCGCTTCATGTGCCCATATAGTCGTCTATTCGGAGGATATTCAGATTTCGGTCGCCCCTTGTAGCTTCTCATCCTGTTCATTTCTACCTCAGTAATATCATCAGTCCCTATATATTCAGCCGGATGATTCATCAAATCAGGTACTTGACTATCGATGATCAACTGTAGGAACCGGTGATAGACAATGAAGGTCTTCTTTGTTGGCGGTAATAACACGATCTCCTTTAAGTGGTGCAGGATCATCTTGGAGAAGTTAAAAGGCTTGTTGAGTGTCAGAGCGACAATCGCAGAAGCCAATGTATCCCTTATCGCATCAAAAGTGCCTTTTCTCGGACCAAGGCACTTCAAAACCACATGAGTAAGATACTTAAACTCTGGCGGAAGTAATCCTTTCTTCAGCATCGTCTGTGTGTCGACTCTTCCCAAATACTTCATCCTAAGAAAGCCGCCACGTATCAGAATAGCATCAAACACTATAGGATCAGCTTCAGAATCTCCAAACTGTAGCACTTCTCGAATGATCTGTTCGGTGATAATAACATCTTTTCCTTGAACCGAACTAGTAATCACGATCGGATCAGCCTTGGGATCAACCTTGGCGTTTCGATAGAACTCTAGCAGGATATCCTTGAAAGCAGCGTGCTGCTTGGATATCGCATAATGTATTCTTGATCGCTTTAGGAAGTCGATGACGCCTTGAAAAATTCTGCCTTTATCCACTGTAATCGGTCCGAGAAAAGCACAGCAGTTGTGCTTTGGCGATGTCTTCCAATTCTCCATCCTGTACACCAAAAGCGCGTAATAAGAATCATACAATGATAATATATTCATAAACAAGCATAAACGGACAAAAACGGACAAGACTTTGACAAATTTTGGTGTTCAGCTTGTATCAAGTGATTACAGGTTGTAATTGCATACAAGACATGCGAATAGGACTGTTTATACGCGATTAGACATGAGATAGACCATTATACTCGAGTACAGATCTTAATACGCGAGAACAGAACCTAATACGCGAGTACAGGTCTTTATACGCGAGTACAAGCCTTTATACGCGAGTACAAGTCTTTATACGCGAGTACAGGCCTTTATACGCGAGTACAGGCCTTTATACGCGAGTACAGGCCTTTATACGCGAGTACAGGCCTTTATACGCGAGTACACTGGTTACACGCGAGTAAGCCAAAAGTTGACCATTACACGCGAGTATAAAGTTTTATACGCGAGTAGGGCTACACTCGCCTACTCTATACGCGATTATAAGCCTATTCGTGTATAGTATACGCGATTATCAGCAGAACCCATCCTATTCGCTACCTGTTCATGCGAGTAGAGTTATACTCGCATGAACAGTGTTCTTGAACACCAAAATTGTCGAATTCTCGTGGCGTCTTGTTTCGAGTCCGAAATTGTCACAATGAAGACTATAACAACCCAACATCAAAACCCCTATGGAATATTACACTAACAGATTTAAAACAGGGGTTAATTGGAAGTTTAGAAAATTAGGGTTCTTCATAGTTCAAAATTGGGGCTTTTAGATTTAGGATGATTTGAAGTAATAGCTTTGCATAATCAACATCCCTATGTCCCAATTAACAAACCCCAAACAAATTTTATCATCAAAACAACTTCCATTATCGCTGAACAATCAAAGAGGTAGAACAGAGGGTTTCGGCCTTAAAAACGGATTTAAGCCTTAAAAACAGGTTATTAAGATCTGAAATTAAGAGATGATATTACCTTGATAGCGTGGACTGATAATCTAAGATCGAAAATAAACGGGCAGCGATTTAGTTTAGAGTCGGGTTTGGAGGGACGAAGGTAATAGTTTGGTTGTTTGAAAAATAATAAGTGAGAGGTTTCTAAGAGTCTGCTGTTATACCCTTGTCCTAATCGTGTGACCTTATACACGAGTGAAACTCCTACTCGCTTGATCCATCACACGAGTGACGCTACTCGCCCAACCAGGAAGCACAAATAGAGTTTCTAACCGTGTATATTAATAATATAGGACAAACACCTCTACTCGCTTTAGGTATAAGCGATTACCTTGTATTCGCTTCACATATCACACGAGTAGAGGCTACTCGCTTAAACATCATGCGAGTAGGCCTCTAAATGCTTAAAACATTCACACAATTTACCAAAATGCCCCTGCAGCACCATTTGTCACAATTTTGACCCGTTTAGGTTTAAAACACACGTTTTTCACCACGTTTAAACACATAACACCGATGACGACTCATGACTTTGAAAAACTTTCAATTTCGACCCTTGTACTTGATAAAACATACGGTTTTGACCCGGAAAAAACACAAGTTTCCAATTAGTTGTCCTTTTTATTTTTCGGCGTTTTATTCTTGAAGAAGTAAGATTACAATGGATTAGGATTCCATCATCGGCAATCAAGAATGATTAATTAAGCTAAACTAAGCGTAAATAAAATAAAACGGGAGATCAACTAACTATACACTAACATATTTTTGCGAGTTTCAACGGTTAGGGAATCATATCAGTGTACGGACTTTACTAGAACCCTTATATTTTCAGTTTTCGCTTAAATTACCAATAAGCATCCTACAACAACTGTCGATATTGTTGTCCACCTAAACTCAAAATCAAGTTTTATCGCTAGGCACTTTAGATACATTTAAGGTAATATTAAGACTGAGATACAAGGTGTTCCCCACCACGCGACACATTCCCGTATCAAGTCATGCACAAAGCTTCCTCGTAACCGGTGAGTAAGCTGTTGTCATCCGTATTTTACAAGGAGTGGACTCAGTGGTGATCAGGTCTGCAGAAACGCTGCAACAGAGAGACCAGTGAGATCCAAACCAGGGTTCAAGTCAAATACCGTATATTTGATTTTTCACGGTACGATGCTTTAGGTATATGATTTGATACCTTAGAGCGAATTCTCATTGAGAATAGGGTTTTGGCATATATGAATCTTTTTGCTCTTTTAGGATTCCCGGACGTCTCCTGATCAGAATTTATTCTATTTTTTTTTGTTTTTTTTTCCAGGAAATGACATAGGGGTGTCTCAGTCGTAGGCTGCGACTCCAACGTACGACACGTGTGCCACTCCTATTTATTCTGAGAGACGTCCAGTTCACCCCGGATGAACCAACCTCTTAAAGACCATGAAACCTCGGATTTTGGCATGCTATCAAACGAGATTTCGGTACCAAGACCATATGCCAACGCACGTTGATCCACACATGATTCAGATGATTTATGTTTATATCACCGTGCCGAACTTGGAAATGATTTTGAGCCTACCGACACATCATTGTAGAGGCTACCTATCAGTTCCAATATTTTTAAGATGATAAGGGTCCAGACAGTCCGACTGATTGGTTAATATCATCTTCCCATTTTCACCAAAGAAACTCATTTTTGCATTTTTCAATTTTTTTTTTTATTTTGGAATTTTCTCATTTTTTTTTTGAATTTTTGCATTTTCTGAATGTTTTTGTATTTTTCTGAAATTTTCTCCCTTAAAAATCTAAAAATTTGCGAAAAGACAATATTTTTGGATTTTTCTGATTTTTGAAAGAAAAATATTTACAAAAACAATTACCGATGAGGATCTAATCCTGCTTAACTTTAATGCCGTTTAAGATTAACAAGTACTCAAAACGAGGATCGTCAAAAGCTTTGGTGAATAAATCGGCACGTTGGTAGTCTGTGTGGATTTTAACCATATCGATAAGTTTCTTTTCATAGCAATCGCGTATGAAATGATACTTAACCAAGATATGTTTCGCCTTGGAATGGTTAACTGAGTCTTTAGCAAGAGCTATAGCGGACTCATTATCACAGTGAATGGGAGTATTAAGAAATTTCAAACCGTAGTCTCTCATTTGTTGCTGTATCCAAAGAACCTGGGAGCAGCAGCTCGATGCTGCTACATATTCCGACTCGCAGGTGGATAAGGCGACTGAGGCTTGCTTCTTGCACTGCCACGAGACTAGTCTTGGTCCCAAAAACTGGCATCCAGCCGATGTGGATTTTAAGTCTGTCTTGCATCCGCCATAGTCAGCATCACTAAATGCGATGAGGTCAAACTTATCGTCATTAGGGTACCAAAGACCTTTGGTCGGACAACCCTTTAGATAACGTAAGATCCTCTTCACAGCAACCAGGTGTGACTGTTTCGGCCTTGACTGGTATCTTGATAGTAAGCATGTCGCGAACATTATGTCAGGTCTTGATGCAGTGAGGTACATGAGTGAGCCTATCATAGCTCGATAGAGAAAAGGATCAACGGTTTGTCCTTTCTCGTCAGGCCCAATCCCGTGATTGGTCTGAATCGGTGTGCCTACTGGAGTAGAGTCTTCCATCTGGAACCGGCTCAAGATGTCAGCAACGTATTTTGTCTGGTGGATGAAGATCCCCGACTCTTGTTGTTCTACTTGTAGACCGAGGAAGAATTGCATCTCCCCCATCGAGCTCATCTCAAATTTGTCCTGCATAAGCTTTTCGAATTCCCTGCACATGACATCATTAGTAGACCCAAAAATAATATCATCAACATAAACCTGTACCAGAAGACGATCACCACCCTTTTCCTTGGTGAATAAGGTGCAGTCCACGAGTCCGCGTTTGAACCCGTTGGATATCAGATAGTTGCTAAGCATTTGGTACCATTCACGCGGTGCCTGATGGAGTCCGTACAACGCTTTGTTCAATTTGTAGACTTTTTCGCGATGCAGCGGATCCTCAAACCCGGTGGCTGAGCAACATACACCTCTTCCTTCACGACACCATACAGAAAAGCACTTTTCACGTCCATTTGATACACCTTAAACCGTTTGTACGAAGCGTAAGCTAAGAACATCCGGATAGCTTCAAGGCGCGCAACTGGAGCGTATACTTCGTTGTAATCTATTCCTTCGATTTGACGGAAGCCGAGGACAACTAATCGAGCCTTGTTTCTTATAATCACCCTGCGGTCATCCCGTTTACACTTGTAGACCCACTTTGTTCCAATCTTTTTCGAGCCTGGAGGTAAGTCAACTAAGTCCCACACTCCTAGCTTTTGGAACTGCTGAAGTTCGGCTTGCATTGCTTCAATCCATGGTTCTTCCCTTAGTGCCTCTTGCACAGTTCTTGGTTCAGTTTGAGAAACATATAAGGCGAAGGACCAATCGTTCTGATGACCTGCTTTTCTGATTTCCGAATAGAGTGCCAGAGTACCTGTATTGTCACTTGAACTAGCATTTCTGAGCTGACTGCGCGTCATGACTCTGCTAGTCGGATTACCAATTACATTTTGCATCGGATGAGTGTCGTGAATCCGAGATTCCGGATGTGCCGGCACTGAATCATCCGAATGCAAATTAAGGTTCTCCAAACCTTGAGATATATTTGTCTCAGCTGCGCTTGAACTAGAGGGAGCAGCGGGTTGCATATTAAAACCGGAGAGATCAATCCGAAGACCTATCCCTGGAGCTGCTGAAGAAGAAGGACCAGCTTGATTGTTTCCTGTCGGATTAACTGGAGTTTTAGTGGTAGATTCACCATTTCCAGCTTGTTCCTCAGTGAGAGTTTCATGAGACTCTGCAAAATCGTCGTCGGAAGATGAAGATTCGAGAACCTTTGCAGACGCTTCCTGAAAAACTTCCTCAACTTCTGCTGCTGCGGTTTTATCGGGGGGACCCGTGGATGCAGAGGCATCAGATGGAGCAGGCGCAGGTGCATTAACCACGATCGGACGCATTAGCGGAGAGCTAGCTGCGTTTTCACATTCGTAATACATTTGCGCTACAGCATCATCCACCAAATTCTCCACGTTGAAGGAATCAAATAGACTCTTATAGTCGAACAACCAATCAGGTCCAACACCAGGTGCATTGGCAGTATAACGCTGAACATCGACATTAAGCCAATCTTCAACGTTGTTGGTTCTTTTGTTGTACACTCTTTTGTTGGGAGTGCTGTAACCAACAAAGAAACCTTCTTCTGCCTTTGCACCAAACTTCCCATCGGGATGTATCATGGTGCATGGAGCTCCGAAGGTTCCAGAAACTCTAAGTTTGGTTTCCTTCGGTTCAGAAGCTCGTAAGAGGTTTTTCCAAGCTTCTTTACCGTTAGAACCCTATTCAGAGTATAACACGCACAGTGAACTGCCTCGTTCCAGAAGATCACAGGCAAGTTCGAGTCTGCGAGCATAGTTCTGGCTGCCTCAATAAGAGTCCGATTCTTTCTTTCTGCAACCCCGTTTTGCTGAGGAGTGTATGGCGCTGTGAATTCATGATGAATACCCTTTTCTGCACATAACGCCTCCATAGCGTGATTCTTGAACTCTGTTCCGTTATCGCTTCTGATCCTACGGATCTTTAGCTGATATATATTTTCCAATTTAGTAAACAGATTCTTCAAGTAATCAAAAGTTTCACTCTTGTGCTTCATGCACACAACCCAAGAAAACCTAGAATAGTCATCCGTAACCACTAAGCAGTATGAGTCACCGTTCTTGCTCTTTCGATTGACTGGGCCAAACAGGTCCATGTGCAGTCGTTCGAGAGGTAGACTAACTGAGTTTGTCTTCTTAGGCTTGTGAGACTTTCTTTTCTGCTTCCCTTTCTTGCATGAGACACAGACATCGTTTAAATGAAAATTCTTAACAGAAACACCTTCCACTAGTTGGTTCTGAACCAGATGGTTCATTTTCCTCAAGTGGATGTGCCCCATTCGTCTGTGCCACATTATCGATTCCTTCTATGTCGCCTTTGACAGAAAACAAGTGACCTGACCTTTTGCAGTCATTGCTCGGCTCATATCCAGGACGTATAAGTTGTTGACCCTGGGAGCTGAGATCATGACCCACTCTTTCGGTATTTTGAATCCAGGCTTCAGAATGAAACATGCGTTGTCATCAAAGAATACAGTGAACTTCTTGTCACATATCTGTGAAACACTCAGCAAGTTGTGGTCTATCTGTTTAACAAAGCTTATCTTTTCAAAGCTTACTATGCCGTTGCTCATACTTCCTTCCTTTGTTATATAACCCCCTTTATTACCAGCAAAGGCGACATACCCCCCATTGATATTCTTTATGTCAAAAAGCAGGGATAAATCGCCTGTCATGTGCCCTGAAGCTCCACTATCAACAATCCATAGGCTGCTGATAAGGCCCTGTGGAACTCCCTGCACAAACATTCAAAGTTCAGTGGTTAAGGGGGACCCAAGCCTTCACGGTCTTGGGTCTACCAACTTCATCTAACATCGGAAAAGTCAACCCATCTCCCATTCGGTGTTGGAGTTGTTTCCGATGGTACAGCAGTGCCTTTTCCAGCAGATGATTCTCCTTCTTTGGTTGGTGACTTGGGTCTCCAAATCTGTTCAGGTTTCTTTGGCTTGGGCTTCTTCTTTGCCTGTGGGCTAGAAGGTCCAGCCTTGGATTCCTTTGGAGGAACAGATTTTGGATCCACTTCAGAATTAACTGTGCGTGGAGCAGCTTTGGGGTTGCCCTGCGGTTTAGCTGCAGCCTTTGCTGGTGGCTTAGGCGCTGCTTCAACCTTTGGAGGAACAGTGCTCCCCCTCAGCTGTGGACCCCTGCCATCAACTGGCTTTTGGTTCATAGCAATCTTGTTGCGGTTATCATAAACGACCTGCTTTCCCTTTTGTTTCTCTGAGAGTTTTGGGGAAACAGGTTGCTTGGATTTGCTAGAACTGGGAGGATCATCCACTTTGATCCTTTCTCGTCTCAATTCAGGGCACGCAGCAACTAAATGCCCACGTTCCCCGCACTTGTGACAGGATCTATATTCTTCAAACTTAGGAGATTCGGGTTTGGTCTTCTTTTTGTTCCTTTTGTTAGATGGAACGGCAAATGAGTTTTTATGTTTTAGATCCTCAAGACATCTTCTTTGCTGATCGACTTGAGGATCGTCATTTCTTTCAGTGCCGCTCGATCTAATGAACTCGGTCACATGCTTTTTCAGACCGTTTCTTTGAGCTTGATTTTGAGGATTAACGGTGTTCGACTTTTGATTTTTCTTATTGTTTTCATTAGACTGATTTCCCTGATCCTTTCTACCCTTACCCTTACCCTTGTTTTTACTCCAGGTTTCCTTTTCTATGGTAATGACAGATTCTTGCCAAATTTTGGCAACAAGACCAGGGGTGATACATCTGAGAGGGATTTCCTCATCAGCATACACCCTTTCAGACCCTTTTAACTTATAGAACACCTTAATCCTCCTACCATCCTTGGTTTGCACTTTCGGTTCCAGTTCACTCAAGGTTTCAGTTGTAATGATATGATTCTCAAGAGGAACATCTATAGTTTTGACCGGTGCATACCTAGGAGGTTCATCGAGCTCATCATCCGAAGTATCAGTGTCATATACACTGATGTCATCAGGTTTCTCACACAAATTGACAGCTTTAGCAGGAGTAGCAACCTTAGTGACTTCAGCAGGTTTAGCTGCTTCAGTAACCTTGGCCGCCTCTGCAGCTTTTGCTGCCTCGGCTGCCACGTCCACAAGTTCCTCCTTCGGCAAGACATCAAAATTGTGATTTTCGAATCTCACCGAAGGTGGACATTGAGAGTATTTGGGACTGGTGGAGAAACCTTCCTTGTCAGAGTGTTCAACTATGTGATCAAGGACATACTTGCAGTTTAAATAACTCTCAAGCTTTTTCCTGATCTTTTCATAGTCACAGTTAACAATGGCCAATTGCTTCTTAGTGTCTTCGACCTCATTGATGTAATTATTTATAGCAATCTGTTTGTTAGCTAAGGTTTTGGACAGTTCAGAAACATCCTTTTTATAATTTTCAATTGTACTTAGAAAATTTTTCTCCTTTTGTCTCAAGGAATCAATTGACCTTTGCAACGGACCAACATCAGCTTTTAAATTCAGATTTTCTTCAGTTAATTCTTTAATTCTGAATTTCAACTGATTACACTCTACACAATCTAATTTTGAATCAGAAGAAGAACTTACCTTGTTCGACGATTCAGTAATGGCCATCAATGCATAATGGGCTGCTGTCTTCTAAACTCCAAAGAATTCGCCGTAGTTCTTCTCTGTGCAGTCAGCCTCCACAAGAAACGATCTTTTACCGATCAATGCATCTGCTTCAGCTAACAACTCCTCCAAATCTTCTCCACTATCAGAATCGCACTCCGAGTCACAGTCAGACATCTCGGTTTCAGAAGTGATGATGTCAGACTGACTCGAAGTTTCTTCAACTTCGGCTGGTGCTTCAGACGCTTGTTGAGCAAAACAAGCTGCACCACCTTGAGGAGCTTCATCTTCGGTGATCAGATGGTTCCAGTTATAGCCTTCATCAGCTTGAATAACCATGGCTTGACCTTGATTGTTGTTTGCAGGCGGCCTCTAGTTCTGATTCTGGTTGTTGACTGGGACAATGGCACGCTCAGTATTAGGTTGACCCTGAGCTTGCTGCCTCTGATTCTGATTAGCTCTATTGTTGTTGAAAGGATTCTGATGTCCTTGCTGCTTAGGTCGGTCACATTCCCTTGCAAAATGCCCTTTTGTGCCACAGTTGTAGCATGTGACCTTTGTTTTGTCAAACCCAAACTTGGTGTTATTATTGATCAAGACATCTCTCCTTCCCGTCCTTTCCATGTAATCCTTTGCCCTTCTCACCACGCTTGCGAAGTGCCATTGTATGTCGATCAGATCCATGTCGTCCTTATCAATCTGCGAGTAATCCTCCTGTGTAAGATGAGGATTCCCGATCTGTCCAGCAACCAGTCCACTATAGGAGTTCACCAAAGTCGACAATAGAGCCATGTGTTCTTGAGCTAGCTCTATAGTCACCTTTCCTAAACCTGCAGTGTTCAGCTGCTCTGGGACTGTATTGGTCTGATAGCCACCTTGATTAGAACTAGAAGCACCTCCATATCCACCATAACTTGTAGTTGGAGCCCCGCCAAAACCTGCAGAAGAGGGTCCACTAAAGTTTGCAGTTGCCTGCGCTGGTGCTGCAAGATGAGAAAACGGGTTAACACCAAACTGGTTAGCATTATAATTCAAAGGATACGGGTTTGGTCCAAAAGGATATGTAGGAGGGGGAACATCAGTTGGGGGACCATAATTGTCGAACGCATAGACTGGGTCTGGGTTAACCACAAAAGCAGTTTGTGGTTTGGTGCCACCCACACTGGTGTCCTGAAGAGGATTCCCATAATAGATGCTGGGATTCTGTGGAATGAGCGCCTTGTTTGCTCTCCTGATCTCCTCTATCTCCTTGTTCTCCAGCTCGGTAATGAACTCGTTGATGGAGAGAGTCTGATATGCATTGTTTGACTTTAGAATATCCAACCATTGATGCCAGTGAGGAGGTAACGCCTCAGCAAATCTTTCTACAAGGTCCGCAGATGAATATAAGACCCCGTACTGATACATTTCTGACATCAGATGGTAGTATCTTGCCGTCAAATCCCTCAGTGATTCGTTCCCAATAGCATTGAAGTTCTCGAACTCCTTCTTAAGCTGATCCATTTTAATCTTTCGCGTCTTCATATTACCCTCATTTCGCTCAGCCAAGGCTAACCAAAGCATCTGTGATGTTGTGCACTGAGCGAATTGATGAAGGATGTCCTTTGGAAGAGCTTGCTTCAATGCTGCCATCGCCTTCTTCTCATAGTTGTATTTCTTTCTCTGATCTTCATTCATGTCTTCAATAGAGATCGGAGTAGTGGAGTTCTCAACTAAAGGCCGACTGTACCCTGTCTCGATAGCTGACCATACAAGACCATCGATGCCCTCGACATATGTCTGAAATCTGCCCTTCCAACCGTGGTAGTCGGACATGTACTGCAGCTTCGGTGCCCTGTTAGAACTACCCGTCTCTAAGTCGCTCATGAGTACTGAAGACAGATGATTTGTCTGAGAGTTTGCAGCAGCCGCGAGTGCCCATGGATTCGTGTTCACCATTTGCTGTTGAGCAGCTAGCGCCCACGGATTGATTCCGGCAACATTTGCTTGCATTTGCGATTGCTGCATCCGTTGCGCGTTACTTTCTGCTGAATACTGCCAAGGGTTCGTGGGTACGTTAGATTGATTGTTCATTTGTTGATTATACTGAGGTCTCGGTTGACTCAGATGTCCCCACGGGTTCGCCATATGTTAATATTTGTCAAAAGTCCGATACTTAGTCAAATTTTTCAGTTTCAGGTCCTTATAGGCGATTAGGAACACTATTTGTGTGATTATAGGCGATTAGGGTGTAATTGCTAGCGTTTGGGGACCTTACACGCGAGTAGGATCTATACCACACCTATTTAAGGCGAGTAGGCCTCTACTCGCTAGATGTATAGGCGATTAGAGGCTAATTGTGTCAAGGGATTCTGTAATCGCCTAAGGTAGAGGCGATTAGGGTTTTTATCTGTGAAATAGGATGTAATCGCGTGTGTTATAGGCGAGTACAAGCCTACTCGCTTAAACACACTTGTAATCGCCTAAATATAGGCAATTAGGGTTTCCTAATTGCTAGTATGTCTCCGTAATCGGTAGATCTGATCTGTAACCCCACTTTTGCTCAAAAACATCCGTTTTTGCCTCAAAATCTTATCTAAAACAATGTGTTTATACCCCAAATGATTGGAAAAGTTTCCAAAACACTTTTAGAACAAAACCTAATCAAAAACACATGTTTTAATCCATAAACACACACCAAGATGTTGAAAAAGATGGGTTTTTGACAAAAACTCAAAGTTTCAAAAATAAGAACAGGTTTTTGCTTAAAAATCTGAACTTTTACACCAAAAACAACCTGTTTTTGCTCGTTTTTGTTATTAAAACACCCGTGATAAGAGCCTCGGCTCTGATACCACTTGTAGGATCGACAAACGCGTCACCCGACAATCACGAGCTTGATATTTAGAGTGCGGAATCCTCTAAATATGTTCTAATAACAGAAACAAAGATGAAACAATGATAAACGAGTAATCACAACACACACACGGGTCAAAAGATTATCGATTAATCACTAAAAACAGAGCACGAGTATTTACAGAGATCAAATCAGACCTTACAGACCTTGGGAGGGTGTTTGGAGAGTGTGTGAGGCAAGAACTAATGATTAGGGCAATGATTGGGCCTATTTATACCTCCCGTACACGTACAGGTCAGTACAGGCGAGTAGGAGCTATCCACCATGTAAGAACTAGCGAATGAGCCCTATTCGCTCAAACTTATATGCAAATGAAGCCTAATCGCCTATACCTATAGGCGATTACAAGCTAATCTCTAATACCCCAAGCCCTAATCGCCTGGGAAGCCCAAACACCCTAAAAACGCTTATAAACGTCTCCAAACACCCCGTGACACGTCCAATCAACATATATACTAGCCTAGGGACATCATACACTTACAAAAATAAAACAAGCTACTTATTGTACCAAGGTGTTTGTATATTTGTTTAATATATATTAACTTATAGCAATGGGTGCTTAATCAAATATGGAAGTTTTTAACTGTTAATGAAAATAATAGATTAGTTCACTAAAAAAGGAATAAACCTGATTATAAAGAGTTGTCAAGGGTTCAATTATCATTGTTTTATCAAAATTGCATAGCCCTCATCATCATAAATTCATAATAATAAAAATTACTAGAGGCTCTGTATATTTATACGATTTGTAGTACATTGTCGTATCTTGGGGCCAATAATCGATCAATTTTGTAGTTTAGTGCGTCAGCGGCCAATAATCAATAGTTCAGGGTGTTAAAATCCAATTCCCCATGCCAACTCAGCAAAAATGGACACGTCACCATGCCACGTCAGCAATTAACATTGGTTAGTCTGAGGGTGATACAGGCCAATAA
Source organism: Ambrosia x helenae (assembly GCA_030844895.1). Lineage (NCBI taxonomy): Eukaryota > Viridiplantae > Streptophyta > Magnoliopsida > Asterales > Asteraceae > Ambrosia > Ambrosia x helenae. The sequence goes on from CM061234.1 coordinate 33,479,915, forward strand.
GTTGAAAATACAGTGCAGTGTTGGTCAATTTTGTAGTTCAGTGCGTCAGCGGCCAATTGTCAATAGTTCAGAGTGTTAAAATCCAATTTCCCTTATTATTATTATTGTTATTATTATTAGTATTAGTATTATTACTGTTACGCCATGCTCCTAACTCAGGTGTTTTTTGCTAGACCAAAGTTTCTCGTCTACGCTCCAACGTCTATGAACGCCTGATCTCAAGTGTTGGTGTCTCGATTAAAATTCTTTCATTTTGAGCTCACTTTCCACGAACACCTATAAAATAATAAAATAAATAAATACATAATAAAAACAACATGAAACAAATAAAAACCTAACCAAATAATATACAAAATACATAGGGAAAGATATGTGTTTTGCAACACATCAGTTGTATTAATGCAAGGTGTTATCAGCCAGACAACAAGCCGGGTCAGTCTATGAAAGGGAGCTCTTAGCTATCATATTTGAAGTTAAACATTGGCATCACTATCTTTCAGTGGGTCATTTTGTTATAAGAACTGATCGGAAAAGCTTAAAGCATTTGTTAGAACAAAAGATTACAACCCCACTACAACAAGTTTGGCTGGCTAAACTTATGGGTTATGACTTTAAAATTGTATACAAACAAGGCAGTGAGAATGGTGTTGTTGATGCCTTGTCGAGGGTCAATGCACCTGCCGTGATGAACATTACTATTAATACTTTTGACCCCTCTATATGGTCCAGAATTCAGGAGTCTTGGAATTCTGATACCAAACTGAAAGATGTGTTACAAGGGTTAAAAGAAGGGAAAGTTCACACTAAATACAGCCGGAATGGATCAGTTTTATTCAAAAAAGGCAAGATTGTAGTAGGACAAGACAAGACACTTCAATAAGATATTGTGGCTTTGTGTCATTCAGGAACAACCAGTGGTCATTCTGGTGTGCATGCCACCACCCAGAGAATTCAATCTTTGGTAACATGGAAAGGTATTCACAAGCAGGTCAGAAATTTTATAAGGAATTGTCAAGTTTCCCAAAGAGCTAAATATGAAATTGTAGCCTCTCCTGGGCTGCTACAACCTCTCCCTATTCCTAATCATGTGTTTTCAGATGTTTGTATGGATTTCATTAGTGGCCTACCTAAGTCACAAGGTAAAGATTCCATCTTTGTAGTCATTGATAGACTGACAAAGTATGGGCACTTTATGTCACTATCTCACCCTTATTCAGCTGCTCAAGTTACTCAGGCCTTCCTTGATAATGTTTTCAATTTGCGTGGTTGGCCAGACACCATTGTATCAGACAGAGACCCTATTTTCATTAGCCAATTTTGGAATGAATTTACTGCCTTGCAGGGAATTCAATTGGCTATGTCTACTGCCCATCATCCTCAAACGGATGGACAGACAAAGGATGTAAATAGGTGCTTGGAATCTTATCTTTGTTGTATGGTAATGGATAAACCAGCACAATGGTCAAATGCTTGTCATTGGCTGAATACTAGTACAATACAAACTTACATACTTCTCTGGTATGACACCTTTCAGGCATTGTATGGGTATCCGCCCCCATTATTTGTACCATATATTCCTAGGGATGTAAGGGTGGAAGCTGTGGATCACGTATTGACTGATAGAGAGGAAACTATTAAGCTGTTGAAGTTTGCTTTTGCCAGAGCACAAAACAGAATGAAACAAGTTGCTGACTTGCACAGAAGTGAGAGAGAATTTAAAGTTGGAGACTTTGTCTATGTAAAGCTACATCCCTATGGACAAACCACTCTTAGGGCCTCTCAATACAGTAAACTAGGTCCTAAGTTCTTTGGACCTTTTATGATAACTGAGAGATTGGGAAAGGTTGCCTATTGACTGGATTTACGAGTAACTGCTCAAGTCCATCCAGTTTTCCATGTGTCATTAATAAAGTTAGCAAGAGGGAATGTGACTCAAGTGACCCCTCTACCAAAGGAGCTTAGATTTTTATTCCAGCCATTGCAGGTGTTGCAAAGGAGAATGGTCAAAAGGGGTAATCGTGCTTCTGTGGATGTGTTGGTTCAATGGGATAAGTTGCCAATCACTGAGGCTTCATGGGAGAATGCTGAAGATTTACTCTTACGTTTTCCTGATTTTAACTTGGATTTTTGAGGTCAAAAATTCTTTTGGGGAGGGGGGGAGTATTGATGTGTGATGTAATAAGAACTATAAGTTTAGGGACCAAAGTTGTAATATGTCATAAATGTGAGTTAGTTAGAAAGTTAGGGACTGTTAGTGTCAATAGTTGTTAGTACATGATGTCCCTAGGCTAGTATATTCGATGTTTGGACAGTATTTAGGGTGTTTGGGTGTGTTTGGAAGTTGTTTGGGCTGATTGTGTTGCTGAGGGCGAGTAGCATCCTTAGAGACGATTACTCAGCTAATCGCCTGTTCTTCATATAGGATAGCTGCTACTCGCCTGTTCTGTATATGGTATAGCTTTCCTACTCGCCTGCTTGGCTCTGCACGAGTAGCAGTGGTATAAAAGCAAACAATCATTGCCCTAATCATTAGTTGTCACATCACACAGCCCCCAAACACCCTTCCCAAGGTCTGAAGGTCTTAGATTGGTCTTGTAAACACCTGTGCTCTGTTTTTGATTAATCAATACAACCTTTGACCATATTTTGTGTGTGTTGATACCTCGTTTATCATTGTTTCATTGTCGTTTTATTGTCTGAACCTTTTCAGAGGATTCCGCACTCTAAATAGTATAGCTCGTGATTGTCAGGTGACCCGAAAGTCGATCCTACAATAGCTAATAGTTAGTGGGTCAATGTTGTAAGTAGTCTGTTGGTCGTTATTGGCAGTTGGGTCTTTATAACCAGTTGAGAACTGTAATGAATGCACGATTGGGTTAGGTTATGTTAATCTGTATTCTCTTTCTCTCTTAATCGTCTTAACATAGATGAAGCCTGAGTTGTTTTCCTCTTTAGTCAAATTAAACAGATCTATTCCTTACGTTTGGGCCATTAGAGTGACAACGAATTAGCTTACGTACATATGTACCAACTACGGTCTAAGGACAAGCATGTAGATTTCAAAGAATTGTTAGAACTATTAAAATGATGTATAATAACCGCAACAGGACAATAATATTAACTATAAACTCGTTATATGTCATGAAAGTAATTCTATGAAAATTATCAAATAGGTAGATTAGCAAAATAAATGTAGACAAGTAACATCTAAACACTTGTAGATGAATGGTTCTGGTTTATAAACACTATGTGCTTGATAGAATCTGGCCCCTGTTCGCCTACATACGACTTGGTTATATGGATGAATGATGATCGAGTTTGCACATCCGAATGTGCAGGGACTCATGTTTGAAAACAGAGGGCGGGAACACAACAGTTTTGATATACACACAAATATTCTTCATTTCCACACAATATACAAATGAGTTTGATGGGCTATTTATACATACAAGATGTCAGTTAATTAACTAACATTGTGAATCGACATGTCCTAAAACTGAAACTGGCACAACTGTTTACTTTGGCACTAAATTCTTGGTCACTTTGACTTTTGGTTTGACTTTCTAGAATACTAAAATTGGATTAATATAATTTCTTGATTAAATCTTTCCAACATTCTCGCCCCTATTCAAGAAATTTTTATTCTATACTCTGTTCTTGTTCATCCTCATTTGTGCAGTCTTCTTCTTCTTCTTGATTAAACGTTGAACCATTCCTTCAATCTTCTAAACATTAATGCAAAACTTAAGTCTTCACGACTATCCCTTTGATCCACTGATCGTCTAACGCTTTCTTCTAACCCGCGTGGTCCTAAAGCGATGGGGAAAGATGGAGAGCACCACGTTCATCTTTTTGTTTTAAAATTGCATCCTTTAATTTGACTTCTCCGGGGCTTTCTACCTGTATCCAATTTATTTGGCTTTGATCGCCTTTGCGCTTTAAAACCCTTCATTGACTACTTCTCTTATGTTCTAAATGGTTCCTGACTGAAATTCTCATTTTTACTATGTTGCCAGAACTTCTCTTATGTTCTAAATGGCACCATTGTTTAAGTCCGATGCCATGGCTATCAAATCGTTGTTGCCAATCCTATTTGATCAGCCCATAAGCGCTATTGTACTCCATCAATGATGTACACCCTTTAGCTATTTGGGTACGTGAAACCGACCCACGCAATCTTGAAGGTCAACTTCTATTTCCGTCTTCCGCTATGTTCCTCTTTTTTTTGTCTTGCGACTATTTGAGGTAAAAAAAAATACATAACCTACTCCCTTGTATCGAAACTTTTTTTTTGAAAGGTTAATTTCTTTTAAATCCTGTAGTCTGTGGGACTTTAACCCAAGACCTTCCACAACCTAGGTGTTTTAAAGGCTTTGCCTTTGCCAATGGACCACCACCCATTGGTCCCTTGTATCGAAACTTGATGTCTTGATAATTTTTATAAACTAATTTTTCTTTTCGATAATTAAACTAACGGAGATAAATTTTATAGCTTTATAAGTGAGTCCGTTAAGTTTATAAAGCTCTTTTGTGTCAAGATCAATTTTCACCATCTTATTATACAAGCTCTTCATGAAAGAAAGCATATGGTTCATGAATGGGTAGTTGTCTGTTATGGTGAAACCATTTAGTAATGAAAAAGAATCAACCATGTAGGTATACTATTATTATTATTTTATATAAAAAAACAGAAGTTAGTAATGAGCACGGTTTCTATTTTCTTTTAAATGTATAAAAACCAATCCCATGGTGAATCTCATAATCTTTCAACTAAATAATAATAATAATAATATTTTAACCACAAAAATTAAACACTTAAATCTCGTTCCCCAAAATTAGAATGCCCTAATCAATCGATCTAGTAGACTTGTTCGACTTGTTCTGGGCCGTTTGACTGCGTCTCTCGGATAATATGATGATAATAACCAATTATAACTCAAACATACACTCACTGATGTTCGATTTTCAATTCTGTATTGTGCTAACTTTGCAAAAACAGGGACTTAATCACAGGTATCGTTCTTCGACTTCTTTTTCTTCCCAGGATCTCTTAACCATGTGCTCTGATGCCACGATAGAATCTGGCCCCTGTTCGCCTACATACGACTTGGTTATACAGATGAACGATGATCGAGTATGCACATCGGAAGGTGCAGGGACTCATGTTTGAAACAGAAGGTGGGAACACTTTTGATATACACACAAATATTCTTTATGTCCACACAATATACAAATGTGTTTGATGGGCTATGTATACATACAAGATGTCGGTTAACTAACATTTTGAACCGACATGTCCTAAAATTGAAACTGACACAACTGTTTACTTTGGCGCCAAATTCTTGGTCGCTTTGACTTTTGGTTTGACTTTCTAAAATACATAATATTGGATTAATATAATTTTTTGATTAAATCTTTCCAATATTCTCGCCCGTAGTCAAGAAATTTTTAATTTGTACTTTGTTCTTATTAATCCTCGTTTGTGTAGTCCTCTTCGTCTTCTGGATTAAACTTTGAACCATTCTTTCAATCTTCTAAACATTGATGCAAAACTTAAGTCTTCACGACTATCCCTTTGATCCTCTAATCGTCTAACGCTTTCTTCTGACCCCCTGGTCCTAAAAGGATGGGGAAAGATGGAGAGCACCACGTCCATCTTTTTCTTCTAAAAATACAACCTTTAATTCGACTTCTCCTGGGCCTTCTGCCTGTATCGAATTTGTTTGGATTTGATCACCTCTGGGCTTTAAAACCCTTCAATGTACACTTCTCTTGTGTTCTAAATGGTTCCTGACTGATATTTTCGTTTTTTCCACCTTGCCAAAATTTCTCGCAGGGAAATGGTTTCTCATCGTTTGATCCCTGTTCTGGCCCGTTTGACTGCGTCTCTTTCTGATAATATGATGATAATAACCATGTATAAATCAAACATACACTTACCGATGTTTGATTTTCGATTCTCGATAATATTCTGATAACTTTGCAAAAACAGGGGACTTAATAACAGGTATCGTTCTTGTGTCTTCTTCTTCTTCTTCCCAGGATCTCTTAACCATGTGCTCTGATGCCATGATAGAATCTGGACCCTGTTCGCCTATATACGACTTGGTTACACCGATGAACGATGATCGAGTATGCACATCGGAATGTGAAAGGACTCATGTTTGAAAACAGAGGGTGGGAACACTTTTGATATGTACACAAATATTCTTTATTTCCACACAATATATAAATGAGTTTGATGGGCTATTTATACATACAAGATGTCCGTTAATTAACTAACATTTTGAACTGACATGTCCTAATACTGAAACTAACACAACTGTTTACTTTGGTGCCAAATTCTTGGTCGTTTTGAATTTTGGTTTGACTTTCTAAAATACATAATATTGGATTAATATAATTTTCTGATTAAATCTTTCCAACAGTGCTCACCTTGAATTTGGTTTTCATAGTTGAGCTCAATTAGAAACATAGGAAATTAAACCACTTCTTTGCTACAACTCTATTGGTCAAGCATACTCTTAATTTTTAAGTTTCTACACTTGTATTCATTTACAAATTAGTGGGTTGAGCTTACAAATTTCCTCTTCTTTCATTACATTAAGAGGGTGTTTGGGATTGCGTTTTGAATCTGATTTTTAGATTATTGCGTTTTGAAAACGCAGATAATCAGTGTTTAGTGTTTGGATTGCGTTTTGAAAACGCAAGTAATCAGTTTTTTAGGCTACCAAAACGCAATAATCTATAAGCAACTCCACCCCTACTTTTCCAAAACGCATAATCTATTTTGAATAATCAATCCCAAACACCCCCTAAGAAATGAGCTTTTCCAATTTGTTAACTTCTTAATTGAATAACGTTAATGCATAGTCACAAAATTAAATCGCTAATATAGCCACGAATTGCGCATTGGTACGCGATGCACTTTATCAGAATACGCTAGCGTACCAAACGCCACATAATTCAAAGTTTAAGTCTAGGCTAAATTGTCCAAATAAAGAATTTTATTATGATCTTCATTGAAACACAAATTAAATCCATAGCGACTAAAGTAATCTGTAAACAAATTAAAGATCAAAGCAGTCCACTTATAATATATCTCAAAAATGATTACATAAGAAATGATGCATAGTAATAATTATAAATTCAGAAAATAGACAAAGAGTGACTCAGCAGGGGATGGTTTATCTTACTTTAATCATAATTTACTTATATTGACACCTTATTTAATTCTTGAAATGTTCTTTAAAGTGGTAAAAGATTCCCTATGTTTTGTTGATTAATTCTTTGAATGGAGAAACAGCTGTGAAAGTTGTTATTGATCAACTTTATCATTTTAAAATCAATATTTTTAGCGTTGGCAACAATTCCTGGCCGTCTATCTTGAATGTCTTCTAAAGAATATTAAAATATGTTCACCAACACTTGAAGTGTTTATAATTATATAACGATAACTATGCATGGTGCGCTCTATCTCATCGACCTACATCATTCCTCTCATACACAGCAACTACTTGCATTAATTCACCTTTTACTACTGTTAACAATGGCTGATGCTGCTGCTGCTGCTCTCGTGAAAGTCATCTTTCAGAAGCTCGCTGATGAAGCCTTCAAGAAGTACGTTCGCTCTCAGGGTCTTCACTCCGAGCTTGAGAATATGGGGAGAGAATTGTCCCAGATCCAAGCTGTGCTTCATGATGCTTCTGATAAGGAAATAAAGGATGAAGCTGTTAAACAGTGGCTCAATGATCTCCAACACTTGGCTTACGATATCGATGACGTACTTGATGACGTGGCTACCGAAGCCATGAGTCATGAGCTGACCCAAGAATTAGGAGCAAGCACAAGCAAGGTAAGAAAACTTATTGTCCCGACTTGCTGCACAAACTTCTCACTAAGTCATAGGTTGAGTCCCAAGTTAGATAATATTACCACCGAGTTACAGCGTCTATATAGAGCCAAAGCTGATCTAGGTTTGGCTGTGAAAGATGAAAAACAGAAAGACCCTAATAGAGGAAACGAAACCTCTTTGCTAGAGTCTAATGTAGTTGGACGACAAGTTGAGAAAGAGAAATTTCTCAACAAGTTGTTATCTGGTTAGTCATCTAAGGAAAAGTTTAGCATCATACCCATAGTTGGTATGGGTGGGGTTGGGAAGACCACTCTTACTAGACTTTTGTATAACGATCCACAGGTGCAGGCTCACTTTGATCTCAAGTCCTGGGTTTGTGTTTCCGATGATTTTGGCGTCTTTAAGATAAGCAAAACCATTTTTCAAGATGTGTCTAAGGAAAACAAGGAATTTGAAAATTTAAATCAACTTCAAATTGCCCTTACCGAGCAATTTAAAGACAAACGTTTTCTGCTAGTACTTGACGATGTATGGACTGAGAACTATGACCTTTGGGAAAAGCTAGTGCGACCCTTAAATTCCGGGGCTTCCGGTAGTAGGGTAATCATGACAACTCGCAAGAAGGAACTACTCAATATTCTAGGTTTTGATCATATAGACCTTATAGAGAGTTTGTCGAGTGAAGATGCCTTGTCTTTATTTGGTTTCCACGCATTGAGTGTCGATAACTTTGATTCATACCCAGACCTCAGGGAAAAGGGTAAAGCAATTGTGAAAAGGTGTGATTCTTTGCCTTTGGCTTTAAAAGCAATAGGAAGGCTATTGAGGTCAGCAACAAAAGAAAAATGGGATGACGTGTTAAATAGTAATATATGGGATTCAAAATATGTTGGTGATCTTTCTGCAGATTGGAAGGCGATTTTTCCAGCCCTTATGATAAGCTACCATGATCTCTCAGCAAATTTGAAGCGGTTGTTCGCATATTGCTCCTTGTTCCCTAAGGACTTCTTGTTTAACAAAGATGAGTTAGTCTTATTGTGGATGGCGGAAGGGTTTCTAAACCAATCAACAACAACCAAGTCACAAGAAGACTTTGGCCAAGAAGATTTTGAAGCATTGTTATCAAGAACCTTTTTTCAACATGCACCTAATGATGAACCTTTATATGTGATGCATGACCTGATGAATGACTTGGCCACGTTTGTTGCTAAAGAATTCTTCTTAAGGTTTGAGAATCATACCAAGTTGGGTAATGAATCTTTGACAAGGTATCGTCATATGTCATTTGTTCATGAAGAATATGAAGCTTACCAAAAGTTTGAGCCATTTAAAAGGGCTAGTAGTCTGAGAACATTGATGGCAGTATCTGTAAATCAAAATCAGAAGCGGTTTTACTTTTCCAGTAAGATTTTAGTTGACTTACTTCCTCAGTTACCACTATTAAGGGTTCTTTCTTTGACTAGATCTGACATAAGTGAGGTACCAGATTTCATTGGTAGTTTGAAGCACTTGAGGTATCTTAACTTGTCTCAAACTGGCATCAAAAAGTTACCAGAGAATATTGGTAATCTTTTTAATCTACAGACCCTAATCGTTTTTGGCTGTAAGTATTTGACTAAGTTGCCTAAAAGCTTCTCAAAGCTCAAAAAGTTGCGACATTTTGACATTAGGGATACTCGGCGTTTGAACAAGCTTCCCTTGGGGATTGGTGAGCTAAAAAGCCTACAAACTATCCCCAATATCGTCCTTGGAGACAGTGGTTTTTCTATGACCGAGCTTGAGGGATTAAATAACCTCCGTGGAGAACTTTCCATTGACCGGTTGTGCAAAGTGCAAAGCGCAATGGATGTTCACGAGGCAAAATTATCTCTAAAAAAGCTTACTAAGTTAGAACTGAATTGGAGCGATGGTTCTCAACATGGAACACTTGAAAATGAGGTTCTCAAAGAGTTAGAGCCGGATAGTGAATGGTTGAAAGAGCTTTCAATATATTCATATCCGGGAATAGAGTTTCCAGAATGGGTTGGGCATCCCTCTTTTCATCAGCTGGTTCATGTGTCCATAAGAAACTGTAAAAACTGTACATCTCTACCACCACTTGGGCAACTACCTTCACTTAAGGAGTTGTTTATAAATGACATGGATGAGGTTAAGTTCATAGGTTCAGAGTTCACTGGGACCAACCAATTAACTGTTGCTACCTTCTCTTCACTTCAAGTCCTAAGATTTCAAGGTATGGATGGGTGGGAGGTGTGGTCAACCAATAAGGAGGTTTTTGATGCAGTGTTTCCATGCCTTCTGGAGCTTCAAATAGAATATTGTCCCCAATTGATTGAAGTCTCACTTGAACCACTAGTTTCAGTTGAAATTCTAAGGTTTAAAAATATATGTGGGTGGAAGGAATGGTCAACCACCAACGAGGTTTTAGTGCTTCCATACCTTCGAAAACTTCATGTAGAAATGTGTTCTGAATTGATCAAATTCTCACCTGCAACAACCAATAGTGAAGTTTCAATGCTTCCATCCCTTAGAGAACTTTATATTGAAGATTGTCCCAATTTGATTGAATTCTCACCTGAATCACTACCTTCACTTGAAATTTTACGTTTTGAAGATAAGTTGCGATGGAAGATATGGTCAACCAACGATGCAACTTTTCCTTGCCTCCGTGAGCTTCATATAAAAAATTGTCCCAAATTGGTTGAGGTCACAGCTGTAGCACTACCTTTGCTAAGGGTTTTAAAAATTGCTAAATGTAGCGATGGTGTATTGAGAAGTCTGGTTCGGGCAGCTTCATCAATCACTACGTTGGAAGTAAGTTCAATTTCAGGGCTCACGTATGAGGTGTGGAGAGGTGTTATAAAGCATATTGGGACAGTTGAAGAAGTAAGTATTAATAAATGTAATGAAATAAGATGCTTGTGGGAATCCGAAGAAGAGGCGAGTAAGGTTTTTGTGAATATAAATTATCTGAAAATATATAAATGTTCAAATCTGGTGAGTTTAGGAGAGAAAGAAGAGGAGAATAACTTTGGTAGCAGCCTCTTGTTATCTCTTAGGGAGTTGGAGGTAAAACGTTGTGATAACATGGAGCGTTGTTGTTGTCCAAATAGCATTGAAAGTTTGAGTATCAAAAGTTGTAGTTCACTAAAACATGTCTCCTTCACAACAACCGAAACAGCAACAGGAGGAGGAGGGCAGAAGCTGAAGTCACTTGAAATATGGGATTGTGAGAAACTAATGGAAAACCTCAACAACACAGGCATGCCCATGCTTGAAAGCATACATATAAATGACTGGACCCATTTGAAATCAATGATGCAATTGGGTAACTTCATTAAACTCACTGAGTTGTATTTACACAATTGCCCAAGTCTTGAGTCATTTCCTGACATCCCACTACCTCTTCTCACCCATCTAAAAATAGTAAATTGTGAAAGAATGGAGTCATTTTCTGCCCTTCAGATGACGAATCTCAGCCGCCTAAAATTTTTGAAAATCAGAGATTGTCCATGTATTGATGTTTCCAGTCATGGTGGGGTTTGGCCCTCCAATTTGTGTTCCCTTGAAATAGGGAGGTTGAAGAATCCCATGTCAGAGTGGGGCCCTCAGAATTTTCCATCTTCCCTTGTTCACCTATCCTTGTATGATGAGCCTTATGTGAAAAAATTTAGACTATTGTCGCACCTATTCCCTTCTTCTCTTACTGAACTTAGCATACATAATTTTGGAAAACTGGAATCACTTTTAATGGGACTCCAACAACTCACCTCCCTTCAACATCTCGCCATTTCGTACTGCCCAAGGATGAAACACCTGCCAAAACAGCTGCTGCCTTCACTTTTGAGTTTGTGCATCACAGGATGCCCAAAACTTAATAAAAGGTGTGGAGGAAGAGGCTCCCACTACTATCCCCTCATCTCTCATATCCCAGACATCCGGATATATTAGGAAGGTACTTTTTATTGATTAACCTTTTGCGTTTTTTATAATGATGTTGGATAGAAAGTCATGAATGCAATTAAATGAGTGCTGAGAGTTGAATTAGTTTAAATACCCAAAAATGTAAATGTTAGTTTGATTGCAATGCAGGAAACACAATATTAGAAGCCAGAGAGATAAATACATGATGGGCTTGATCAAAAGATAAAAAGGTAGGACTCAATTGGGCTGTAGCAGTGTAGCTACGTTTAATTGTGGGTTGCAGAAGAGAAACTGTGTCTGTTCGCACTGTAGCCGAGGCAATCAAAAGAGGAATTGGGCCGAATAGATTATTCTCTTGTATCCTATTGGTTCACTGGTTTGGTTTCTTATGTTTAACTTTGATGCAATAAATTTGTATTCAGCACTTTAGTTTTTATTGAATTATGATACATGGGTTCATATTCATTCTTGTGATTATTGTTTAGTTGTGTTAATTAAATGAAAAATTATTGTTGAATCTCCTGATAATGTCATCCCACCCTAGATAGACTTTGCGTAATTGATGTCCGGTTGGTTCAGTTTGCTATTATTGGTGCCTAACGTTAGGCAATCAAATAATATGTTGTAACATCTCAACATATTATTAAAGATGACTGAATTGATTAGAATAACAAGAAAGCTGGTTCTGGGTGTTAGTGGGTTGGTGTGAACCACCCTGATGAAGCCTACAATGTGTTTGATGCCATGACTAAAGTGTGAATTGGTATAATTTGGAGATTTTTGCTTTTGCTTTGTTCTAAACTTTATATAGAATATAAATATGCATAATGCATGGTGGAATATGTATATACGAGTATGATTATGGTTAGAAGTCCTTGTTGAGCAAATGAAAAAAAAAATCATGTAGAAAGGAATAACTTGGGAAAAGAGGTTTATAACGGGTCAAATGAGAGAATGTAACATTTATCAATGTTATATGGTATGAACAAATACATAAATAAAGATAACAAAGTTATAATCATTAACATAGATCATTCAATGGTCCTTGTAAATTATAGCTAAAAAGTAATTGCTGCAAGTTGAGCTCTGATGTGTATGTATTCAACCATCAGAATATTAACCATCGGTGTGTAAAATTACTGCTGCAGTTTGCTAAAGTTGACTTTTATTTTATCAACCATCGGTGTGTAAAATTAGCAACCAGTTCATGAATATTTACATAAAACCTATGTTGTCAAAAGCGCGCCTAGCGCGAGGCGCAACAAATGCACTGCGCCCTGTGAGGCGCGCATTAAGCCCCTTAGGCGCACTGTTTGAGCTGTTTCGGGCTGATTTTCGGCCATATTCAGGCTAAAAGTTGCCTAAAACCACTACAACATCCTAAATAAGCTATGAACAAGTCCTAAACAACCCTAAAATATCCTAAAGTAGCCCTAAACAAGCCTAAAACATCTCTAAAATCCCTAAAAAATGTATTTTATACTATGCGCCTAATTATAAAAGGCCTTCGTTTTTTATGCGCCTCGCGCCTAGGCTCCGGGAACGGCCTATGCGCCTTGAGTGCGCCTAGGCGCCTTGACAACTATGCATAAAACTAATCAAAACGACAGTGTCATGCAATTTTTCTCATATCATGATTCCAACCCTTGTTTCCCCACAGCCCATTTGAGTGGCCACAGTGCTGCATTTTTCAAGCTCAACAAAGGAAAATTTATCTTCTGTAGCACTATTTTGAACACTTGCGGCTAAGTTACTCTCTGTTGGCATTCATCTCAATAAGTTGGTGTTCATGCTCAGCAAATTGTGTCTGTAATTACAAAATCAAGTTATAAACATGATAGCGGCGCAAAATTAAACATTAGATAGCACAATAGAAGCCACTATCAAAAGCCTAACTCTTATGAATATTAACAAATGTTCTTTGAAATGGTCATACTGCTGCATTTTCGAGCACAGTTTATCTTCTGCAGCACCATCTTGAACTCTTGCAGCTCATCATGTCTGAACACACTGTTGGCATGCATCTCAATTAGTCTCAAAACAAAACATTAAATAGCACAATCGAAGCCACTATGAAAAATATAACTCTGTATAAGGAAATTGACAAGCAATGTTAAAGCAAGTTATGAATATGATATAATCACAATTACCTGATTAACAAATGTTGTTTGAAATGAGCTTTTATTAGCATTTAACTACCTATTGATAACTATCCACCTGCCTCCCACTACCTCATTTGGTTGTTATTGTTATTACTAGTGTTTTACCAATGTCGCGCGTTGCTGCGACAACTTGGTGTTGCGACTTTGTTAATTAGATGTACATAAAATAATAGTCAAATACGGAATCTAAATATCCACTGAATATAGGTTATCTATCAAATCATAACTCACCAGAATGTGCCAGGCTGCTAGCCGAACATACAGGTCCTTAACGGGTCAGATGAGAGAACATTTGTTATCAAATGTAATTTTTGCAGTTAAACGTATTTATTGTATAATCGCTTAAGACATTTATCAATTCCGAACTTGAGAATAGTGACAAATTCGGAATTTGTGACAAATTTGAAACTTGCTCTGTTTTACTAATACAAAATGTTATGGTATTTAATGCACATATTATACAATATTCCTTGTAATTCAAAATTTTCACATCAATTGTGCACTTCAAAATAATCTGATGTTTACACCTTATAGTCAATTTCATCAAGGATGCTGTTTTTAGTCCTAATAGTTACCATATCCACACTTAAGTTGGATTTTATGACAAACTTAACCCTGTTATCATCCAACAGTCATTGTAAATTTTCAAGATATATAATCAACTTTGTGGATGCGATACATAGTGTGTTTGACCTAAAAAAGTCAATCCTAGCTTTCATTTTGCCTGTGATCTCATCACATTACATTACATATCCGAGGTGTTTTGATCTTTTTTGTTTGTGGATATAGCACCTTATGTATAAGGTGTGCTAACATGTATTCCCAACAGTAACAAGCTTCTATTCAATCTTGTAATTTTTTAACTTCATCATCAATTCTAAATTATTTACTGTCATTTAATCACCTCTTAAGGTTTGACCCATTTGCTCTTTCTATTACAAAAAGGAATGAGTTTTTACTCTTTTCTTCCTATTGAATCGTAAAAGTCAAAAACCTTTTACATATTTTTGGAGGTTTTACTGTGTTATTTCCATTTTAACTTGCTTATACATCCCTGAATCCCAAAGAAGGCCAGCTATTCAAGAATAGAGCAGGCATGGTTTTGTGAAACATTTTTACATATTCAAAATTTTGACTTTTTAAGTCAATGGTCAACTCATAAAAATAAAAGTGTTTCTGTTCATTATGTTTCAGATGGGGCCTGGGTTATTAGAGTAACAATGAACAAGCCAGATAATTGTTAGGATTTAGGAATTATATAAATGATGTATAATAAACACCACAACACACTAAGATTAACCATAAACTTATTAGATGTCATTGAACTAGTTCTATGAAGATTACCATATTATGTAGGCAGATCAGCACAACAAATAGACAAAACTACTAAAACAGTCAACAGTAAACAAGTAACATCTAAAACACTTATAAATTTCACATCAGTTCTAGACTTGAAAAATAAAAAGTCTGTTACACCTAAAAGTCAAACTCATCACAGATGCTGCTGACTTTAGTCCTAACACTTACCCAGTCGGTCCATCATTTACTTGGATCTTATGACAAACTTTAACCCGTCATCATCCAACATTCATTGTATATTTCCAGATATATAATCAACCTTGGCCTCGAACGATGGTCTGTTTGACCTAAAAAGTCAACCCCACCTTTCATTTTTTTAATCTTTCTTCTCAAATGGAGTATAATTTATTACAACATAGGTGGAACAGAACATGAAATACTATTTGTCATTTGTGTCCCTTCTTTGGGTTTTTTTTTTATATATTTCCCCTTGCTTCTTCACAGAGTCAGTTGGTTTAATATTTTATAAGATATAAACTATAAAGATATAGTATATCTGATATACTATCATTATATCTTTAAATACAAAATAAACATTTTCTCTTTAAATACAAAATAAACATTTTCCCTTAATTTTTTTCTGAAAATGTTAAAAATGACCCAAAATAAAGTATGAGTTATTATTATTATTATTATTATTATTATTATTATTATTATTATTATTATTATTATTATTATTATTATTATTTTAGATACTTTTTTTACTTCATTATTATTATTATTATTATTATAATTATTATTTGAAATATTATTCGAACTGATGTTGTCACGCAAGGTCGAGAGAAAGTGATCAGTTACTTATCAACCATTAATTTAAACAATATCCTAAAATAACTTTCAGGATTATTAAACAACTTATGAAATTTATGTAACTCTTATTATATGCCACTAATAAGTTTAATTTATAAAACTCTTATTTTATTAGAACTATCTAATGCAAAGGGTTAACAATTTAATTCTTTTTATGCATGGTGATACGTTGCTTGGAAGCAAAATCAAGAATCAAATATATACTAAAGTAAGATAAAAAGAAAACTTCTTAAAAGAGCATTGCCTATTGCCTATACATGAAGCTCGAATCCAATACCTAACCCAATAACAACCCAACCATTTTTTAAAGTTTTATGCTCACACAAAAATTGGTATCCATAACATTGGCAACTTGACATTACAATCCATAAACACTTTCTAAAAAACCAACTTACTCTCATTCCCATTTCACTGTTAACAATGGCTGAAGCTGCGGCATCTGAACTTGTCAAAATCATATTCGAGAAGCTCGCAGATGAAGCATTCAAGAAATATGTTCGTTCTCAGGGCATTCACGATGAGCTGGAGAACTTGGGGAGAGAGCTGTCCCTGATCCAAGCTCTGCTTCATGATGCTTCTGACAAGGAAGTATCTGAAAGATCTGTTGGAATATGGCTGAACCATCTCCAACATGTGGCCTATGATATAGAAGACGTACTCGATGATGTGGCTACTGAAGCCATGCGTCGTGAGCTAACCCAGGGATCATCAGGAGCAACCACAAGCAAGGTAAGAAAGCTCATCGCCCCAGCTTGCTGCACAAAGTTTTCACTAAGTCATAGGTTGAGTCCTAAGATAGATAGTATTACCACTGAGTTACAGCGTCTATACAAAGCAAAAGCTGATCTAGGTTTGACTGTGAAAAGTGAAAAACATAAAGATCCTAATAGAGGAAACGAAACCTCTTTGCTAGAATCTGGTGTTTTTGGACGACAAGGTGAGAAAAAGAAACTGCTTGACCAGCTGTTAGCTGGCGAATCATCTAAAGAAAAGTTTAGCATAATACCCATTGTTGGAATGGGAGGGGTTGGTAAGACCACTCTAGCTAGACTTTTGTATAACGATACACAAGTGAAGGATCACTTTGAACTCCTAGTATGGATTTGTGTTTCTGATGATTTTGATATATTCAAGATTAGCAAAAGTATATTTCAAGCTGTGTCCGGGGAAAAGAAGGAATTTGAAGATGTAAATCAACTTCAAAGGGGAGAAGGAACGGAAGTTAAAGATTCAAATCAGCTTCACAAGGGAGAAAGCACAGAAATTAAAGATTTAAATAAGCTTCAAAAGGCTCTAACCGAACAATTTAAAGACAAACGATATCTACTAGTACTTGATGACGTGTGGACTGAGAACTATGATGATTGGGAAAAGCTTGTGCGCCCATTTCATTCAGGTTCTCCTGGAAGTAAGGTTATCATAACAACTCGTAAGAAGGAACTGCTCAACATGTTGGGTTTTGATCATCTAGACATACTGGAGAGTTTGTCATCAGAAGATGCTTTGTCTTTATTTGCTTTTCATGCCTTCGGTGTGGGTACCTTTGATTCATACCCAGCACTAAAGGAAAAGGGTGAAGCTATTGTGAAAAAGTGTGGTACTTTGCCTTTGGCTTTAAAAGCAATTGGAAGGCTGCTGAGGAAAAAAACACCAGAACAATGGGATGATGTGCTAAAAAGTGAAGTATGGGATTCAAAGTATGTTGGTGATCTTTCTGCGGATTGGAAGGTGATTTTTCCGGCCCTTATGTTAAGCTACCATGATCTTTCTGCAAATTTGAAGAGGTTGTTTGCATATTGCTCCTTGTTCCCTAAGGACTTCTTATTTAACAAAGAGGAGTTAGTCTTATTGTGGATGGCGGAAGGGTTTTTGAACCAATCAAATGCAACCAAGTCACAAAAAGACTTTGGCCAAGAAGATTTTGAAGCATTGTTATCAAGAACCTTTTTCCAGCATGCACCTAATGATGAGTCGTTATATGTGATGCATGACCTGATGAATGACTTGGCCACATTTATTGCCGAAGATTTTTTTATAAGGTTTGAAAATCATATCAAGCTAGGTAATGAAACTTTTACAAGGTACCGTCATATGTCATTTATTCATGAAAAATATGAAGGTTACCAGAAGTTTGAGCCATTTAAAAGGGCTAGAAGTCTGAGAACATTGATGGCAGTATCTGTATATCAAAATCAGAATTGGTGTTACTTTTCTAGTAAGATTTTGGTTGACTTATTACCTCAGTTACCACTCTTAAGGGTCCTTTCTTTGAGTGGCTGTAAGATGACAGAGGTACCGGATTTCATTGTTAGTTTGAAGCACTTGAGGTATCTTAACTTGTCTCGAACTAACATCGAAAAGTTACCAGAGAATATTGGTAATCTTTTTAATCTGCAAACACTAATCATTTTTGGCTGTAAGTATTTAAGTAAGTTGCCTAAAAGCTTCTCAAAGCTCAAAAAGTTGCGACATTTTGACATTAGGGATACTTGGCGTTTGAACAAGCTTCCCTTGGGGATTGGTGAGCTGAAAAGTCTACAAATTCTCACCAATATGGTAGTTGGAAGAGACGATGGCTTTGCCATAACCGAGCTTAAAGGATTAAATAATCTCCATGGGGAACTTTCCATTGTAGGGCTGTGCAAAGTACAGAGTGCAATGGATATTCATGAGGTAAAATTATCTCTTAAAAGGCTTACTAAGTTACAGCTGAATTGGGGCTATGGTTCTCAACATGGACCACTTGAAAAGGAGGTTCTCAAAGAGTTAGAGCCTAATAGTGAATGGTTGAAAGGGCTCTCAATTGATTCATATCTGGGAATAGAGTTTCCAGAATGGATTGGGCATCCCTCTTTTCATCAGCTGGTTCATGTGTCTATAAGAAACTGTAAAAACTGTAAATCTCTACCACCACTTGGGCAACTACCTTCACTTAAGGAGTTGCGTATATGGGGCATGGATGAGGTTAAGTTCATAGGTTCTGAGTTCACTGGGACCAACCAGTTAACTGTTGCTGCCTTCTCTTCACTTGAAACCCTAAGGTTTGAAAATATGCAGAGGTGGGAGGTATGGTCAACCAATAATGAGGTTTTTGATGCAGTGTTTCCATGCCTTCGAGAGCTTCAAATAGAAGATTGTCCCCGACTGATTGAAGTCTCACTTAAACCATTGCTTTCGGTTAAGATTCTACGGTTTAAAAATATGCATGGGTGGAAGGGATGGTCAACCAACAATGAGGTTCCGGTGCTTCCATACCTTCGAGAACTTCATATAAAAGAGTGTTCTGGATTGATTAAATTCTCACCTGAAACAACCAATAGCAATGTTTCAGTGCTTCCATCTCTTAGAGAACTTCATATAACAAGGTGTCACGATTTGATTGAATTCTCACCTAAAAAACTACCAAAACTTGAAATTTTACGGTTTGAAGATATGTTGGGATGGAAGATATGGTCAACCAAAGATGCAGTTTTTTCTTGCCTTCGTGAGCTTTATATACACGATTGTCCCCAATTGGTTGAGGTCTCAGCTGAAGCGCCGCTACCTTTGCTAAGGGTTTTAAAAATTAGCAAAAGTGATCATCCTGTATTGAGAACTCTAGTTCAGGCAGCTCCATCAATCACTATGTTGGATATAGGGTATATTTCAGGGCTTACATATGAGGTGTGGAGTGGTGTCATGGAGCATATTGGGGCAGTTGAAGAAGTAAGCATTAAGGGGTGTAATGAAATAAGATACTTGTGGGAATCGGAAGAAGAAGCGAGTAAGGTTCTTGTGAATATAAAGAAACTGGAAGTATATGATTGTTCAAACTTGGTGAGTTTAGGAGAGAAAGAAGAGGAGGATAATTTTGGGAGCAGCCTCTTGTCATCACTTAGGGCGTTGGATGTAGATGAGTGTGAAAAAATGGAGCGTTGTAGTTGTCCAAATAGCATTGAAAGTTTGAAAATAAAAGGGTGTAGTTCACTTACACATGTATCCTTCCCAACATCAGCAACAACAGGAGGAGGAGGGCAGAAGCTTAAGTCACTTGAAATAGTTGATTGTAGTGAACTGATGGAGAATATCAACAACATCAGCACAGGAGTGCTTGAAAGCATTAGGATAAGTAACTGGACCCATTTGAAATCACTGATGCAATTTGGTAACTTCACTTACCTTACTGAGTTGTATCTATACAATTGTCCAAGTCTTGAGTCATTTCCTGACATCCCAATGCCTGTTCTCACCAATCTGAGAATACTAAGATGTAAAAGACTGGAGTCATTTTCTGCTCATCAGATGAGGAATCTCACCTCATTAAAAGAATTGGTGATCAGATATTGTCCAAGTATTGATGCTTCCAGTCATGATGGGGTTTGGCCCCCCAATTTGTGTTCACTTGAAATAGGGAGGTTGAAGAAGCCAATGACAGAGTGGGGCCCTCAGAGTTTCCCATCTTCCCTTGTTGACCTAAAGTTATATGATGAAGCTGATGTGAAGAATTTTTGTCAATTGTCCCACCTATTCCCTTCTTCTCTTACCAAACTTAGAATTGATAATTTTAAAAAATTGGAATCACTTTTAATGGGACTCCAACACCTCACATCCCTCCAACATCTCTTCATTTACAATTGCCCAAAGATGAAACATCTGCCAAAACACCTGCTGCCTTCACTTCTGAGTTTGAATATCTATTACTGCCCAAAACTGAGAAAAAGGTGTACAGGAAGAGGCTCCCACTACTATCCCCTCATCTCTCATATCCCTCAAATTGACTTTTACCCGGGTACTTTTTTTTATTAAATAACCTTTTGTCTCCTTTTAGCTTTGATATGTGTAAATTATACATATTATTTTGCTTTCATTTAATCAACGAATTTTACATACCATCTCAAGGCAGTTAAGTAAATTATTCAGAAAATATGACATTTATTTTTCCTTTCTAGATAGTGAATGAATTGGAAGAGGCTATAAGATACTAAAAATGCGTTTTAGGAAGACGCTAATGTGTTTAATTGCAATGCAGTATTTGATTACTCGAGTTGGATGTAGCTGTAGCCACATTTAATTGGGTTTCAAAAGAGGAAGTGGGCATGTTGGCACAACACCTAAGGACTGAGGCACTCAAAAAGAGGAATTCAAGCAAACATAATGGCATAACAAAATTGGTACACCGGTTTGTTTTTTTATGTTTAACTGTGATGCAATGTATTTGTATTTATTCTTCTAATTTTTGTTTGGTTTTGTTAATTGAGTGAGAATTATTGTTGAACCTCCTAATGATGTCATCCCACCCGTAATAGACTCTAGATGTGTAATAGAGGTCCGGTTGGTTCAGTTTGCTATGATTCGTGCCCAAAGCTAGTCAAGAAAATAATATGTTATAAGATCTCCAAATTTGGGTATGTCCATATATTTGCATTTTACTTTATGAAGGATTTTATATACGTAGGAGTCACATTTTTAAATAAATTACTAGTGTGAACCACCTCTATGATGCCTATAAGGTGTTTGATGAAATGCCTTAAGTGTGACTTTGGTATACTTTGGAGATTTTTGCTTTAGTTATGTTCTAAATGTTATAATGAATATTAATACGCATGATGGAATATGTATATGCATGTATGATTTTCGTTAGGAGTCCTTGTTGCGCAAATGAATAAAAATCATGTAGGAAGGAAGAACTTTGGAAAAGGGGTCCGTAACGGGTCAAATGAGAGAATGCAACATTTATCTGTATTATGTGATATGAACGAATGCATAAATAAACAAAACAAAATTTGAAGGCAATATGTACTCGTATGCAAACATAGAGATTTTAAATGACCCGTACGTGTGTTGAATGTTTAATTTTATAGGAATCTTGAACCATAACAATGAGTATGTGTGACTTAAAGTGGTTGAAAATATGATCAAGGAATCAATACCAACTTTTTTACTTTCTTTCAGGTTGAAGATATGATCAAGGAAAACAACACTATTCAATGATGGAGAAAGCATGGTACGCGAATGTACCCGATTCCGGTACGGGCGATTCGGTTCGTGGTACACAACATATCCAGCGAATCCTGTGACTATGATCCCACCTATTCCCTCCAACATCTCACCATTTGGGGCTGCACAAAGCTGATACATCTGCCCAAAACTGAGAAAAAACTGAGAAAAAGGTGTGAAGGAAGAGACTCCTACTACTATCCCCTCATCTCCCATATCCCTGAAATAGACTTTTACCCCAGATACCTATTTATTATATAACCTTTTGACTCCTTTTATACTTTTGACAGTTTACTCCAGGTAAATTATTCAGAAAAATATGAGATTTATTAAGATCTTTGACACATTTTTCTTTCCAGCTATTGACTTAATTGAAAGAGGCTAGAACATATAGAAAATGCCACTTTTACCCTGTGTTTATGTAAGACATGTTGGATATATAGTATGTCCAATATAATTAAAAGTCGAGGTCAACGTAACCCGACCCGGTACGATCCGAAGAGTTACACGTTGGTACACGAATCAGATAAGTTCATGTGTTGGTGGATTATTATTTCTGAAATAATAAGGATTGTATATTTCTGTGTGTCAAACTCAATAAACATGCCCCATTATATAGGGGAGAGTACAAGAGATAAAAGGAAACATAATAACAATATTCCCACTATACAAGGTAACTAATAAAACTAATAATTGACACCATTTAATGCCTAATTTTCGGCATTCATAATATACAGCTAATACTCCCCGGCAGTTTGAACGGGCGTAGGACAGACGCTCAAACTGGAACGAAAAGACTGAAATAGTTGCTTGGACAGGCCCTTGGTGAAGATGTCTGCATACTGCAATGCGGAAGGAACGTGAAGGACCCGTATATCCCCGACTCGAACTTTCTCACGAACAAAGTGTATATCATTCTCAATGTGCTTGGTTCGTTGATGTTGGACCGGATTATCAGATAAGTAAACTGCAGACACGTTATCACAATAAACAATGGTGGCCTGACGAAGAGGAGTGTGTAGCTCTAATAATAAATTTCGTAACCAGGAAGCTTCAGCCACAGCATTTGCCACTCCTCTATATTCAGCTTCTGCACTTGAGCGCGATACCGTTGGTTGGCACTTAGAAGACCAAGAAAGAAGATTGTCACCCAAAAATACACAGTAGCCACTCGTGGAGCGTCTTGAGTCGGGGCAGCCACCCCAATATGCATCGGAGTAAGCGACCAAAGAATCAGTGGTCGACTTAACCATACGTATTCCATAATCAACCGTACCCTGTATATAGCGGATAATCCGCTTCATAAAAGCAAAATGAGTGTCTCGAGGGTCATGCATGAACAAACATACTTGCTGGACTGCATAAGTGATGTCGGGACGAGTGAAGGTTAAATATTGAAGTGCACCAGCCAAGCTACGATATAACGTAGGATCCGAAAATGCAGGACCATCTGTAGCGCTCAGTTTGGACGAAATGTCTACTGGGGTTGTGCATGGCTTGCACGATGTCATCCCAGCACGCGAGATAATGTCTTTGGCATATTGTTTTTGAGAAAGAAAAATG
Organism: Ambrosia x helenae; assembly: GCA_030844895.1. Taxonomy (NCBI): domain Eukaryota; kingdom Viridiplantae; phylum Streptophyta; class Magnoliopsida; order Asterales; family Asteraceae; genus Ambrosia; species Ambrosia x helenae. The sequence goes on from CM061234.1 coordinate 33,503,564, forward strand.
CCGTTCTTCTGGTGATCAACCTGAATACCCAGAAAATGATGTAACCGCCCAAGGTCTGTCATGGCAAACTCTCGTGAGAGTGTGGCAATTATCTCGCGTAATAAAGCATCTGTAGAGGCTGTTATAACTATATCATCAACATAAAGTAAAAGGTAAGCAACATTAGTGGCATCACGTCTATAAATGAAAAGAGAATGATCACATGCGCTGCCCCAAAACCATGAGAAGTAATGTAGTTGGCGAATCTAGTGTACCATGCCCGAGGGGCCTGTTTAAGCCCATACAATGATTTCTTCAAGCGACATACTAGGTGTGGAAATCGTCTGTCCACGAAACCAGGGGGTTGATGCATAAACACAGTCTCTTTCAACTCCCCGTGAAGAAAAGCATTCTTCACATCTAACTGGTGAATTGGCCATGACCTGGAAACAGCTAGAGATAACACTGTACGAATAGTAGCCGGTTTAACAACCGGACTAAATGTCTCATCACAATCAACTCCAACCGTCTGTGAATTACCATTAACAACAAGACGGGCTTTATACCGTTCCAACGTCCCATCGGAATGAAATTTGTGGCGAAATAGCCACATACAACGTATAACTGGGTGGTCTGTGGGACGAGGAACGAGTTCCCATGTCTCATTCTCCAATAAAGCGGAGAATTCTGCCTGCATAGCACGTGACCAATTAGGATCGGCAAGGGCTTTGGCATATGTATTTGGGACGGGGGAGATGGTAGTAGTGGTGAAAGCGGTGGGCGGGTGTTGAGAGGTGCGTGCTTTGGAGCGGGTGGTCATTGGATGTTGGTTTGTGTTGGAGGGAGGATGGTTATGGGCCGTAGAGGGGAGTGAAGTGGGCTGGAGAGGCACATTGGGCTGGGCAGGAATGGGATTTGGGGCCGGTTGGGATTGGGCTGGTGGTGTTGTGTTAGTGGGTTGGGCCGAAGTGGGTTGGGTAGGTGGGTTAGTGGGTTTTGGGCGTCTGGAGTAAGTAAACCGAAAAGGTGAAGTAGGGGAGTGGCGAGTAGTAGGAAACTGGAATGGTAGGTTAATGGGAGGTGTTTCGTCAAGGAAGTTATAGGAGTGGGATAGTCGTGGGATGGTGTATGGAAATACGTGTTCATCAAAGGTAACATGTCGGGAAATGTGAACACGTCCGGTGGTAGGGTCGAAGCACCGGTAGCCTCGGAAATCCGGGGGATAACCAAGGAAAATACACCGAATAGCACGGGGATGAAGTTTGTGAGGTGAAGTGGCGGAGGTGTTGGGGTAACACGCACACCCGAATACACGAAGATGAGAGTAATCCGGGTGACGTAGGTAAAGGGCAAAGGTCGGGGTGTAAAAATTTAGTCTTTTAGTGGGTAGGATGTTGTGTAAATATGCGGCTGTGTGTAGCGCTTCCACCCAAAAGGAGGGTGGAAGGTTAGTATGAATGAGAAGGGCACGAATGACATCATTGAGCCGGCGAATCATGCGTTCAGCTCGGCCGTTTTGGGGGGAAGTTTGTGGACAAGAAAATCGAAACAAAAGGCCATGGTGAGAGGCGAAGTTTTTAAAAGCATGGTTATCGAACTCGCCACCAAGGTCGCATTGGAAAGTTTTAATTTTGCGGTGAAATTGTGTTTGGATGAGTTGGTGAAATTTGGAAAAAGTTGGGAACGTTTCGGATTTGTATTTAAGGGGATAAACGCACACAAAATGGGAAAAATTTTCAATTAATACCATGTAGTATTTATACCCCGATTTACTAGTAATTGGTGAGGTCCAAAGGTCACAGTGTATAATGTCAAAAGGTGCAAAAGTAAATGAATTTGAATCATAAAAAGGCAATCTTTTACTATTAGCTAATTGACATGAATTGCAAAGATTAGACACATGGTCTTTATTACAAGAAAATTGAAAAGTACGACGTAATATATCTAAAACTTGAGCCCCTGGGTGACCAAGGCGGTCGTGCCACGGTAATGAGGGAGAAGTAATGAAGCAAGCTGTAGGTGGGAGTTGAGGAGGAGTAAAAGGGTAGAGATCCCCGGTGCTATTGTGGCGGGAAAGGGTCTTCTTAGTGACGAGATCCTTCAAAGAAAAACCAAAGGGGTCAAATTCTATAGATACATTATTATCTCGAGAAAAACGTCGTACAGAAATTAAATTACGAATAACATGTGGGCTATAAAGGACATTGGGTAGGATATATGTGCGGTTGGGTAAGGTGTGAAAGCCAGTGCCAGATCCTTGTATTGGGACACATTGACCATTACCGACAAGAATGGACCGATTTAAAGGAGATGAGTTAGGAACAATAATTTTACCTTGATCCCGTGAGACATGTGCTTCAGCGCCTGTATCCATGTTATCTTGTTGCCAAGAAGCATTGTTTTGGTTCACCTGCATGTTGTTAAAAGCGGCACTCAAGTCAGTGGGGCACAAGGCGTCATACCCATATGAACTGTAGCCCGTGGGGGCTGAATACCCAGTGTAGTGTGTCTGAGAGGGCTGGCTGGACTGGTTTGAAGGCTGATTTGGCTGTCCGGTGGGCCGCCAGTTGGGCTGTGTTGGGTAAGGACATGGGGGAGGAGTCCACCAGGCCCAGTTGGGGTACGATGGGTGTGGGTGTGGGCTGTAATGACCGGGAGGTGCAGGGTATGAGCCGCGGCCAGTGTAAGGTTGGCGGCGTCCACGGCCACGGTAGCCGCTGTTGCGGCCACGGCCTCGGTTCGGGCGGCTGGAGTAGTTTTGGGTTGTGGAGTCGGTGGCGGGCTGGTCAGTTGTGTTGGATGTAGGTGGTGCGGTTTGGTTAGGGGTGGTGTTGGCGACGAGGACCGAAGAAGAAGACCCTTTTTGTGCTTCAATCCGAATTTCTTCATCATGAAGCAAACTAAGGGCAAGATCCCAGTCCGCGTCGCGGTTGTTTATGAAAGAGGCGGTAGTGTTGTATTCGGGTGGTAGGCCACGCACAAGCTGGAGAACCAATCTTGATGCACTGACTGGGTGATCAACATCAGCCAACTGGTTTGCCAAACTCTTCAGTTGTTGACAATAGTCATCAAGGGAAGAGCAGGCGGTAAGGGTGAGGTTACAAAACCGGGTTTCAAGGGTAGCAGCCCGAGCCTTTTTGTTGCTCAGGAAAACCTTCTCAAGTTGTACCCACGCGTCCCTAGCAGTCGTGGGTTGATCGAGAATACGATCAAGATACTTGTCAGACACAGTATTAACGATCCATTGTAGGACCAATGCATCGAGTTCCTTCCAAGATTCGTGTGCAGGATCCACGATATCCGGAGGTGGGGTACCATTAATGTGATTTGCGACTTTATAGGCAGTCACGTGAAGATTAAACATCTTCACCCATGACGAGTATGTGACGGTTGAACCATCTAAAGTACGGATTTTGGACTGGATATTAGAGATAGAGTATGCTGGGTGAAGAGCAGCGGGTTTGGTGTTGGCTGAGGAGTCAGCAGAACCTTGGTCTGGTTTAGTCATCGTGGCTGGAAAAAATAGGACAGAAGTGTGTTTGGTTCGGCTGCAAAGGAAAAATAATGGGGCTGTTGTCTGGTTTATGGCTGAGGAAAAAAAAAAAGGAGAAGACTGCAGATGGCCGAAGCCGGTGGTTAAGAGGAGGCAGGAAGGGATCGAAAAAAAAATAGAGCTAGGGTTATCAGAACCGTAGCTCTGATACCATAAAGGATTGTATATTTCTGTGTGTCAAACTCAATAAACATGCCCCATTATATAGGGGAGAGTACAAGAGATAAAAGGAAACATAATAACAATATTCCCACTATACAAGGTAACTAGTAAAACTAATAATTGACACCATTTAATGCCTAATTTTCGGCATTCATAATATACAGCTAATATAATAGTTTTGAACTCGAGGAACTAAATAGTAAAGTTTACACTTTGACTAGTCAAATGGTCAAGTGTATGACTTTGACTAATTAATTGGTCAAGTCCTTGACTAGTCAAACGGTCAAGTGAATGACTTTGACTAATTAAGTGGTCAAGTGCCTTTTATCTTTATAAATAGGTGTGATAGATCAAACTCTAATCACACATGTTTTAAAAAAGATAAAACAACATAACCCTTGTCTCCTCTTCAAGATTTGCGGCCACCCTTAGGAGCCACCGCCCCTTTGTCCACCGCAAACCACCATCATCGCCGCCTCCTTCTTGCAAAGTGTTGCTTTCGGTTGGCCAGTGCTCGGGTGTGAACTTCCTACTAGCGAGGATTCGTTGTAACCCGCGTGTTACAATTCCGGTGTAGTCGTCAAAGGTTGATTACTAAACCCCCTATGGTTGTTCATTATTTATTTGTTTATACGCGTTTAACCGAGATCCTGATTGGGAAATTTTGTTAATTGGATTAATAAAATTAAACATATATTTATATATATAAATCGGCTCATATTATATATTGTATATAATCGATTTTATTAATAAATAAAACTGCTTCCGCTGTGTATTTGATACCATGATTCCCAACAGTGGTATCAGAGCCACGGTTACGCGCGTATAGATGGTAAAGTTATAATTTTGATCTATGTTTTATTTGTCAAAAATTTAATTTTTTTTTGACAAAAGATCAAAAGCTTTTTGTTGTTCATGGATTGTGATGTGAATCGAGCCCTAGGTATTTTGACCCTTGTCATGGTTGTGTTTGTGATGTTTTATTTTTTTTATTGATTTGTATTTTTTATTACGGATATTGGATCCGGTGTAATAGATAGGATTAGAATAAATTTGTTTTATTTGTATTTCAAATTTATTTGTAATCCTACAAGTACAAGATCAAGACGAAGATAAAAAGGCATACAGGTTCCATGAAGATAGAGATCTCGGGTCAAGTGGGAGCTATATCAAAAATAGTTTTGAAACCCTTTTGACTGGTTCGTTTCGTTTCTGGCTAAAACGAAACGGACAACCTATTAGGGGCTCGATTCGTTTAATTTTATTATTATGTTTTGTGGTTGTGGTTTATTTATTGTAAATAATTTAGATAACCCAAAATAAATAAAATTTTCACAATCATGGCAACGGTTTTATTAAAACAAGTTTTATAAAAACCGAAAAGCATTTTTAATAAAAGGAGTTTTATTAATATTAAAACAAGTTCATTCGCGATAATACGACCAACATAGTTTAAATAGGGTATTTAAAACTATACCGTGTCGAGTGTTGAAAGGAGTTTCAATTATCACGAACAATATAAAATTGGATTTTATAAACTATTGTGTGACTCACATCATGCTAACGAGTCATTCAAAATATTTATGGTAAATATTAAAATTAAATCCCAATTTTAAATTGATGTTTTATGCCACCATTAACGAGTTAACACTTCGTTTTAAATCGAACCCAAATGTTAGTGCTGACCCTGCATCTGGGCGTTGATCATGAGTGAAGGTAATCATCGCGTTTCCTGTGTAACATAGGCCGGTGTTACAGTTAACAGTAAAGGACCAAACATCGCTTGTTTGACAAGTGGGCATAGTTGGGGTTAAACATACATCGCTCTTAGCGATAACCCTAAAAAGGAGAGTTGTGTAGTGGACACAATTAACAATCGTTGTTTACCTACCTAATCATGCCAGTGGACAGTGCTAAGCCAGTTCATTGTGTATTGATGAATCGGGATCTCATCCTAATTAATTTTGTTTTTTGGGTCATAAAATAATTAGGATACTTAAAACATGAAATACTAATATATAAGATTTTGAACTTCGTAGATGTCAACTGAAAACAATTCCGCCTCCCAATTCTCTCTCAAGTCCATCTTAGAGAAGGACAAACTTAACCACTCCAACTTCATGGACTGGCACCGCAACTTGAAATTGTTCTCAAGGCGGAGAACAAGTTGTATGTTCTAGAAACGCCAGTTAGCACTCGTGTGCTAAAAATGAAGGCATATCTTGATCACTTGGCTCGTCTGGAATACCCCTTGAGTGATGAGTTAGCGGGGGATATTATCCTAAACTCATTGCCCAAGTCATATGACCAGTTCATTATGAACTACAATATGAACGGGATGGAAAAGACGCTTGCAGAACTACATCAGATGCTCAAAACTGCTGAGGTGAACATACCTAGCAAGACTGCACCAGTGCTAGTGATCAAGGAGGGTCAAGTTAAGAAACCTAAAACCAAGAAAATGGGCAATCAGGACAAAGGCAAATCTGTTGCCAATAAGAAACCTCGGAAAGATGCCAAGTGTTTTCATTATGATGAAACTGGGCACTGGAAGAGGAACTGTGCTAAGTATTTAGCTGAGCTGAAGCAAGCTAAGGCTTCAGGAGGAGAGTCCTCAAGTATATATGTTATTGAAATCTTTGCTTTTCCTAGCAAAACATGGGTGTTTGACACAGGATGTGGTTTCCACATTTGTAATGTTTTGCAAGGACTAAGAAAGATTAGAAAGCTGAAACAAGGCGACTTGGAGGTCCATGTTGGCAATGGACAAAGAGTTGTTGTGAAGGCTATAGGAGAATGTATTCTCTTACTTCCTTCTGGTTTAGAACTTGTTTTGAACAAAGTTTATTACATTCCTAGTGTGACTAGAAATATTGTTTCAGTTTCGGCTTTGCGTGGACAAGGTTTTAATTATCGTTTCAATGGTGAATTTATTGCTGCTTATTTTAACGATGTATTTTACTTTGATGCAAAACCTAACAATGGGATCTATGAGATAGAAATCCAAAACGATAACATATTATGCAATATCTCCCATAAACGTAATAAATTGGACTTTAATGATACGTATATGTGGCATTGTAGACTTGGTCACATAAGTGAGAATCGTGTTAAACAACTCAAAACCGCAGTAATCCTGGATTCCAAAGGTTCGGAGTCATTTGGAAAATGCGAATCATGCTTAAGTGGAAAGTTAACAAAAGCACCTTTTTCAAATGTTGGAGAAAGAGCCAATGATCTGTTAGGACTTGTACATACAGATGTATGTGGTCCATTCAGAACAATGTCAAGACATGGAGAAAGATACTTTGTTACATTTACTGATGATTTCAATAGATATGGTTATGTTTATCTTATGAAGCATAAACATGAAACTCTTGAAAAGTTCAAGGAGTACCAAAACGAAGTAGAAAATCAGCTAAATAGAACTATTAAAATGCTTCGATCAGATCGAGGCGGTGAATATCTTAGTCAGGAATTCATCGACCATCTAAAGGATTGTGGAATAGTTTCACAACTCACTCCACCTGGAACACCGCAACATAATGGTGTGTCTGAGCGGAGAAATCGAACTCTATTAGATATGATTCGATCAATGATGTGTCGAACAAACCTTCCAAAATCCTTTTGGAGTTATGCTTTGGAAACTGCCGCAAGACTTATGAATATAGCTCCAACGAACAAGGTTGATAAAACGCCCTATGAGATATGGCATGGAAAGAAACCTCATGTATCCTACCTTAAAGTCTGGGGATGTAATGTTTATGTCACTCTAGAATCTTCGGATAAACTAGATCCTAGAGGTGAAAAAGTGGTTTTCGTTGGATACGGTAAAAAGATCGGTTACCTGTTCTACCACCCCACTGAAAATAAGATTTTCACCAAACGCAGAGGCACTTTCTTAGAGGAACAACTTCTGGTGCGAGGGATTGGAGATAACCATGTGGATCTTGGAGAAATTCAAGAATCACAAGTGACTGAACCAGCTGTTCAGACAGAACCAGATGTAACTGATCCAGTTGTTGAAGTTGAGCCTGGGAGGACTCAAGAAACAACAGAAACACCAAGTGTTCGGAAAAGTATTAGGGATCGTCGTGCACCGGTAAGGTATGATGATATCTTCATGATTGATAAAGCTGAGCCTACTACTTACAAAGCTGCAATCTTGGATTCAGAATCCAAGAAATGGCAAGAAGCCATGAATGCAGAGATGCAATCCATGTATGATAACCAAGTCTGGGATTTGGTTGATCTTCCTACCGAATGTCGGACTGTGGGAAACAAATGGATCTTCAAGAAGAAGACTGACATGGATGGGAATGTGCAAACCTACAAAGCAAGGCTTGTAGCGAAAGGTTTTACTCAGACTCAAGGAATTGATTATGAGGAAATTTTCTCGCCAGTAGCCATGCTTAAGTCTATTAGAATTCTACTTGCCATTGCTGCATATTATGACTATGAGATATGGCAGATGGATGTCAAAACCGCGTTCCTTAATGGACACTTACTGGAAGATGTCTATATGGTTCAACCTGAAGGTTTTGTCGATCCAAAGAATCCTAATAAGGTGTGCAAGCTGAATAAATCCATCTATGGATTATAGCAAGCATCTCGCAGCTGGAATCTCCGTTTTGATCAGAAAATCAAAGAGTTTGGTTTTATCAAGAACGAAGATGAACCGTGTGTTTACAAGAAATCTAGTGGGAGCTATATCACTTTTCTTATACTATATGTAGATGACATACTAATCATTGGAAACAATATCCCTATGCTTAAAGATGTTAAGACCTGGTTGGGTAAATGTTTCGCAATGAAAGATCTTGGTGAAGCCGCTTATATTCTGGGAATAAAGATTTATAGAGATAGATCAAAGCGGTTATTGGGTTTGAGTCAAAGTACATATATTGATAAGGTCTTACGACACTTCTCAATGCAAGACTCAAAAAGGGGGCTCTTGCCCATGGCACATGGAACCACTATTAATAACAAGCAGTGTGCAAACACTGAAGAGGAAAGGAAGAAAATGGAAAGAGTTCCATATGCTTCTGCTATTGGTTCCATCATGTATGCCATGTTGTGTACTAGACCTGATGTCTCGTATGCTCTTAGCATGACGAGTAGATATCAACAGAACCCAGGAGAGAGTCACTGGGCTGCAGTGAAGAACATTCTTAAGTACTTGAGAAGGACTAATGACATGTTCTTAATATATGGTGGACTGGATGAGGAGCTGTCAGTTAAGTGTTATACTGATGCAAGCTTCCAGACTGATCGTGATGATTCAAGATCACAAATGGGATATGTTTTCATTCTGAATGGTGGGGCTGTAACTTGGAACAACTTTAAGCAAAGTGTGGTTGCTTAATCCACCTGTGAATCAGAATACAATGCTGCATCGGATGCTGCAAAGGAGGTTGCCTAGATGAAGAAGTTCATTGGTGATCTCGATGTTATGCCTAGCATAAAGAAACCAATCGAGATACTGTGTGACAACACTGGTGCCATTGCTCTTGCAAAGGAACTAAGGTCACACCAGACCACAAGGCATATACTCAGGAAATTCCACTATATTAGAGAGATAGTAGAACGTGGAGACATCATGATAAACAAAGTTCATACAGATCTAAATCTGGCTGACCCCTTTACTAAGCCTTTACCTCAAGCTAAACATGAGGAGCATGCTGAAAGATAGGGCTTAGAGTTGCTAGACAGTGGGCATGATCTGTAATTAGTATTGGTGTTTTATTTTGAACTATAACAGTTACATTGAATATTTATTTGATTTAATGGGTTAAATGCAAATTTAAATATTTTGTGACCGTGTTCATTATTTGTATGTTTAAATCCTTGAATAAGAGTATTCTAAATATCCGTAGTCGATCAAATTACATGGGAATGAATTTGAATGTAAGACTATTGTGAATTGAGATGATGGTATTCATGATATTGGATGTAACTCGCTTCAAAACGATCTCCATGGATCTGTGTCATGAGATGTTTTGATATTGATATGTTCAATCTGTCCTTTTTCGTAAGGCACATATTAAACTACATTGATCAAGGATTATCTTTGATGTTATCTAGCACTGTCCTGAAACATGGGTAGTAATAAGGGTATCGTTGGGAGAAATCCAAGATTAAGTGGGAGTTGTATGACGCTGATGGAATTCTGTACTTCTATAGGATTAGAAGTCTAGACATTCTGGCGCCCTCGTTAATTCAAACTGGTATAAACGCGTGGCCACGCTCGGACTAAGGTAGTTCGTTAGACCACTTTGAATTAGAGATGAGAATAGAGAATGGTTGATCACTATATAAGAATGAATGATCCATGTCTTATGATCAACGGATGTCTATACAGAAGGGACTTATTGATAGAATTATCAGGGCTATAGTATTTGGTTAAGTAAAGCGTTACTTGAATTCAAAGAACTAGTTGACGACTGTAAAGTGTCATACTGGTTTGGGTGCAATGCGATGCAGCTAGGCGTCCAACTCTGCGCACGTTGACTCATTTAATTAAAATCGTCAAAGTGGGAGATTGTTGGATATATAGTATGTCCGATGTAATTAAAAGTCGAGGTCAACGTAACCCGACCCGGTACGATCCGAAGAGTTACACGTTGGTACACGAATCAGATAAGTTCATGTGTTGGTGGATTATTATTTATGAAATAATAATAGTTTTGAACTCGAGGAACTAAATAGTAAAGTTTACACTTTGACTAGTCAAATGGTCAAGTGTATGACTTTAACTAATTAAGTGGTCAAGTCCTTGACTAGTCAAATGGTCAAGTGAATGACTTTGACTAATTAAGTGGTCAAGTGCCTCTTATCTTTATAAATAGGTGTGATAGATCAAACTCTAATCACACATGTTTTAAAAAAGATAAAACAACATAACCCTTGTCTCCTCTTCATGATTTGCGGCCACCCTTAGGAGCCACCGCCCCTTTGTCCGCCGCAAACCACCATCATCGCCGCCTCCGTCTTGCAAAGTGTTGCTTTCGGTTGGCCAGTGCTCGGGTGTGAACTTCCTACTAGCGAGGATTCGTTGTAACCCGCGTGTTACAATTCCGGTGTAGTCGTCAAAGGTTGATTACTAAACCCCCTATGGTTGTTCATTATTTATTTATTTATACGTGTTTAACCGAGATCCTGATTGGGAATATTTTGTTAATTGGATTAATAAAATTAAACATATATTTATATATATATAAATCGGCTCATATTATATATTGTATATAATCGATTTTATTAATAAATAAAACTGCTTCCGCTGTGTATTTGATACCATGATTCCCAACAAGACATACAGGCCTGAGTGTTTTTAAAAACTATTTTCATATAGGCACATAATGTTCTTTACTTTTGTGCGTTGTATGATCATTGATAATGCACTGTTTCGATATAAGCCTTTAACTTTGTTGATTACTAGTGGGAATGCCCGCGCGTTGCTGCGGGTGTCCCAATTGATATTATATTCAATTATGATATCTATACGAACCGCAACTCATTCCGAGTTTCTAACATTTTATTAAATTGAACGAAAAATAGTTGTAGAACTTATAAGGTCACAATCATGCATAGAAAGTCTAGAATTTCCATATGATGGACATGTTTATTGAACAATCCACAAATTTTTATCAACAATAGATTTATCTACAGCCTTATTAACAATACGATATCAGATGATACACGTATCATGTATCAGTTTAAACGCAAACAGGCATTTGTACACATTCATATACTTCTCAGTCAGCATGTCACCAGTAGAGGTGAAAATACATTTCAACCCCTTAATATGAGAACGGGTTAATTCGGAACGTATATATTGTTTGAGAAAAGGAGTGGATCAAATTTAGTCAACTTAAAAAAGATATATACACCATATGCTGTAGTAGTAGGAAACTCGCGCGTTGCTGTGGTGATGACAATTTACAATGTGACACTCGTTTCTTCTATATCAACCATCTCAATATATATCCTATAGAGTATTCTCATTCATAAAATAGTTAACCAAAGATTGTAACGCTTATAGTTTCATTTTTTTTTTGGCTGGGTTATTTTTAGTATGGGTCAAAACATGCTTCTTTAAATTGGGCTGGCCCATTTTAATACTCGTCAATGGATGGAATATTAAACCTGAGATTTAGTTGATGAAGTATTTGAAGAACTTAGTGACTTAACAAAGTGTTTAGTTGGTAAAAAAATTCGCTCAAGCCTGGGCACGAAGGCACTAATTTAGGAAAAAAATTGATTTAACTTTTAACATACATACTTGATAGAAGAAAAAAAAAATACTTGATAGAAGAAAAAAAGAATCAACATTTTCTACTCCAACTAATTATTCGATGGGAACCAAAATAATGTTTGCATACAAAAACTCATTAAGTTATTAAGTGTTATTTAACAGGGACTATCCAGTCTCAACACCACCAAAATACATAATTTAATGCAGCATACCTATAAGGACTCCTGCAAAGACTCGTGCAAATGTAGCATACCATGCAAATGTGATGTAGTGATCCCATGGTTGCAAATTCACAAGCCAGATAACAAATGCCTTCTTCAACATAGTAACCAAGCAAATCAATAAGATTTCCGTGCTTCTGATTCGAGAACATGGAGACCTTGGTTGAAATAAAAACAGCAGGATTATTTTACAATAAAAATTACCATCAAGAACATTCATGCGAGTCTTTTGAGGGGGATTGCATAAAAAGTAACCAACTTTATTCTAGATACATCAAGAACTAACCATTTGATTCAACCTTAGTAGATTTTTTTTTTTTTTGACAAGCCAAACGAATCTCTTATTAATACCCAAAGGCCAAAGGACCAACAAGGAGCTGGCCAAAAAGATACAATCCACCACATATCACCCAACATAACCCAAAAGCTCAACACCCAAAACATCAAGTTTTTGCACAGCTACACTTTTTCCCCTATTAAGGTTGCAAAATAGACCATTCCGTGTGAACGTCCCCCAAGTAATTGTGGTGGATCCTTTATGGGTTATTGTCATTTGAAGGGTTAGGCATACGACAGGAACCATTTGTACATTGCATAGATGGTTGCCACATGAAAAATTACACCCACACTTAGGGTAATACCTGAATCAAAGGACAATACAAAATGGCAAGTTAGTAACTTATCTAACTTTTCACTATAAGTCAACTATCCATACTTTACTGCCTTTTTCTTTATTAATGAATATATAAGTTGTACTTAAATTCTACAACACTCAAGGGTGGCCTATTTCAAATTATTGACAAAATTAAAGGATACACACAAACATATACAATCCAACAATAAGTCAATAACTGGTCGAGTATGTAGAATGATTTCAAATCAAGTAGCCATTTCTACCTTATAACAGATCTAAGGTTGAAGTTCTAAAGTCAAACCAACTTTATCATGCATTCTGCTTTGCACTTTAAGAATTTGCAACTCAGAATATCATAAAAAGCCATATTGGGCATCCCAAACAAATCTAGTGAGTAAACCTGTCATTTATCTCTTGACAAAGTCTTCATTTGTCATATCATATAGTAAACTTGTGATCCAAATCATTCTAGATAACAGGCAAATATTACCTAGAATAACACCCGTGGATGATTTGCTTCCAAAATTGTTGGAGAAAGTTTGGGTCCACAACTGAAGTTTATTATTTTAGTACTCGACCCATCGCCACCATATATTATATCATAGTTACATGAGGAACCATGGCAGCTTGAAAGGACTTCAATTACTATACACACATCGTATATATAATAAATTAAAAACCAACAAAATAAATTAATAAAAATATAAATACGTATATGCTATAATACCAAGGGGCGCAACTTCATAGGGGCCGGAGGGGGCGTCCGACCCCCCTAAATTTCCGTTCAAAAGTTCCAATTGTATAGTATCCATATAATTTTTTTTTTTTGGTATATACGGTTTCGACCCACTGTAACCGGTGACTTCCGTCCCCTCAGTGACTTCCGACCCCTCGAGATTTCCGCTCAAGCTTCGCCACATACCTTCACAACAGTCAGATAAGTAAGGGTTTCCTTTGTAACCAATATGATGGAAACATTTATGTGATTCCACAAAAGTACCATCACCCGTATCCAATTCCATATTCATATGTTTCTCTGCTCCTCAACAGCAACTTAGTGTGGCGTTGTGTGGAATGGTCCACATAAGGGACATGGGTACATAAGCGTTGTTAGACACAACAGATTAGACAGAAAAGGCTCGTGTTAGATATGAATCTTCATCCACCAAGAAGGCATACCCACAACCTCCATGTCTATCCCGACCCGGGATATTTATACCGTACGACCTAAGAAAATGAGGAACTGTCGTTTAGCAACAGGTAAAGCCAAAATAGTAGTTATTTATTTGGGTGTGACAACTATATGCAAATGAATAATAGGTTCAATAATGTAACAACAATCAACATATCTAAAACCAGAATTGTGTAAATTACCTTCACATCAGCCTTCAAACAGAGCTGGACAACGTCTTTGCCACCCGGCCAACAAGGATCCTACATTGCAAACCATTTATTAAAAAAAAAATTATTTTGTACAAGGAACTGTTGGTACAGTTTCTCCATTTAGTAGTCGGTAGGCAATAACAACACACCTTAAACTTCAAGCAGCCATATCTTCAATCGCCTTTTTTAAATATTATGCCGGCGCGTTGCAGCGGGTGTCCAAACTGTATCAGATTCAATTATATCAATTATGAAACACAACCCATGTGCTTGAGTTTTTATAAATGTAACTTTAGTTTCTCATAGGTCATGAATACAATTCTAGTGCTAGGAACCACCTTGTAATATTCCGGCAAAATTCATCGGTATATACCACGCACCCCTTCTGCTTTTATTATTTGACTAAACGTACCCAAAATGCCCGTTTTGTAAACACGAGCCCGCCCACCTGCTCCTTCTAACTGAATCTGCCGCCTCACAAGATCTAGAGGGAATGTTACTGCAACAAAATGTTTTATTAGAAATATATTTGAACAAAGAGGTAATAGTAACTTCAATGGATATGATCATATGATAGATCGATCAAGGTGGATGGGTCAGGTAATAGGGCAGGTACATATATATCATACCAGTATGGGCCTACATGAGGCCGTTAAGTTGAGTTGCCCAGTAATAACTTTCTAATCCATTTTCTAGAATACTTAATGTGTCGATCACGATTAGAAAATAATATCATTCTAGTTATTGTTTAGAGTCTAGACCCTTGAATAAATCAATTTGGGAGATTGGGTAAGAATTCAATATAGACTTAGGTGACTTTCAACCCCTTAGACTCGTTTATGACCCATTCTAGCACTGGCGAAGGATAGTAGGGGCGGGGAGGGGCGGCCGACCCCCTCGGATTTTCGCGCAGAAGTTCCGATTATATAGTATTTGTATAGAAAATTTTGAAAATATAGGGTTTCGACCCCCCGAAAATGGTTTTCGACCCCCCGAAACTAGTGACTTCCGACCCCCCGAACCTTCGGGTCAAGCTTCGCCACTGCATTCTAGCTGAACTTTCTAATTTGACCAATTTGACCCGTCTGAGATTAAACACAACGAAATGAATCACTAACCTGTTGATGATGCGATGCCTGAAAGACTGCCACAAGCCAAGCTGAGCAGGACAGTCGAATCTTGCGGTCTGTCACACAGCAAAACAGACATCAGATATCAAATATCAGAATGTGTGAGCGTGCAACACTCCATTAAAACCAAGAAAACAAGAACAATAAAGACAATAGAAAAAAAAATGTCTGCAGCTACCTATGCAACTGCCAGTAAGATCTTGCTGTGTCATAAACCGAAAAGCTAATTGCCAGGTTCGGCCCAACACCCAATAAAAAGTATATAGTCAGTCGACACTCAAGAGAGCAAAAGTATCAAAACCCACGGCCAAAACAGTGGCAAAAACATAAAAACCAGCGCTTTATAACAAAAGAATACCAGTAGACAAGCACCAAGTCCTTTATAGAGGCCAAAAATACATTCTCTGCTGATGGTGCGTAAAGCATGCCATATGCCTCTATAATATATAACATTTCTCTGCAAGATATTATTAAGACTATTATTGAGGACATGAAATAAAAAAAATAATAATTATTATAATAACATACTAATCAGTTTCTACCTGTGCTGAAAGCCGAGTTCTTATAAGATCCAAAGGATATGTAACGGAAGCAGCAGTGATACCTACTAAGCCACCGCCAATAATGAAACTAACTTCAAATTCACAATCATAGCTAATCAACTAATACCACAGTCAACCACTCAACTCATTCACAAGTTATCCAATCATCCATGAAATGACCAAAAATCTTGCTCTACTTGAATTAGAATCATATCAAAATCACACAAAAATGCATTTAACTCTCATTTACTTTCGATCAACAACAAAAATTTGTCTAAATCTCCTTAGATTCATCGGATGAAGAAATAACATCCATGATGAGCAAATAGAAACTGAAATACCAAGTAAACTTAAGGGATGATTTCTTTACTTGAATGTCGAATTAAACTAAAATAAAAGAAGCAATACAATCAAAAATCAAGAGGGCGTTTGTGGTTACCGTAATCATGAAGAGAACCTTCTGGGAATGGATTCTGATTTCCAAGGGGCAATTCAAACGCGATCCACATAAGAAAAAGAACAAT
The DNA here is from genome assembly GCA_030844895.1 of Ambrosia x helenae. Lineage (NCBI taxonomy): Eukaryota > Viridiplantae > Streptophyta > Magnoliopsida > Asterales > Asteraceae > Ambrosia > Ambrosia x helenae. The sequence continues at coordinate 33,519,946 of CM061234.1, forward strand.
GGGGAGAGCGATTAATTGTTACAGAGCAAAGTGAAAGCTTATTTAGGTTACAAAGGGAGAGTGAAGGTGGAAAGAACCAATAAATTTTGACCGATGAATTTCTACAGATTAATTGACATTTAATAATAGGGGGTAAGGATGGAAGAAGGAGGGTAGTTTTGTAAAAATGTTATGATATTGTTAAGGATGAGGTGGGTAAAATGACTACATTACCCTCCTAAGTGTCTTAATTGTCACAATGATCCCCATAATACCCTTAAATTTCTTGCTTAAATATGTTGTACATCTTGCTTCTTAAGTTGTATGGAAATAAAAATGACCATGTTGGCCATCACTCCTCCTTTATATTGTATTATAGATATAGATTATAGAATTATAGATTATAGATTATAGATGTATGAGAGGAACCATGAAAACTTAAAATTAATTAAGTTAATACATAGGCTAAATGAAATGTGATCACATGATTGGTATTTATATTAGAACTAGTTTTTATCCCGGAAGCGTCCCGGGTTAAAATATCTAATATGACAACATAGTTAATGACTTGCCAATATATGATTAATGAATATTATTATTATTATTATTATTATTATTATTATTATTATTATTAAACAAATCTCTGCCATAAATTATCATATTCTAATGTAAAAAAACGAATCTCTGCGCCGGGGTATAAATCTAGTGCCATTACAAAATATTATATAATGTCAAATGAATTCGGAAGTTTGTAATCGATCATTCTAAAAAGAACTAACATGAAATAAGGAAAAAAATTTATTTATTGAAATATCGAGCGCATTAGTCTAAGGGTTATGTGATGCGTTAAAAAATTCATGAGTATATGATTGGGTATATAGTTCGGGTATTTGGGTATGTGGTTTCGGGTAATTGGGTCGGGTATCACCTAATCCCAGGCCCGATCCAAACCCACAAATTTTTTTAAACTAATCCCAAACCTGACACAATACCTGTCGGGTTACAAAAAATAGTCGTATTTTTTTCTCCGTTTTTTATATAGCACTATGGTACTCGTTGGAAAGATAATAAAACGCTCGTTAATTTGGTGTAATTTTTTTCTTTAAAAAATCTCGTATATAAAAGATATTAACGTTTAAAAGTTATGGGAGGAAACATGAGAGAGAAAAATAATAAAGGTTTAATATTTACATTTAGTAGATTAAATATTTAATAGATTAGGTTAAACTATATTTATTCCTTTTTTTTAATTGGTCTAGATTTGTCACATCACATCCTGTGTGGCATCTCTCAAAAGAGAGATTGCATAATATTATGACATGTAGAATTTTTAGCTTTGCAATATATATATATATATATATATATATATATATATATATATATATATAGATTTTAAGTGATGTAAAAAAATGTAAATTCCTATGATCAATTTAACTGGTCAATCTCTACACTTACTGCAGAATTGAAATTTTGGGCCTAATTACCAAACATATTTCAGTTTATGACAAAGAATTATTTTAAAATTTTGTTGCCTTCACTTCTGAGTTTAAATATCTATTACTGCCCAAAACTGAGAAAAAGGTGTGAAGGAAGAGGCTCCCACTACTATCCCCTCATCTCTCATATCCCCAAAATCAAAGGTACTTTTTTATTGATTAACCTTTTGAGTCCCTTTGCGTTTTTGATATGTGAAAATTATATATTTTATTGTGCTTTAATTTAAACATATTTTTCTAGAATTTAAACATTGACTAATAGAATATAGATTTGAATTGTATATGTAGATAATATTTATCATTTAAGTCATAATTATCTCTTCTCTAAAATAGGGCAATGTAATTTTGTATATATTGATATCTCAATGGAATGATAATCAAGCATTGAACCTATCCTACGGTGCAATAGCTCTGGGGATCTCTACACTCTCAGCCCGTCCAACATCACCAACCTCACCACTGCTTCAACTTATGCAGCTATATCTCAAGACATTTGGCATCAACGGCTAGGTCACCCAGGCCCAGCTATTTTGAATAATTTAAAAACTTCTAGTTCTATTAATTGTACTTCGTCCAATAATAAAACTTGCAGTGCTTGTATTTTTGGTAAACATACCAGACTTCCGTTTTTTGCTTCAAATACAAGTACTCGTATGCCATTTGATCTTGTTCATAGTGATGTGTGGACCTCACCTATTATGTCTGATGGGGGTCATCGTTATTATATGTTGTTCTTGGATGATTTTACTAATTTTTTGTGGACCTACCCAATTGCCCATAAATCAGATGTCTTTGCCATGTTCACCAAATTCAATACCTTTGTCCAAACCCAATTCAATACCAAAATAAAACAACTCCAATGTGAGAACGGTCGTGAGTATGTGTAACACCCCAACCGATGGCGGAAACATCGAGGTGTCACGTAGTGACGATTGTTCAATAGCTCATGGACTAGAAATGTAAATTTGAATACATTGAATTTAATAATTTATTACATTGAAAGAAGTACAACAATTACGACTAGCAATCTAAATTAAGATACAGTAATCTCAATCTAAGTCTACGTTCCAAACGCTTGAAAGTAATCTCATAAGAACCTGAAACCTGTACGAAAATGATTTGGTCAATACAAAATGTATTGGTGAGCATACCCTGTTTGAATATAGTAGGAAAAGTGCTTAGCAATTCATGTGCGGTACCATTTGCAATTATGTAATAAGTAATATCCGTTCAAAATCAACCCTATGTAAAGAAAAGCAGATATATATAGTATGCGCTAGTAGTAATGTAATACATAGCAATGACAAGGACTCTCAACAGAGTCACAAGGGTATATACCATAGTACTATTCATTGAAATGTCAGGCCCTCAAAGGTTAATGATTTTGACTAGTCATAGACACACAAATTAACATAAAGCAAACACACATGAGAATTGCATTTAGTAAAAGAAATAGAAACTTGATTGTAAGTACATGAGTCACCCCAAAATGTAAAACAGTAAAAAGGGGAAAGATATACTCACAGTTTGCGAGGTAAGGTAATTCTACTAAAGCGGTGAGAGTGGGCAAGGAGGATCCCGAGGAATTTACCCTCAAATTGAGCAGGATGATTGGTCAGATTGCATTACAGATCTTGAGAGCTAAAGCGCTAGGAAACATATGAATGTATAATGATAAAAATTTATCATGGGAAAGGGTTATAAATTTGTATGTTTCGTAATTCCCACAAGCTTCATATGATCAAGGCTTAAGCTAGTATTTATGTTTGTCTACTAGGGGTTTCATGTATGTCACATTAATGTGACTTGATAATTGTGGGTTATTGCTCATAAAAGTCAATAAGTTACTAAACAAATTCCATTGATTCATTCCATAAATTTTTAATTATGGTCACATGAAGTTTCATTTGGAGGGTTAGGAAATGTTATGTAGTAGAAAACTATTTAAACTCCACTCACAATTACTACACTTCAATATTGTATGTTATAACTAAATGTTAAGTTCTAGTAAAAAATAATTTGTTAATTAACACTATAATAAACACTTAAACTTTTATATCTTGCAAACTTTAAATATTTAATGTGTCCAAATCTTAACTCTTCTTTGAAGAGAGTTGTTTAGAATTACTAAAAAAATCCATTAATTCTAGGTAAACAACAATTTATAAATGCTCAAATACGAGGGTTAAAAATGAAGATCTTGAAATAGTTGAGGGACCGGTTGATTCATTTATGAAAAGCGGAAGGTGTAGGTTGTCACATTCTCCCCTACTTTAGAAAATTTCGTCCCGAAATTCCTTTCATGTTTAAAAAAAATTAAAGTAGTTTTCTAATATCCAACATAAAAATTTCAAAAATCTTTGAAAGTTGACCCGAGGTTAAGAAGTTGAGTATTTAAATGAGAAAGGTTTTGGGGATGTGTAACTGGTGAGGGAAAAGGCACTGATGAAGGTAGTCTCCCCTACTTTAGAAAGGTTTCTAACTGAACTCTATTAGGATACGTAACAAGTATCCAAACAACCGAGGATGTACGAGTAGACAAGGTTTTAGTTTTCTATGTGGGTGGTCAAGAGAAAGACTCTAGCTAGGAAGACGAATTGAAACTCGTGTAAGGACTTTCTTATCGAAAATGCTAACTATTAGTCAACTATCTAATGAAGAGGTAATTATGGGTAGGTTCTTGGTTAGACTCCTAGTCCGATCCCGCAGTATCATTTATGCTTATATATAGGGTGTACCGCAGCTGACCCACCACACTCCCGATACTTTGGACTCGTACTGATTGTCTACCAACAACCTAAATAGAATTACACACCACCCTCGTGTACCTGTAAACCCATGATTGCGTTCCGGACCGTAATCATCGATTTACCTTACACTGGGGTGTTATGCTTTTCCATAACCATATCCTAAGTAATACTAGAAACAAATGCGTGCAATCAGGATATGCTAAGTAATTGATACTGCAAAGAAACAATGACATGGTTAGAGGTCCTTCCCTTTCGGGTTTACCCTTTAACCGTAATGAGAGTAACATGTAAGTAATAGACATGGTTAGAGGTTCTTCCCTTTCGGGTTCAACCTTAACCGGTAACTTCTGTTCACATCGTTGGCTCTAAACACTCATATTGATAGACTCTGAGGTTTACACTGTTCCCCTCGGATTGAAGAAATGCTCTAATCCGAGTCGTACGTGGGCACTGGCTTAGATCTCATACGAGTTATCAACTAGTATGTTCGTTGGCCATGATGATGAACAAAATAATGTAAAGTATAACAGGGTTTTGCTCAAAACAGGAAAGAAAATATGCATACCAAATATGCGTTCAAGTAAGTATATAAGTATAGCATAAAATTTCGATTGAAAGAATAGTATAATATAAATCAAGTAAATCGCACAATTGCGCAAAGTGAAAGTAAACAAGTTAAATTAATGCTCAAAACCAGTGTTGTAAGAGTAACTACTAATAACTAGTGCGAGTGAAATAAGATAAATTTTCGTAGTTAGCTCAATCTTTGTGATATAGTTGAAAGAATAGTAGTAATGCATGAGAACAACTCTTTAGTAACCGAAGTGTGTTTTAGATTCAAAACAGATTTATTTGAAAAATCTTCGTAAATACACATTTTCATGTGTTTTCGAGAAGTCGAGTTTGAAAAATGTTATAAGGCTTATTATTAGTTGCAAGTTTCTTCCGAAAACATATATTGAATACGTCATATGAAAACAAATGATTTACATTTGACCTTTAAAATATGCAATACAAGTTTGTAAAATGCAAAATGAAACCATTTCATGAAGTATGTGTAAATCTAATGTGTTTTAAAAGACCAAGATTTAAGATGACGTGAATGATTGGATTAACGTAGGTAATAGATTACCAATATTTAAGAAAATTCATAATTTATCATTTGAGTCTTCAAATGATGAACAAAACATAAATATCGATATTATAAAACATTGAAATTGTTTCCATAGGAAACTTTGACTAACTAAAGTAATTGAAATGTTATTAGTGACTTGTGGGGGCGTACTTTAGCCTATAAGTGAATGCTCATCCCGAGAGTTCCCAGGTCGGCATACGGGTCCCTCGTCTGATTGGGATTTATGCGAAATGCCAGGCCTAGACAGAAAACTCAGGATACAGGCGCTCCACCTCCAAATTGCACGTGCCCCATCACTAACGAATACCAAAACATTAGCGAGATTAAAAACGAGATGTAGAAATAGATCCTTGAGATGTGGATTTCACTCCTAAATCAAAGATGTACTTCAAAATTGAAAACGATTGTGGAATGAAACCAATCACTAAGTTAAGGATATCACTCCCAGCTTAGTGGTTAAGTTCCTTTTTGAAGGTAATACTCTTTGAGGTGTGGATGTCACTCCTATCTCAAAGATATATTCCTAAGATAAATAACATATAAAGGAGTAAAACTAACCACCAAGGTATGGATATCACTCCTAACTTGGTGATATCGTTACATTTGTGAAATACGAGTGTGTTAGTGTGTTCTTCTTTAAACAAAACACCGAAAGAATAACGAAAAAGAATCATAGCGAAAATATCATAAAACAAAATATAAGAATAAAGAGAAATATACACGAGAGGACTCGTGAATGTAAGCTTAGTTATAGACTAGGCTAAAAGGCATTCTAATAACCTAATTCCCTATAACCATGGCTCTGATACCAATCTGTAACACCCCAACCGATGGCGGAAACATCGAGGTGTCACGTAGTGACGATTGTTCAATAGCTCATGGACTAGAAATGTAAATTTGAATACATTGAATTTAATAATTTATTACATTGAAAGAAGTACAACAATTACGACTAGCAATCTAAATTAAGATACAGTAATCTCAATCTAAGTCTACGTTCCAAACGCTTGGAAGTAATCTCATAAGAACCTGAAACATGTACGAAAATGATTTGGTCAATACAAAATGTATTGGTGAGCATACTCTGTTTGAATATAGTAGGAAAAGTGCTTAGCAATTCATGTGCGGTACCATTTGCAATCATGTAATAAGTAATATCCGTTCAAAATCAACCCTATGTAAAGAAAAGCAGATATATATAGTATGCGCTAGTAGTAATGTAATACATAGCAATGACAAGGACTCTCAACAGAGTCACAAGGGTATATACCATAGTACTATTCATTGAAATGTCAGGCCCTCAAAGGTTAATGATTTTGACAAGTCATAGACACACAAATTAACATAAAGCAAACACACATGAGAATTGCATTTAGTAAAAGAAATAGAAACTTGATTGTAAGTACATGAGTCACCCCAAAATGTAAAACAGTAAAAAGGGGAAAGATATACTCACAGTTTGCGAGGTAAGGTAATTCTACTAAAGCGGTGAGAGTGGGCAAGGAGGATCCCGAGGAATTTACCCTCAAATTGAGCAGGATGATTGGTCAGATTGCATTACAGATCTTGAGAGCTAAAGCGCTAGGAAACATATGAATGTATAATGATAAAAATTTATCATGGGAAAGGGTTATAAATTTGTATGTTTCGTAATTCCCACAAGCTTCATATGATCAAGGCTTAAGCTAGTATTTATGTTTGTCTACTAGGGGTTTCATGTATGTCACATTAATGTGACTTGATAATTGTGGGTTATTGCTCATAAAAGTCAATAAGTTACTAAACAAATTCCATTGATTCATTCCATAAATTTTTAATTATGGTCACATGAAGTTTCATTTGGAGGGTTAGGAAATGTTATGTAGTAGAAAACTATTTAAACTCCACTCACAATTACTACACTTCAATATTGTATGTTATAACTAAATGTTAAGTTCTAGTAAAAAATAATTTGTTAATTAACACTATAATAAACACTTAAACTTTTATATCTTGCAAACTTTAAATATTTAATGTGTCCAAATCTTAACTCTTCTTTGAAGAGAGTTGTTTAGAATTACTAAAAAAATCCATTAATTCTAGGTAAACAACAATTTATAAATGCTCAAATACGAGGGTTAAAAATGAAGATCTTGAAATAGTTGAGGGACCGGTTGATTCATTTATGAAAAGCGGAAGGTGTAGGTTGTCACAGTATGCCAATAATCAATTTTATAATTTTTGCACCTCTAACGGCATGCACTTCCGTTTTTCTTGCCCCCATACCTCTTCACAAAATGCCAAAGCCGAGCGTAAAATTAGAACCATTAACAACCTTATGCGCACCATTTTGGCTCACTCATCTATGCCCACCACCTACTGGCCCCATGCCCTTGACACTGCCACATATTTACTCAACATCATCCCAAGTAAAATACATAATTTCCAAACCCCCACCCAAAGACTTTACCAGTGTCTGCCCACCTATGACCACCTTCGTGTGTTCGGGTGCATCTGTTACCCTCTTATCCCACACACCACAATTCACAAACTTGCCTACCGATCTCACCCATGTGTCTTCTTGGGGTACCCCTCCAATCATAGAGGGTACAAGTGCCTAGACCTCAAAACTCGCACCATCACCATCAACCGACATGTCTTGTTTGATGAAACCATCTTCCCGCTTGCCAAGACCCACAAAACCACATCAACCACCAACACCTTTCTAGATGACCCCCCCCCCCCCGTCACTTTACACCTTTACCTCGGCCCCACGTAACCCACCAACAGACCCTACACCTACCCCTCCTTCCTCTCCTACGCCTAACAGCCCAGCCCACCCTGGATTTAATTCGGCCCAACAACAACAGTCCACTCCCCTAAGCCTACCCACGCCCTCTGATCCATTACCTCCCAACAACAACGCCCCACCTGGCCCATCTCAACTCGAACAAACCCAGGCCCATTCTCCCCGTAACCAGACCTCTACCCCTATACCGAACCCACCACCACCTCCCCCTACCCGCACCATTCACACCCGGGCCATGTCCGGCATCTCGAAACCCAAACAAATATTTAACCTTTCCACCTCCACCATTGTTCCTATACCCAAGAACCCCAAAGACGCCTTGGCTAAACTGGAGTGGCATAACGCCATGAAAAACGAATTTAATGCTTTAATTAAAAACAAGACTTGGGAACTTGTCCCGAGACATCCTGATATGCATATTATTCGTAGCATGTGGCTCTTTTGTCACAAATACAGGTCTGATGGTACACTTGAGAGATACAAGGCTCGTCTGGTTTGTGATGGTAGTAATCAGGAGATTGGGGTTGATTGTGGGGAAACATTTAGCCCAGTTGTTAAGCCGGCTACTATTCGCACTGTTTTGACTTTGGCACTCTCTCAGTCATGGCCCATTCATCAGTTGGACGTCACCAATGCCTTCTTACATGGGCATCTTACTGAGACAGTTTATATGTATCAACCCATGGGGTTCAGACATCGGGACTTTCCCGACCATGTATGCCGTTTGACTAAGTCTCTCTATGGTCTCAAACAGGCACCACGGGCGTGGTACCAATGATTCACTGATTTTGTCACGTCCATCGGTTTCCTACAGAGTAGATGTGATAACTCTCTTTTCACCTACCATCACGGGGGTGATATTGCTTATTTATTGATTTATGTTGATGATATTATACTCACCACTTCTACAGATGTCCTTAGGAAGAAACTTATGGGCAGCCTCGCGGCTGAATTCGCCATGAAAGATCTTGGACCTCTCAGTCATTTCTTAGGTATATCTGTCTCTCGGACAGGTAACCAGATGTTTTTGTCTCAAAGCACGTACGCATTGGATATAGTTAGTCGTGCAGGTATGGAGTCTTGTAACCCGGTTGCAACCCCAGTTGACACTAAACCCAAGTTAAGTGCTACGTCCGGCGCACTGTTTGAAAATCCATCTTTATATCGCAGCCTAGCGGGAGCTCTACAATACTTAACTTTTACCAGGCCTGATATTTCTTATGCAGTTCAACAAATCTGCATTCACATGCACAGTCCCACTATTGATCATTGGAATGCCCTCAAGCGCATCATCAGGTACATTCGTGGCACCCCTGACTTTGGCCTTACCTTATCACCTTGCGCAGATGTTTCTCTTCGGGCCTACACTGATGCTGACTGGGCTGGCTGCCCAGATACCCGTCGCTCTACTTCGGGCTATTGTGTGTACATGGGTTCTAACGTTTTATCATGGTCCTCAAAAAGGCAAACCACCATTTCCCGGTCCAGTGCTGAAGCTGAGTACCGGGCCGTTGCTAATGTTGTTGCCGAAGTCTGCTGGATTCGCAACCTTTTGTTGGAATTGCGCCGCCCTTTGTCTAAGGCCACACTAGTTTATTGTGACAACATCAGTGCCGTTTATCTATCTCACAATCCAGTGCAGCATCAACGAACCAAACACATTGAACTGGATATTCATTTTGTACGGGAACATGTTCAACGTGGCATCATTCGGGTTCTTCATACTCCTACACGACTTCAGATTGCTGACATCTTTACTAAAGGACTGCCATTCGTACTATTTGATGACTTCCGCTTCAGTCTCAACATTCGCCCTCCTACTGCTTCGACTGCGGGGGTGTAATAGAATATAGATTTGAATTGTATATGTAGATAATATTTATCATTTAAGTCATAATTATCTCTTCCCTAAAATAGGGCAATGTAATTTTGTATATATTGATATCTCAATGGAATGATAATCAAGCATTGAACCTAAACATTCTTCATTGACATATATTATTATAAGTATTTAACTAGAATTTGACCACACTACAATATGTTTTGTCAGTTAGTAACATTATATGGAATGTTATTTGTCACATCTCAAATTTTGGGTATGTTCTTAAACTCACATTTTAGATTATCAAGGTAATTGTTTTATCAAAAAGGAGTTATTCGATCCAGAATTGAAAGACTTTGTAGATTCAATTGAGGGGGATTAAAGGTTAGGGTTCTTATTGATGTAAAAATGTTTGATTTTTTTTTATTAAGAATGAGTTACTTTGAACTATTCCGAATATATGTGTTGCGTGAACCACCCTTAGGATGCCTACAAGGTGTTTGATGGAATGCCTTAAGTGTGAATTTTGTATAATTTGGAGATTTTGATTTAGCTGTGTTCTAAATGTTATATTGAATGAAAAAGAATATAAATACGCATTTTGGTATATGTATATACATGTATGATTATGGTTAGAAGTCCTTGTTGAGTAAATGAACAGAAATCATGTAGAATGGAAGAACTTTGGAAAAGGGGTCCGTAACGGGTCAAATGAGAGAATGTAATGTTTATCTATGTTATGTGGTACACATAAATAAAGATTGCAAAGTTTGAAGGCAATATGGACTTGATGTAAACAATAAGATTTTAATTGACATGTATGCGTGTTGAATGGCTAGTTGAATAGGAATCTTGAACATAACGAGTATGAGTGACTTAAGGAGCTTGAAGATATGATCAAGGAATCGTGACCTACAAGAAAAGAGCTATAAGGTAAATGTTTCTTCACTCCATGTTCATTACAGGCTTATAGAATGTCATATATGTAAAAGCATATTGTAGCTTTACAAACCACAAAGAGAAACTGAAACCAATGTAGGTATGCAGGATCGATGAGAGGGTTTGGGTTTGAGAGAGAATAAGATAAACTTTAAGATTCAATACATAAGTGAAATGATACAATGTGTTTGGTATTTATACAAATGAAGGGGTGTGTCCCCAATGACTCTAACCGACACAATGGTTAGTTAATAACCAACATGACTATTCAACTTAGGATAACTAATATGTCACACTATATATATGTATATATATACTTAGGATAATTGAGGGAAATAAGAATTATGTCTAACATTCTCCCCCCTAATTCTTGATTTCCCCAAGGTCTTCAATTCCTATGAGACTTCGCATCTCTATGAACTTTATCCTTGGTAATGCCTTTGTGAGGATGTCAGCTTTCTGCATCTCTCCACTGATGTGATCAACTTGTATCTGCTCGTTCTCTATGCATTCTCTGATGAAATGATACCTTGTGTTGATATGCTTTGATCTTCCATGAAACACAGGATTCTTCATGAGTTGTATTGCTGACTTGTTATCTACTCGTAGAGTTATCTTCTTTGGTCTTTCACCGGTGAGTTCGCTTAGTACTCCTTGTAGCCATATTGCTTGACATGCTGCTGATGTTGCTGCCATAAACTCTGATTCACATGATGATAAAGCTACCGTGCTTTGTTTCTGACTTGTCCATGTGATAGGTGAATCTTTGTAGTAGAATATTGTTCCTGTTGTTCCTTTTCCATCTTCTTGGTCTCCATAACTGCTGTCGCTGTAACCAATGATTTCTGCTTCTTTACCTTTGCTGTATTGAATTCCATAATTCAATGTGCCTTTGATATATCTTATCAAATGTTTAACTGCCTTCATGTGAGTTGTCTTTGGTTTCTCCATGAATCTGCTCACGTATCCAACTGCGTAGGTGATATCTGGTCTGATATGTGTAAGGTACCTTAAGCTTCCAATTAGCTTTCTGTATTCTGTCTCATTGACTGGTTCACTCTCGTCTTCTTTATCGAGCTTCAGACCTGGTTCCATTGCTGTCTTTGTTGGATTGCAGTCTTCTAGTCTAGCTTCCTTGATAACTTTCTTAGCGTAGGCTGATTGCTTCAACCGTATCCTTCCTTGTGCTTGGCGTACTTCTATTCCTAGATAGTATGTGAGTGGTCCTAAATCACTCATCTCAAACTTGCCTTGCATTTCCTTCTTGAAGCTTGATATGTCCTTCATTGAACTTCCTGTCACTATTATGTCATCGACATAAACTCCTATAATGATTGTTGATTGTCTTGAAGTTCTCTTGTACACTGCTTGTTCTTGCGGACATCTTATAAATCCTATCTCTTTTAGGATGTTGTTCAGCCTTATATTCCATGCTCTTGGTGCTTGCTTCAAACCGTATAGAGCCTTCTTTAGCTTGTAGACTAGCTTCTCTTTTCCTTTCTTTATGAATCCATCTGGTTGTGATACGTAGACATCTTCCTTTAATTCACCATGTAGGAATGCTGATTTTACATCCAAATGATGTACTTCCCATCCTTTCTGTGCTGCCAATGCTAGTAGTAGCCTGATTGTTTCCATTCTTGCAACGGGTGCAAATACTTCATTGTAATCTATACCTTCTTGTTGTACATACCCTTTTGCTACTAATCTGGCCTTATGCTTGGTGATCTGTCCACTTGCGTCTCTCTTGACCTTGAATACCCATTTTAGACCTATTGGTTTCTGACTTGAGGGGAGCGTAGTCAGTGTCCAAGTGTCATTCTTCTCTATGGAATCTATCTCGCTTTCCATTGCTTCTATCCATTGTGGGTAATCTGCTGCTTCTTTATAGTTTGCAGGTTCTTCATCATATGCTAGATAAAGATGTTCATAATCTTCTGGTCTAAGAGGTTGTGTGGCTGCATAGATGTCATTAAGTGATCTAAGGGCTCGAACTGGTCTATTTAAAGAGCCTGGTGAGTCTTCTAACTCTTGAGTACTTGTCTCAACTGCTGGATCACTTGTCGGTGTCTCTTGTACCGTTATTGGAGTTCTTGTAGCTGTAATTGGACTGCTGAAGAATTCATTATCGCTCTCTTGATCTTCACTGTCGTCGTCATTCTCTTCTTGTACAGCTTCACTTTCTGAATCTCCATGTATCTCAAATCTTGTCCAAGATGGTTCATCTTCGCTTCCTTCTTTCAAGTAGTTGTCCCAATTCCATGGTTCATTCTCTATGAATTGGACATCTCTACTGATATGTATCTTCTCTTCTATGGGATCAAATAATCTGTAGGCTTTGGAACCATTCTCATTTCCTAGATGTACCATTTTCTTGCTTCTATCTTCTAACTTCTTCAAATAGGGCGTCGTTACCTTTGCATATGCTATGCATCCAAATACTCTAATGTGCTTGATATTGGGTGCCTTTCCATTCACTGCTTCGTAGGGTGTCATTCCCTGTACTGCTTTAGTAGGTAACCGATTTAGTATGTAAATCGCCTGTCTTGTTGCTTCTGCCCATAAGTTCTGTGGTACGTTCATAGCCTTTAACATGCTTCTTGTCATACTCATTACTGAACGGTTTTTCCTTTCTACTACACCATTTTGCTGAGGTGTGTAAGGTGCTGTAAGCTGTCTGAGGATTCCTCTGTCCTCACAATATGTGGTAAGTGCTTTAGAAGTAAATTCTCCTCCACGATCCGTTCTTAATCTCTTGAGCTTTTGACTCGTCTCTGTCTGAGCTTCACTTAGGAATTTCTTGAAATTCTCATAAACTTGATCTTTTGACTTAAGCATGTAGATCCACATGTATCTTGAATAATCGTCAACTATCAGGAAGAAATAGTTGTTGCCTGCTAATGATGTGGGTGTAATCGGTCCACATAAATCTGCATGTACGAGCTCGAGAGGTCTCGTTGCTCTAAAACTTGCCTGAGAGGGAAACGGAAGTCTGCTTTGTTTTCCCGTAATACATGCATCACATACTTGAGATGGGTGCTTAATCTTTGGTATTCCACGTGCCATTCCTTTAACGCTTAACTGTCTTAGTGAATCAAAATTCACATGTCCCATACGTGCATGCCATAACCATGCAGGTGATACTATTCTGGCTTGTAAACAAATTGGACTTGTTATTCTGAGCCTTACTTTGTAGAGTCTATTCTTAGCTCTTGGGACTTTCATCAATAGGTTGCTGAAGGCGTCATAAATCCATAGATAATCGTTCTCCATAATCACTTTACATCCATTTTCTGTAACTTGCCCGAGACTTAGGATGTTGCTTTGGAGTGTTGGAATGTAGTAGACTTCTGTAACTAGTCTTTGTTCTCCATTGTTGCATTCCAATAAAATTGAGCCTTTACCTTTGATGTTGACACATGATCCATCTCCAAACTTTACACTTCCTGCTATCTTTTCATCTAACTCTGTGAAATAGGAGCGTCTTCCTGTCATATGATTGCTTGCTCCATTGTCCAAATACCATATTTCATTCCCATTATCTTCACTGTGATAACGTTCTGGTATGACTTTCTTTTCTTCTAGAACTACACTTCTTTCTTCACCAACTGCCATAAGTAATGTGGGATCCTCTTCTTCCATTACTAGGTGAGATTCTTCTTGCTTACTTCGAGGTTTAGGACATCTGGGAGCTATGTGTCCTAATTCATTGCAGTTGTAGCATCTTACACTGCTGCCATCTCTCTTGGGCTTGTAACTACTGTCGTCATGACGATTCTTAGTGGGATTTCGATCACTTCTCTGATCTTGATGGCCATTTATGTCAAAGTTCTTTCTCTCATTTCTTTGACCTCTATTGAACTTCCTAAAGTTCTGTCTACCTCGATTCTGATTGTAGTTCCTGTTGTTGCTGTAAGGCCTTCTATCTTGCCTTGTAAATAACAGCTTCTCTTGACCTGACGGTCCAAATTTCTTCTCATCTCTTGACTTAAGGCGTTCCTCATAAGCTTTAAGTCTACCAAGCGCTTCATCTAACGTCATGGTATCTATATCTGAATATTGCTCTATGGATGCAATAATCTGTAGGAACCTCTCTGGTACGGAGTCCAGCAATTTTCGTACCAACATCGACTCTTCAATTGTCGTTCCTAGGGTTTTTGACTTTGTACTAATCGCACTTAACCTACCAGCAAACTGGTCTATGGTTTCTGTCTCTCTCATTGTTATCATCTCGAATTCTGTGCGTAATGATTGAAGTCTTGCTTTCTGGACTCGGTCAATTCCAATAAATCTTGTCTTTAATGCTTCCCAGATTTCTCTCGCTGTAGGATGTGACGCCACCTGCATCACCATATCCTCTGGAATTGCCTGAAAGAGATAGGCAATCGCTGTCCTATCCTTCTTTACATCTACCGTCGACGTGCCTTCTGTGGGTTCCACTACTTCCCAAAGACCATTTGCACTTAATATTGCTTTAACACGAACAGCCCAAATCGTGTAATTTGTAGATGTCAACATCGGTGTCTGGAGGTTGAAAGTGAGAGTCTCCTTCGTGACTGTCTCCTTTGACGCTGTCTCTTTCGACATTGTGGGTTTAATGGGCGTCTTCTTCTGCGGACTTTTGTTCTTCTTCTTCCCTATTGTCCAAAACTATTATGGACTATCCCACACTTCTATGGAACTTTGTTTGACTAGCTTTGTCAAACACGACTATGATATGTCTGAAGAAAATATTCTTGTTTAACAAAGTTTGATGCTTTGTCGGGCCCACAACAAAATATCAAGATCCTTGCTATAATATTTCTTTATACCACTAATGTTCTCAATTCTAAAGTCAATCCTATGACTTGATAATCCTCCAACGATGATTGATTAGTGTCCTTCAACAACACCCTTTGTCAATCCTAAACACCCTTCTAAAAACAAATCACTTGTTTTTCTACTATGCTTCAATCCTTTTCTTTTCTTTTTTTGTTTAATCAGTGATAAATTCCAACAAACAAACACTGATATAATACCCTTCACAATAATATACCCTCAATATTATAACAATATTATTTCTGACTGTTTGACTTTCAAAAGTCAACTTCTTCTTCTTATGTTTCTTCGAACCCTACTGCCCAAAGATAAAATTTTCTGTTTTGATCTCCTTTGATCAAAACAATGGAACAAGCACTCTTATATGTTCCACTAACACTATTATTTTGGATTCTAATCCAAAAGTACGATCGAATACATGAAAAATTTTAAAATTTTAAACCCGATAAACAATCTTAATCTTGGATAAGTTTTAAACAATTGTTTTTGTGAAATCAGATTCTGTTTTGTATGTTTGATTGTTTGGAAACAATACTTAAATTCTGAAACTTGTTTTTGATTAAAAACGTTTTTGGCGGGAAAAAAAGTTGTTCGAAAAAAACAGAGTATCAACACTGATTTCGTCTTTCTTGATTCGGATCAGTGTATATGTATTCGAAATCGATAATAAACGAGGGCAGGGAAAGATATAACCGTTCTAATCGCGTTTAGACGATGATTCTGCGTAACCGGTGTCTCGCCGGAAAAACAGTTCTGGCCGGAATTTGCGTTTCCGGTTCCTTTTCTTTCTTGAACGGTTATGTTACTTGATGTATTGATCTTCTTCGAATCCTTGTTGGCCTTGAATGTTTGTTCCGATGATTCTGAGCGTTTGTGTCTTCTGTCTCTGTTCTTTCTTTCGAATAAAAAAACAGAGGATTGATATGATCTTCGTCTTCTTCGCTGAATGATTATAAACGGTTGGAACAATTTCTGAATAACCGCTCTGATACCAAATGTAGGTATGCAGGATCGATGAGAGGGTTTGGGTTTGAGAGAGAATAAGATAAACTTTAAGATTCAATACATAAGTGAAATGATACAATGTGTTTGGTATTTATACAAATGAAGGGGTGTGTCCCCAATGACTCTAACCGACACAATGGTTAGTTAATAACCAACATGACTATTCAACTTAGGATAACTAATATGTCACACTATATATATGTATATATATACTTAGGATAATTGAGGGAAATAAGAATTATGTCTAACAACCAACTCAAGGATGCAGAAAGTATGGTTTTGTGAAGCTCAGATTTTTACAGATTCAACAGTTTGACTTTTAAGTCATAGGTCAACTCACAAAAATAAATTAAATTTGTCTCTATTTTTACAGATTCAACAGTTATTCTTTCTGCTGTAGACAAGGCCTGAGTTATTTTTACCTTAAGATCAGCCTGTCTTTATGTATGATATTAAACAGGCCAGAGTTTTCTAAAAACTGTTGTGATATACGCACCATTTGTGGTTTACTATTGTGCATTACTATTGTGAATCAACTTCTTTTTTCTTTGTAGATGATCATTGAATTTAAATAAGAAAAACATTAATTGGAATAACAAAAAAAAAAAAAAGTTGTTTCGAATTCTAAAAAGTCAACGTTTTTCTTTCTTTCAGGTTTAGATTTAGTGTGATTTTGAATTGAACAATGTTTATGCATCCCTGAACCTATTCAAGGAAGACGATACTATTCAAGGATGGAGAAAGCAAGGTTTTGTGAAGCTCGGATTTTTACAGATTCAACATTTGAGTTTTTAAGTTGTAGGTCAACTCACAAAAATAAGGTAAGTTTTGGTCTCGTCATGAGAAAATATTGATAAACATATCATCTATGTTGAGTCGTGTTAGAATTAATTGTTTTAACTGCTATGCAGGAAACAAAATATTGAATATTGAAAGAATAGCTTGGGAGCTAGAGAAAGAAATACAAGATTTGGGCCTGATGGCCTATGTTGCACGGAACTGGTACGGGAACGGGAAACGGGTACGGGTACGGGAACGGGAAACGGCAAAACTCAAAAAATCAAGAAACGGGTACGGCACGGGTACGGAAATAAATACATAAAAAAATTAATATATATTATAGATAATGTACCACAAACCCCAAAATATATTCATACGCTCCAGTACAAAATACCATTGGTTTTAAAATTTTAGCTATAAATAAATTTTACTTATTTTTAAAATATTACAATCTAATAAATCATATCCACAACATCGTAATTCACTAGTATGTTAAAGTATAGGGTTATATATCATAAAAAACTATAAGTTTGAGGGTGAAAATAGTTAATTTAATAGTAAAGGTGAAAAAGAAAGAATGGATCTATTTGACCTAATCAGCCGCCACAACTAATAAGTTCTCCTCCATCTCCATCTCCATCTCCATTTCTCTCTCGTCTCTGTCTAACCTAATGAATCAGCAGGTAAGCTTCAATTAATCGTTCTTTTGTTATTGTTACTTTGGAAACTTGCATGATAAATAAAGGAAATAAGGAAACGTTTGCAGAAACGGTACCCAAATAAGGAAATGTTTGCAGAAACGGCGTTGACTTATGGAATCGGTCAAGGAATCGGCTTGGAAACGTTTCAGCCCGTACCCGTACACGTTTCGGTCCCCAGAAGGTTTCGGGGACGGGAATCGGCACCTGGTTCACGTTTTGGTGCATCAGAGCTGATGGCACAGTCAAAAGAGAAATTTCGAGTCGTATATTTAATATTGAAATTCAAGCAAACATAATGGCTGAATAGAATTTTATCTTTTTTTTTGGAAGGCAACTTTCATTAAACACACAAAAAACAACCTATCTCCGAGGCGGAGATAGGCACAAAACCGGAACAATTACATTACATCAAAAATAAACGAATGCCAACCCTCCCAAGACACACTATTTTTCTTTCCCCTACTATTAAACCAAATAAAACTTAGGAACTTAACGTCAGAAATCGCTTGAGCTATCATCACATTAGACGCCTTAAAAACCTTCTCATGTCTTGCCTTCCATATCCGCCAAAGCGTAAGAATAAATATGCCATAAATGATCTCTTTCTTGGTCTGCGAATAACTCGAAACATCAGCCACATTCTGCATATCAAGAACCGAAAAAAGAAAGACTGGGGGAATGCGACACCACCGAGCAATACCACTCCAAACACCGTCGGCGAAACGACATTCAATAAACACATGATCGACCGTCTCTTCTACCTCTTTACAAAAAACACACATTGCGTCCCCAACATGTATATTTCTTCGACCAAGAGCATCCTTCGTAGGGATCCGATTCAAACACGTTCTCCACATAAATAAGTTGCACTTAGCGGGCAACCATTTACACCACCGAACCACATTTAAAGGCTCCTCATGAACACTATTACAGACCCAAGATTTTGTATCCTGGATCGTAACTTCCTGCAGCAAATTAGAGTTCCAAACCCACACATCCTTCTGATTCTGCAGCACTGTATCAGCGACTAAACGGACACACTCAATCAGCTCACGTGTCTCCTGGGGCGATTCCGGATATCTATTCCAATCCCACGACATAACTCCCATTCTCCCATTGAAGCCGATTCTATCCGCGACCACACACCACTTGTTTTTATCAAGCCGAAACAACTCCGGATATAACGTTTTCAAAGGATCCCGACTTATCCACGGATCTATCCAGAATTTTATCTCCAACCCATTGCCAATTCGCCCCTGAATCAAACTACTAAAAGAAGTCCCATTGACAATAAGCCGATCACCACACTTTACTATTTTACCCCAAACGCCTCTCACTTGCTTATTACTAGGAACGGACTGCCAACGTCGCGTGGATCCGTGAATAGCTTCTATAACTCTCTTCCACATTGCAACACCTTCCATTCTAAAACGCCAAATCCATTTAAGTAAAAGAGCATTATTAATAACCTCTAATTTAGTCAACCCAAGACCCCCATATTTTTTTGAACGAGTAACAACGTCCCACCCTACCCAATGGACTTTATTAGTATCCGCGTTCCTACCCCACAGAAACTTCCGAATCAATTTCTCCAGTTTTGTAATTACCGCTACCGGAGCCTTGAACAAAGAAAAGTAATATGCCGGAAGACTTTCCAATACCGATTTAATCAAAACAAGTCTACCACCAATAGAAAGTGTCCTAGATTTCCACTTAGACAACCTCTTATGGAACACGTTGACAACCGGATCCCAATTATTAATTCTACTCATATTGGCCCCTACCTGAATCCCAAGGTACTTAAACGGAACCTCGCCCGGACAACAACCCAACTCGTCGGCTTTCACTATAATCTCTTCCACATTCTTCCCAATACCAAACAAAGTCGATTTTTTAATATTTATCTTTAAACCCGAACACACGTAGAAAATGCGCAAAATTCTTTTAAGCACCTTGAAATTGGAATCTGTCCACTCTCCCATGATCATAGCATCATCCGCGTACAACAAATGGGATATACACGAACCATTATTAGGAAGCTTAACCTCTTTAAATAACCCATCGTCACACGCCTTTTTAACAAGACCCGAAAGAGCTTCCATCGCAATAATAAACAAAAAGGGGATATAGGATCACCTTGCCGCATACCTTTACCACAAGAAAACTCAAACGTGGGAGCGCCGTTAACAAGTATCGATGATCGAGCCGAAGATAATATCCCATAAATCCAGTTACACCAAGTGTCGGGAAAATTCATTTGTCTCATAACCGTCAACAAAAATCCCCAATTGACATTATCGTAGGCTTTTTCAAAATCAATCTTGAACAAAAAAAATGTTTTCTGCTTTGTTTCGCCCATGCCAACACCTCCCTAACAACTAACGGTCCGTCAAGAATGTATCTACCCGCAACGAACGCCGATTGAGTCTCATGAATCAACGAATTTATAACCTTCTTCAGTCTATTTGCCAAGCCTTTGGATAACACTTTACTAACAATACCGATCAAATTAATGGGCCGGTATTCCCCCAAGTTCACCGGGTCGATTACCTTAGGAATTAAGGTAATAAAAGGTGAACCTGCTCCACGACTGATCTGTCCACTATTGAAAAATTCATGGAAAATATCATAAAAGTCAGTTGCAAAAATGGACCAAAATTTTTTAACAAATCGTAAATTAAACCCGTCCGGGCGAGGAGCTTTATCGCTTGATCACAATCTGTTCACGGTTTGTTTTTTTATGTTAACTTTTTTT
Organism: Ambrosia x helenae; assembly: GCA_030844895.1. NCBI lineage: Eukaryota > Viridiplantae > Streptophyta > Magnoliopsida > Asterales > Asteraceae > Ambrosia > Ambrosia x helenae. Next base: position 33,540,914 of record CM061234.1, read on the forward strand.
TTTGGAAGGTGATTTTCTATGTTGTGGCAGAGTTCATCACAACCCCCAGAAGGGGATCCGCTAGCCACTCTACAATGGTCAGACTATGTTGTCTTAACCGGGTCCACGCTGACGCGAGAGTGGCCGGCCCACAAGCGAGTCGATGCTGCGCATAAGGGGCACCAAGGCTTCCACCCGGAAAATTTCCCGCTACCTGCCACTTGACAGATGTTGCACCCTCCACAAGAGGCAAGCCTCTCTGGAGTAATGCACAGTAATAGAAAATCGGGGGGCCATCAGAATCAAACATGGCCCCTCCAAAGAGGGTAGGCTCAACCATCACTTGGCAAAATATCCAACCATAAATGTTGGAAGTGAGAATTGAACCCTTGATCACCTAAGTGAACATAAGGTCTCTGCACCACTCCATCACTATAGGATTTTTTTTTTTGTTTTTATGTTAACTTTGATGCAATATATTTGTATTCAACACATTACTCTTTATTGAATTATGACACATGTGTTCATATTAATTCTTGTGATTATCATTTAGTTGTGTTCATTAATTGACCAATTATTGTTGAATCTCCTGATGATGTCATCCTACCCTAGATAGACTCTAGATGTGTAATTGATATCCGGTCGGTTCAGTTTGCTATTATACGTGCCTAAAGTTAGGCAATTAAATAATATGTTGTGACATTTCAACATATTATTAAAGATGGCTGAATTGATTAGAATAATAACAAGAAAGTTGGTTTTGCCTGTTACCGGTTGGTGTGAACCACCCTTACAAAGCCTACAAGGTGTTTGATGAAATGACTTAAGTGTGAATTCGTATAATTTGGAGAGTTTTGCTTTAGTAGTGTTCTAAACGTTATAATGAATATAATTATGCATGGTGGAATATGTATATATGAGTATGATTATGGTTAGAAGTCCTCGTTAAGCAAGTGAACAAAAATCACGTATAAAGGAAGAACTTGGGAAAAGGGGTATGTAACGGGTCAAATGAGATAATGTAATGCTTATATCTGTTATATGGTATGAACAAATACATAAATAAAGATAACAACGTTATAATCTTTAACCCAGATCATTCAGTAGTCCAACTCATCACAGATGCTGACTTTACCTGGTCCATAAATAAATATAACATGTTGAGAATTAATTAAAGTTCCCTTGCCTATTTTCATGCATGCACGTGATTGTTTTTTTTGAGTTTGAATAAGTGGCAGTTGCCAAGTCTGTTTTTGAGACCAAGTCATGTGGGGTTGTTCCACTTTATTTGTTAGCCGTTAAGTTGTTGCCTATTTAAGATTTGAATGTGCTATGTTTTCAGTCATGTACTATCAATTATTAGTCATTAATAATATGGTGCATTTCGGTATTTGAGTGTTCATCTTAATTGTTTGTGAGGTTTATATTGTGTGCTCATACCAACACGTGGTATCAGAGCTAGAAGAATCAATCCATGGCTGATGCTGTTAACATGTCTAATTCGTCTCACACTCCTCTTCCTATTTTCAAGGGAGAAGGGTATGAGCATTGGAATATAAGGATGAAGACCATCTTGAGATCCAAAGGGTTAAGGGAATTAATGAACTTTGGGATGACTGATCATGGAGAAAATCTTGAAGAAACCAGGAAGGAACTCAAGAGGGATGCTCAAGCTTTGCAGTGATCCAACAAGGTGTCCATGACACCTTGTTCTCACGAATTGATGGAGCAGAAACCTCTTAAGAAGCCTGGGATACTTTACGCATAGAATTCCAAGGAGATTCACAAGTGCAGTTGGTTAAGCTTCAGGGATTGAGGAGAGAATTCGAAAATCAGGTAGTGAAATAAGGAGAAGCAGTTGGAGACTACTTCTCAAGAGTAATGGCTATTATGAGTCACCAATGATCATATGGAGAGGAAGTCCCAGATCACAAGATTGTTGAGAAAATCTTGAGAAGTCTTACAAGTAAGTTTGACTATGTTGTTCCTTCTATAGAGGTTGCTTATGATCTCACCACCTTGACACCTGTCAAGTTGATAGGGTCACTACAATCTCATGAAGAGAGGATGAATTGCATATTTGGGGACTCAAAGATTGAAGATAAGGAGAAGTCAGATGAGCAGGCTCTTCAAGCCTATCAGCCCAACCGGAGATTGAATTTTGATCAATCCAGCAGGGGAAGGGGACGTGGATCCTATAGAGGAAGAACAAGTGATGATAGAAACAAAGGCCCCCAATGTTACCAATGTAATAGATTTGCTCATGTAAAGAGGGAATGTTGGTATAATGATGAAGGACAAGCATGTGTGGCTGGAAATTCAGATGATAACAATGAGAATGGTGATGATGTTCCCTATTTGTTCATGGCCTTAACCACTGGTGAAGTTGAAACTCCAAGTCTATGGTTTATAGATTCTGGATGCTCAAATCACATGATCAGTGTTAAAGGCAGCTTTGTTAATCTTGATGAATCATTTAAGTTGGGAGTCAAACTAGGTGACAAAAAGAATCTTGCAGTAGAAGGAAAAGGGACCATCAAGATTAAGATGAGTAATCGCAGTTTCAGATATCTTGATGATGTTTATTATGCACCAAACCTTGAATATAACTTGATGAGTGTAGGGCAGTTAATGAGGAAAGGGTATGCATTGCTTTTTGATGATGAAGTATGCTCAATAGTGCATAAAGAAACTCAAGCTGAAATGATGAGGGTTCCATTAGCAGCCAACAATATGTTCCCTTTGGATGCCACCAAAGTAAAAGCTAGTGGCACATCAAGAAATCATGAAAAGACAAAGCTTTTGCACTGCAGATTGGTAACTTGCACTCACAGGCCTTACAGCAATTGCACAACAAACATATGGTGGTGGGACTACCACAAATGAAGGATTATGGTGACTGTGAAGGTTGTGCTCTTGGCAAGCTACACAAACTTCCATTTCAATCCAGCACAAGGAGAGCAAGTCAACCCTTGGAGATTGTGCACACTGATGTTTGTGGTCCTATACCCATAAAGAGCTTGGGTGGTAGTAAGTACTTCTTACTCTTTATTGATGACTATTCTAGAATGATTTGGGTATATTTCCTTGTAAAGAAATCAGACGTTTTTTTCAAAATTTAAAAGCTTTAAAACTCTTGTAGAAAAGAAAACTGAAAAAATTATTAAAGTACTCAGGAGTGATGGGGGAGTATTGTTCTAATGAATTTCATGGCTTTTGTGAGTTACATGGAATCAAAAGGCAGTTGACAGCCCCATATACTCCTGAACAGAATGGAGTTAGTGAAAGAAAGAATAGAACAGTAGTAGAGAGAGCCCACTGTATGCTTGAGGCCAAACATATGCCTAACTACTTTTGGGCAAAAGCAGTTTCTACTGCTGTTCATATTCTCAAAGGCCCTAGATGACAAGACTCCTATTCATGTGTGGACTGGAGAGAAGCCTGAAGTTGATGACCTGAGAGTGTTTGAAAGTGTTGCTTATGGACTGAAGCCAAGTCAGTTCAAGCATAAGTTTGAAGCTACTTCTGCCAAGTGTATATTGATTGGTTAGTCCACACCAACAAAAGGTTATAAGCTATACAATCCCTTGACCAAGCAAATCATCACAAGAAGAATTGTCAAATGCTTTGAAGATTTGGAATGAGACTCGTTAAAAGCTAAGAATGAACAAAATAAACACTTGTGGGATTTAAGTGCTTTTGATGACTTGCTGGAATTATCAAATGACAATAGTGCCCCTGCTGCTGATTCACAGCCAGAGTCTACCTCTGGTGCTACAGAGACCAATGAAGCATCCCGTTCACCAGCAAATGAAGCAGCTGCTACTGTTGATGCAGTATCCACTTTGCTAAAAACAAAGGCTCTAAGTGAAATCTATGAGCAAACAAATCCTATGGAAGAATATACAGTATGCGAATTTGCATTAAATATAAGTGATCCTCTAACATTTGATGATGCAGTTGTTAAGAAGGAATGGAGAGAAGCCATGGTTGAAGAAATTAAGGCCATTGACAAAAATGGTACTTGGCAGCTTGTTGAGGCACCTGCTAACAAGAATATTATTGGTTTGAAGTGATTATTTAAGACCAAGCTTGGCTCACATGGAGAGATCTTGAAGCACAAAGCAAGACTAGTGGCAAACGCTTTTGATTTTATTGAACCGCAATCCAAACGCTCCCTTTTGACGTTAATCAAAATCAAAATTTTGACATTAATCGAAATAAATCACAAATGAATAAAACCTAAACTCCATCACCAAACATCCCAAATAACCACTCACTCTCTTTTTCTTTCTCTTCTTTTTTTGTTTTTTTAAAGTAGTAAATTACTAAAACCATCCCTGTGGTTTGGTCAAATTTGTCACTTCAGCCCAATCTTTTAAAAGTGCATGAACAGTCCTTGATCTTTAAAAAATATGCCAAAACAGTCCAACGACTTAACCCATTTAACTTTTCTTCGTTAAGTCTGAGGCATTTTCGTCCAGTCACGTTTTAAAGTCACCTTCTTCCCATTCTCTTCTTCCCTAATCAGACCCACCACCATCTTGACCTTTCACCACCACCACCACCACCACCACTACCCACTATCTCCTCCACCTTTCACCACCACCACCACTACCTACCATCTCCTCCACCTTTCACCGCCACCACCACTACCCGATCTTTCCCTTCAATGGCTGCCCTCTAACCCTTCTTCTTCCTCTGCATAACCCTAATCCTCTTCACTAATGTATCTTTAGAAACCCTTCAAGATAATAACGACCCACAACCACAAGTTCCGATTCGATTTCATGATTTGTTACCATTTCATGATTTTAAACCCTCTGATCCTCCTCACTATGTTAGAACCCTAACCCATCAACCAACAAACCCATTCATCAACACACACTCACGACACAAACACACCTCACCAGACCCAGATGAACCACCCAACACAGACCCAGATGCCCTTCCAAACTATTCGTTGTGCAACCACGATTCTTTGAGCATTAACTCAGAAAAAAATAATCAAGGGTTTTAACATCTTACCTGTAATTTCATAATTAAGGGTTTTAAAAAGTTATATATTTTTTGTTTTTGGTGATATGTGGTGTTATATGGGAAAATGGTAGTTAAGTGTTGCGATTTTGGTGGGATTTTATAAAAAAAAAAAAATGGGGGCAATAGGTGGGGAAGAGTTAATGAATTGGGAGAAGATGGAAGGAGTTGGAAATGGAAGAGAGGAGAAGATTCTTGTGCTTGTGAGGTTGAGGCCTTTGGATGAGAAGGAGATTGCAAGGAATGATGTTTCTGATTCGTGTTCTGATCTTAGTTTGTGGTTATGATTTTTTTTCTGGGTTAATGCTCAAAGAATGGCATTTATTTTAACTTATATAATAGTGGAAAATCAGTGGTAGTGGTGGTGAAAGGTGGAGGAGATGGTGGGTGGTAGTGGTGGTGGTGAAAGATGAAGGTGGGTGGTGGGTCTGATTAAGGAAGAAGAGAATAGGGAAGAAGGTGACTGGATGAAAATGCCCCTGACTTGACGAAGAAAAGTTAATTGAGTTAAGTCGTTGGATTGTTTTGGTAAAATTTTTTTAAAGATCAAGGACTGTTCATGCACTTTTTAAAAGATTGGATTGGAGTGGCAAATTTGACCAAACCACACTTTTTTTGTAATTTACTCTTTTTAAAGGCAAAAGTTTCTCCTTCAACCACAACACAAAGACAAGAAGCTAGGAATAGAAACAAGAAAGGAAAGAAGAGATCGAGGCAAAGAAGCCAAAACAAAATGTGATGAAACAATAGAGTTTGAAGTGGGTATCAGCGCACAATGTAACCCTTTCGTTTATGGTATCAACTTAATTTCTGTATGCTATGGTTAGTCTTTCTTATTCAGTTGAATTTTGGTTAATTTTATGTTTCTTTATGGATTTTGGTATGAAAAATGGATCAAAGATTGTTTCTAGTCACTTTTTATGGCCTATTGAACTGAATATATGTACCTTGTTTCAATAATCATATGTTTAAACAGAGTCCAATTTGCCATTGATTCCATAATTAATAATAATTTTAAATTCATAGAACAGACAAAAACACATGTTAGGTTAGTGGTGACTCAATAATCAATATATAGGTGATGGGTTTGTTTTACCTTAATCATAGATTATTTATACTTGACACCTTATTTAATTCTTGAAATGTCCTTTAAACTGGTTGTTTAATTCTTTCAATCGAGGAACAGCTGTATAACTAATTATTTAATTTATCAAAGTGCTTTAATCACATGTTTACGTTGGAAGTCACTCCTGGCCTGGCCGCTTATCTTGACTGTCTTCAACACTTGAAGTGGTTATTATTATAAAACCATAACTGTGCAGAGTGCACTCATCTCATCTGCCTACATTCCTCTCATACACAGCAACTACTTGAACTATTAATTCCCGGTTTACTACTGTTAACAATGGCTGATGCTGCTGCTGCTGCACTTGTCAATGTTATATTTGAGAAGCTTGCTGATGAAGTGTTCAAGGAGTATGCTCGCGCTCAGGGTATTCACTCCGAGCTCGAGAATCTTGGGAAAGAACTGTCCCTGCTCCAAGCTCTGCTTCATGATGCTTCTGACAAGGAAGTAACTGAAAAATCTGTTGGGCTATGGCTCAATAGTCTGCAACATTTGGCTTACGATATCGAAGACATACTCGACGATGTGGCTACCGAAGCTATGCGTCTTGAGCTGACCCAGGAATCAGGAGCAAGCACAAGCAAGGTAAGAAACTTCATCGTCCCAGCTTGCTGCACAAAGTTTTCACTAAGTCATAGGCTGAGTCCTAAGATAGATAGTATTACCACCGAGTTACAGCGTCTATACCGAGCAAAAGCTGATCTAGGTTTGACTGTGAAAAGCGAAAAACAGAAAGATCCTAATAGAGGAAACGAAACCTCTTTGCTAGAGTCTAATGTAGTTGGACGACAAGTTGAGAAAGAGAAATTTCTCAACAAGTTGTTATCTGGTGAATCATCTAAGGAAAACTTTAGCATCGTACCCATAGTTGGCATGGGTGGGGTTGGAAAGACCACTCTAGCTAGACTTTTGTATAATGATACAAAGGTGCAGGCTCACTTTGAACTCAAGGCCTGGGTTTGTGTTTCTGATGATTTTGATGTCTTTAAAATAAGCAAAACCATTTTTCAAGATGTGTCTAAGGAAAACAAGGAATTTGAAAATTTAAATCAACTTCAAATTGCCCTTACCGAGCAATGTAAAGACAAACGTTTTCTACTAGTACTTGACGATGTGTGGACTGAGAACTATGATCATTGGGAAAAGCTAGCGCGACCACTAAATTTTGGGGCTCCTGGAAGTATAGTAATCATCACAACTCGCAAGAATGAGCTACTCAAAAAGCTAGGTTTTGATCATCTAGACCTTATAGAGAGTTTGTCGAGTGAAGATGCTTTGTCTTTATTTGCTTTCCCACGCATTGGGTGTTGATAACTTTGATTCATACCCAGACCTTAGAGAAAAGGGTAAAGCTATTGTGCAAAGGTGTGGTACTTTGCCTTTGGCTTTAAAAGCAATAGGAAGGCTATTGAGATCTGCGACAAAAGAAAAATGGGATGACGTGTTTAATAGTAATATATGGGATTCAAAATATGCTGGTGATCTTTCTGCAGACTGGAAGGTGATTTTTTCCAGCCCTTATGATAAGCTACCATGATCTCTCAACAAATTTGAAGCGGTTGTTCGCATATTGCTCCTTGTTCCCTAAGGACTTCTTGTTTAACAAAGAGGAGTTAGTCTTATTGTGGATGGCGGAAGGGTTTCTAAACCAATCAAATGCAACCAAGTCAAAAGAAGACTTTGGCCAAGAATATTTTGAAGCATTGTTATCAAGAACCTTTTTTCAGCACGCACCTAATGATGAATCGTTATATGTGATGCATGACCTGATGAATGACTTGGCCACATTTGTTGCCGAAGAATTCTTTTTAAGGTTTGAGAATCATACCAAGCTGGGTAATGAAGCTTTGACAAGGTACCGTCATATGTCATTTGTTCATGAAGGATATGAAGGTTACCAGAAGTTTGAGCCATTTAAAAGAGCTAGATGTTTGAGAACATTGATGGCAGTATCTTTGGATCAAAATCAGAACCAGTTTTACTTTTCCGGCAAGATTTTAGTTGACTTACTTCCTCAGTTACCACTATTAAGGGTCCTTTCTTTGAGTGGCTGTAAGATGAGTGAGGTACCGGATTTAATTGGTAGTTTGAAGCACTTGAGGTATCTTAACTTGTCTCGAACCGACATCGAAAAGTTACCAGAGAATATTGGTAATCTTTTTAATCTACAGACACTAATCATTTTGGGCTGTAAGTATTTGACTAAGTTGCCTAAAAGCTTCTCAAAGCTCAAAAAGTTGCGACAATTTGACATCAGGGGTACTCTGTCTCTGAAGAAGCTTCCCATTGGGATTGGTGAGCTGAAAAGCCTACAAATTCTCACCAATATGGTAGTTGGAAGAGACGATGGCTTGCTATAAATGAGCTTAAAGGATTAAATAATCTCCATGGGGAACTTTCCATTGTAGGGCTGTGCAAAGTGCAGAGTGCAATGGATATTCATGAGACAAAATTATCTCTTAAAAGGCTTACTAAGTTAAAGCTGAATTGGGGCGATGGTCCTCAACATGGAACACTTGAAAAAGAGGTTCTGAAAGAGCTGAAACCTCATAGTGAATTGTTGAAAGAGCTTTCAATTGATTCATATCCGGGAATAGAGTTTCCAAAATGGGTTGGAGATCCCTCTTTTGATAAGTTGGTTCATGTGTCGATAAAAGGCTGTGTAAATTGTAAATCTCTGCCACCACTTGGGCAACTACCTTCACTTACAGAGTTGTTTATAGATGACATGCCTAATGTTAAATTCATAGGTTCAGAGTTAACTGGCACCAACCAGTTTACTGTTTCTGCCTTCCCTTCACTGGAAATCCTAACGTTTAGAAATATGAAGGGGTGGGAGGTATGGTCAACCAATAACGAGGTTTTTGATGTAGTGTTTCCATGCCTTCGGGAGCTTAACATAGAAGCTTGTCCCCAACTAATTGAAGTCTCACTTGAACCACTAGTTTCAGTTGAAATTCTAAGGCTTAGAGACATGCGTGGGTGGAAGGGATGGTCAATCAACAGTGAGGTTTCAGTGCTTCCATGCCTTCGAAAACTTCATATAACAAGCTGTCCTGAATTGATTGAATTCTCACCTGAAAAACTACCTAAACTTGAAATTTTAAGGTTTAAAAATATGTTGGGTTGGAAGATATGGTCAACCAAAGATGCAGTTTTTCCATGCCTTCGTGAGCTTTATATATACAGTTGTCCCCAATTGGTTGAGGTCTCAGCTGAAGCACTACCTTTGCTAAGGGTTTTAAGTATTTCTGAATGTGGTGGTGGTGTATTGAGAAGTTTGGTTCAGGCAGCTCCATCAATCACTATGTTGCATATAGATTCTATCTCAGGGCTTACATATGAGGTGTGGAGAAGTGTTATAGAGCATATTCGGGCTGTTGAAGAAGTAAGCATTCAGAAGTGTAATGAAATAAGATACTTGTGGGAATCGGAAGAAGAAGCGAGTAAGGTTCTTGTGAATATAAAGAAATTGAAAGTACATAACTGTTCAAACTTGGTTAGTTTAGGAGAGAAAGAAGAAGAGGATAATTTGGGAGCAGCCTCTTGTCGTCTCTTAGGACATTGGATGTATTCAACTGTAACAAAATGGAGCGTTGTTGTTGTCCAAATAGCATTGAAAGTATAGAAATCTATGAGTGTAGTTCACTTACACTTGTATCCTTCCCAACATCAACAACTGGAGGAGGAGGGCAAAAGCTTAAGTCACTTGAAATATTTGATTGTGATAAACTAATGGAAAAGATCAACAACATCAGCACGGGAGTGCTTGAAAGCATAAATATAACGGAGTGGACCAATTTGAAATCACTGATGCAATTGGGTAGCTTCATTTACCTTACTGAGTTGTATATATACAGATGTCCAAGTCTTGAGTCATTTCCTGACATCCCACTGCCTGTTCTCACCAATCTAAGAATAGAAGATTGTGAAAGAATGGAGTCATTTTCTGCCCATCAAATGAGTAATCTCACCTCATTAAAAAAAATGGCGATCAGAGATGGTCCAAGTATTGGTGGGGTTTGGCCCCCCAATTTGTGTTTCCTTGCAATAGGGGGATTCAATAAGCCCATGTCAAAGTGGGGCCCTCAGAGTTTCCCATCCTCGCTTGTTGACCTAGAGTTATACGATGAAGCCGATGTGAAGAATTTTTGTCAATTGTCCCACCTATTCCCTTCTTCTCTTGCCAAACTTAAGATACACAATTTTGAAAAACTGGAATCACTTTCAATACACCTCACCTCCCTCCAACATCTGCTCATTGAGAAGTGCCCAAAGATGAAACATCTGCCAAAACAGCTGCTGCCTTCACTTCTGAGTTTGAACATCTATGGATGCCCAAAACTGAGTAAAAGGTGTGAAGGAAGAGGCTCCCACTACTATCCCCTCATCTCTCATATCCCACAAATCGAAATCGATATTTAATCAGGTACTTTTTTATTAAATAACCTTCTGTCTCCTTTTAGTTTTGATATGTGTAATTGATTATACATATTATTTTGCTTTCATTTAATCAACAAATCTTACATTCCATCTCAAGGCAGTTAAGTAAATTATTCAGAAAATATGAGCTTTATTTTTCCTTATTGGCTAGCGAATGAATTGAAAGAGGCTAGAAGATACTGAAAATGCTTGTTGGGAAGACGCTAATGTGTTTAATTACAATGCAGTAAATCCTTACTCGATTGGGCTGTAGCTGTACCCACATTTAATGGGTTTCGAAAGAGGAAGTGGGCATGTTGGCACATTTAATATGTTGTAACATCTCCAAATTTGGGTATGTTCATATATTTGCATTTTACTTTATGAAGGATTTTATATATGTTGAGGTAATTGTTTTCATGAAAGGATTAATTTGATTCAGAGCTGGACATAATCTTAATAAGTTAACTAAAATCTCTGTTAAAGTATTTGATCATTTCCATCTCAGTTTCATTTAAAAAGTGATGCTCTTTTGCTTAACAGTTGGTTTGCTTTGCTGACTCCGATGATTTTGACTAGGAGTTGCTCAAAGCTTGGAGTTCTTGTAAGATTTGAAAGAATCTTGAATTTTGACTAATAAAGTCAAACTTGTTAGCTTCTGAGTTCATGATTAACATTAGCTTTTCTTTCTTTCTTTTTTTAACAGTTAATAAGGTCATGTTGTAATCAATATTATACAATAAAATCAGTAGTTATACAATGACATCCCTTACAGATTTAACAGCTTCATATTAATATTGGACTCAGAAGTTGACAACTTCATATTGATATTGGCGGTTTTTCTAATAAGGACACCGCCCCCTCAAAGCCACAAAAAAACTTTGACGAATGCTCTGTTTAGCCAAATCGCTCAAGGTCTGGCAGAAGTTTTTGATTTGTCCCCGCCAGAAGGCGGTGATTGAATGCCTGAGGGGTCCCCTGCCCAGGACTTTTTGAGCATTATCCCGATTGAGGGTTTAGGTCAATGCATGTTCGCAGTGGAATACAAGGCTATTCTCAAGTACCGGTTGATGATCTCTATGTATCTGGAAGATGAAACATGCCCGATCTGCTGTAAAGCTTTTATAGATAAATATGGGAAGCATGCAGTTCATTGCAAAGAGCTTCCTGGTTTCAAATATCGGCGTGACTGGGTGAGGGACGTTTGGTGGGATATCTTGAGAAGAGCGTGGATTTCTGCCAAGAAGGAAGCCCCTATGAATTTTCTAACGGACCCTGCGGAAAAGAGATCCACCCTGCGACCAGCGGATTTGCTCGTCTTTGGTTGGGCTGAAGGGAAACATGCTTGTGTGGACCTCACAGGGGTATCTCCTTTGGTCGGTTTAAGGGAAAACGGTTTTATAGCTTGACAAGCGTCGAGGAAGGCGGAATCGAAGAAAGTGGATAAGTACGCTAAAGCTTGTGTAGAGAACCAACATGTATTTGTCCCCTTGGCCTTTGATACCTTTGGCTCCCTGGCATTAGAAGCTATTCGTTTCTTAACCAAGGTCCAAAGAGTTATCCACAACAATAGCTCATCTCAAGGGGCAAGGGTTTGTATTTGGTAGACTAGGATTTGCAATTCAGAAAGGGGTGGCGGCACAACTCTTGTGCCGTCTACCTTCTATTTTAATGTAACTTGACAAGTTTTAGAAATAAAAATAAGATTGTTCATGAATTATGAAGTCCGTCTAGTGCTTATTCATTTTAGAATCAATATGACTTCGCCATAAACATACCACAGTAATTTTCATATTCACTTTAGAATCAATATGACTTCATCATAGTACTCTATTTGACCTAAAAGTCAAGTTATGGAACATATTTCCACAATTCGGAATTTGTGACAAATTTGACATTTTTTCTATATTACCAATAGAGGTAGCTATGATATCTAATGCATATTATTCAATATTATTTGTAATCCAAAGATTTCACATCTATTTTAGATTTAAAATTAATCTCTTACACCTTAAAGTCAAACTCACTAGGGATGCTGTTTTTAGTCCTAATACTTACCCTGTTATTATCCAATAGCCAATGTAAATTTCAAGATATATACATCCCAAGTTGTCAAAGGTGCAGCCCTGCGCACCAAATGTGTTACGCCCTGAAAGACGAGCTTTCAGACTCTCAGGCACTACTTCAGGGCATGTTCTGACCAAAATCCAGCCAAAATTGGTAATAAAAAAAGACACCTTAAATAAGAATGGAATCAACCTATATACACCTTGAACTCCATTTCATCTGAGCTGTTTTTTGTCATAATACTTACCAGATCTATAAATAACTTTGATTTTATGACAAACTTAACCCTGTTATTAACTTATTATCCAACCGTCACAGTAAATTTCAAGATATCTAAACAGCTTTGGGGATTCAATACATATTGTGTTTGACCTTAAAAAGTCAATCCTAGCTTTCATTTTGCCTGTGATCTTATCAAATATCTGTGCTGTATGATCTTTTTTCTTTATGGGTATGGCGCCTTATGTGTATGGTGTGTGTCAACATATCTTCCCACCACTAAGAAGCTTCTCTTCAATCCTGTAATTTATAAACTTTATGGTCAATCATAATTTATTTATTTAAATAATATGTTTTTCTACTGCCTCCTTGTTGGTTCAGGCCAAGATTATACACACACACTTGATACTCACAATTCACGTATGTATAATATGTGAACTATAACTTGGCTTGCAGAAAGCAATTGACAAACTTGTTTATTAAAATGAAAAAGTACACACTTTATTCCTGATCACAATGGCTTTATATATAGCCTTACACAAGCACTTGGGAATGCAGAAAAATATGCAATAAAATAGTATTCAACCCAAAGATCCGGTACAAGGAATGTCCCACTCTTCTACTCCCTCAACGTCTACTTCCATACGATTCGGTCAACCCTCTTACCAAGTCCTACTATACTATTCAAACCTTGCAGCAACTCATGTGACCCATTAAACAACTAGTAAAAACAATATAATATAGAATAATAAGTACCAACTTCAAATGTCCAGCCATGCAAACATAACACTTGAAGTTTGCTTATTCCATGCATAAAACAAATAACTAGACCCATGACTCGTTTAACCCGTAAACAACCGATTAAATCCAACAATCACCCCCTTAATCGGTTTGCTTATGAAGTCAAACTTCATTGCTTTTCTCTTTTATGTTTGTGTTGTCATTTGTGTTTCACAAAACCACTAACAGAATTCTTTCTCCTGATGCATGTTTTCTATTTGTCACTAGTAATACAACATATTACAAATATAGAAAAATACTGTTAGTTACTGTTCGGTGTCAAATAGTATAAGGGGGTCATTTGTAATAATATCATAGTATGAGGGTTGAGAGTGTAACTAGTCAGTGTGTGAGTTGTTAATAAGCGTAGAGATTACAGAATGAGATTAGCTATTGATTTTGAGATTAATTCTCTCCTTCTCTGAGTTTCTCTTCTTTCTCTATCTTTAGCTCTTTATCTCTTGATTACCATTTTCGTTCGTAACAGTTACTTTACTGGTTCTATCGAGGAAGAATAAAACTTCTAACATATATACGAAATATGAAAAAACCCAAAAAAATAATTGAAAGGATGTCACAACACTGTTGCTAGGAATAAAAATAAACAAAACAAAGACGTTGCAATTATTGAGAATTTGGATGTATACAATTGGTGGTAGGTTACTTTACTTTAAAAGTAATGGTCATCAAAATAAAGTAAGAAAAAAAAAAAAGAAAAGTTTTCAAAAAAGCAATGCATATGGAATTCCACTAACAACCTTTTCTTAAAAGAAAAAAAGCTACACATAATGCATAATGTTATTATTTCATTTAATACTTCAATCATTTCTTATTATCTCATCTGCATTTTCTCTCATACAGACCAACTACTCTCAATATTTCCAGTTTACTATTGTTAACAATGGGTGATGCTGCTACTTCTGCACTTGTCAAAGTCATATTTGAGAAGCTTGCTGATGAAGTGTTGAAGGAGTATGCTCGCGCTCAGGGTATTCACTCCGAGCTTGAGAATCTTGGGAAAGAACTGTCCCTGGTCCAAGCTTTGCTTCATGACGCTTCTGACAAACAAGTAACTGAAAGATCTGTTGGGCTATGGCTGAATGATCTCCAACATTTGGCTTACGATATCGAAGACATACTTGACGATGTGGCTACCGAAGCCATGAGTCATGAGCTGACCCAAGAATCAGGAGCAAGCACAAGCAAGGTAAGAAAACTCATCGTCCCAGCTTGGTACACAAACTTCTCAATAAGTCATAGGTTGAGTCCCAAGTTGGATAGTATTACCACCGAGTTACAGCGTCTATACAGAGCAAAAGCTGATCTAGGTTTGACTGTGAAAGATGAAAAACAGAAAGATCTTAATAATAGAGGAAACGAAACCTCTTTGCTAGAATCTGGTGTTTTTGGACGACAAGGTGAGAAAAAGAAACTGCTTAACCAGCTGTTAATTGGGGAATCATCTAAGGAAAAGTTTAGCATAATACCCATTGTTGGAATGGGAGGGGTTGGTAAGACCACTCTGGCTAGACTTTTGTATAACGATACACAAGTGAAGGATCACTTTGAAGTCCTAGTATGGATTTGTGTTTCTGATGATTTTGATATATTCAAGATTAGCAAAACTATATTTCAAGCTGTGTCGGGGAAAAGAAAGAAGTTAAAGATTTAAATCAGCTTCAACAGGCTCTAACCGAACAATTTAAAGACAAGCGATTTCTACTAGTACTTGATGACGTCTGGACTGAGAACTATGATGATTGGGAAAAGCTTGTGCGCCCATTTCATTCAGGGTCTCCCGGAAGTAGGGTAATCATCACAACTCGTAAGAAGGAACTGTTCAACATGTTGGGTTTTGATCATCTAGACACATTGGATAGTTTGTCATCAGAAGATGCTTTGTCTTTATTTGCTTTTCATGCCTTGGGTGTGGATACCTTTGATTCATACCCAACACTTAAGGAAAAGGGTGAAGCTATTGTGAAAAAGTGTGGTACTTTGCCTTTGGCTTTAAAAGCAATTGGTAGGTTGCTGAGGAAAAAAACACTAGAAAAATGGGATGATGTGCTAAAAAGTGAAGTATGGAATTCAAAGTATGTTGGTGATCTTTCTGCGGATTGGAAGGCGATTTTTCCAGCCCTTATGATAAGCTACCATGATCTCTCAGCAAATTTGAAGCGGTTGTTCGCATATTGCTCCTTGTTCCCTAAGGACTTCTTGTTTAACAAAGAGGAGTTAGTCTTATTGTGGATGGCGGAAGGATTTCTAAACCAATCAACTGCAACCAAGTCACAAGAAGACTTTGGCCGAGAAGATTTTGAAGCATTGTTATCTAGAACCTTTTTTCAGCGTGCACCTAATGATGAATCGTTATACGTGATGCATGACCTGATGAATGACTTGGCCACATTTGTTGCTAAAGAATTCTTTTTAAGGTTTGAGAATCATACCCAGCTAGGTAATGAAGCTTTGACAAGGTACCGTCATATGTCATTTGTTCATGAAAAATATGAAGCTTACCAAAAGTTTGAGCCATTTAAAAGGGCTAGAAGTCTCAGAACATTGATGGCAGTATCTATGAATCATAATCCGAACCAGTTTTACTTTTCCAGTAAGATTTTGGTTGACTTACTTCCTCAATTACCACTATTAAGGGTCCTTTCTTTGAGTGGATGTAGGATGAGAGAGGTACCGGATTTCATTGGTAGTTTGAAGCACTTGAGGTATCTTAACTTATCTCATATTGACATCGAAATATTACCAGAGAATATTGGTAATCTTTTTAATCTGCAGACGCTAATCATTTGTGGCTGTGAGTCTTTGACTACGTTGCCTAGAAGCTTCTCAAAGCTCAAAAAGTTGCGACATTTTGACATTAGGGATACTCCGAGTTTGAACAAGCTTCCCTTGGGGATCCGTGAGCTGAAAAGCCTACAAATTTTCACCAATATGGTCGTTGGAAGAGACAATGGCTTTGCTATAACCGAGCTTATGGGATTAAATAATCTCTATGGGGAACTTTCCATTAAAGGGTTGTGCAAAGTGCAAAGCATAATGGATATTCATGCGACAAAATTATCTCTTAAAAGGCTTACTAAGTTAGAGCTGAATTGGGGCGATGGTCCTCAACATGGAACACTTGAAAAAGAGGTTTTGAAAGAGCTAAAACCTGATAATGAATGGTTGAAGGAGCTTTCAATTGCTTCATATCCGGGAATAGAGTTTCCAATATGGGTTGGACATCCCTCTTTTGATAAGTTGGTTCATATGTCGATAAAGGGCTGTGTAAATTGTAAATCTCTGCCACCACTTGGGCAACTACCTTCACTTAAGGAGTTGTTTATAGGTGACATGCCTAATGTTAAATTCATAGATTCTGAGTTCACTGGGACCAACCAGTTTACTGTTTCTGCCTTCCCTTCACTGGAAATCCTAACGTTTAGAAATATGAAGGGGTGGGAGGTATGGTCAACAAATAACGAGGTTTTTGATGCAGTGTTTCCATGCCTTCGGGAGCTTCAAATAGAAGATTGTCCCCAACTGATTGAAGTCTCACTCAAACCATTACTTTCGGTTAAGATTCAACGGTTTAAAAATATGTGTGGGTGGAAGGGATGGTCAACCAACAACGAGGTTCTAGTGCTTCCATACCTTCGAGAACTTCATATAGAAAAGTGTCCCGAATTAATTAAATTCTCACCTAAAACCACCAATAGTGAGGTTTCAGTGCTTCCATCCCTTAGAGAACTTCATATAAAAAGTTGTCCCAATTTGATTGAATTCTCACCTAAACTACCTAAACTTGAAATTTTAGTGTTTGTAAATATGTTGGGATGGAAGATATGGTCAACCAAAGATGCAGTTTTTCCATGCCTTCGTGAGCTTTATATAGCTGGTTGTCCCCAATTGGTTGAGGTCTCAGCTGAAGCACTACCTTTACTAAGGGTTTTAGAAATTAGAAGATGTGACCATGGTGTATTGAGAAGTCTGGTTCAGGCTGCTCCATCAATCACTATGTTGGGTATATGGGATATTTCAGGGCTTACATATGAGGTGTGGAGTGGTGTCATGGAGCATATTGGAGCAGTTGAAGAAGTAAGCATTCGGAACTGTGATGAAATAAGATACTTGTGGGAATCGGAAGAAGAAGTGAGTAAGGTTCTTGTGAATATAAAGAAATTGAAAGTAGATAATTGTTCAAATTTGGTGAGTTTAGGAGAGAAAGAAGAGGAGGATAAATTTGGGAGCAGCCTTTTGTCATCTCTTAGGACGTTGGAAGTATATAAATGTAACAAAATGGAGCGTTGTTGTTGTCCAAATAGCATTGAAAGTTTGCAGATAGAAAGGTGTAGTTCACTTACACATGTATCCTTCCCAACATCAGCAACAGGAGGAGGAGGGCAGAAGCTTAAGTCACTTGAAATATGTATTTGTGAGAAACTAATGGAAGTGCTTGAAATCATAAATATAATGGAGTGGACCAATTTGAAATCAGTGATGCAATTGGGTAACTTCATTTACCTTACTAAGTTGTATCTATACGATTGTCTAAGTCTTGAGTCATTTCCTGACATCCCACTGCCTATTCTCACTGATCTGACAATAGTAAAATGTAAAAGAATGAAGTCACTTTCTGCCCATCAGTTTAGGAATCTCACCCAGTTAAAATGTTTGAAAATCAAATATTGTCCAAGTATTGATGCTTCCAGTCATGGTGGGGTTTGGCCCCCCAATTTGTGTTCCCTTGAAATAGGGAGGTTGAAGAAGCCAATGTCAGAGTGGGGCCCTCAGAGTTTCCCATCTTCCCTTGTTGACCTACAGTTATATGATGAAGCTGATGTGAAGAATTTTTGTCAATTGTCCCACCTATTCCCTTCTTCTCTTACATCTCTGTACATATACGGATTTGATAATCTGAAATCAGTTTCAATGGGACTCCAACACCTAACGTCCCTCCAACTTCTCCACATTGATGAATGCCCAAAGCTGAAACATTTGCCAAAACACCTCACCTCCCTCCAACATCTCACCATTTCGTGGTGCCCAAAGATGAAACATCTACCAAAACACTTGCTGCCTTCACTTTTGAGTTTGCAAATCGAAGGATGCCCAAACCTGGAAAAAAGGTGTGAAGGAAGATACTATCCCCTCATCTCTCATATCCCTCAAATCGATATTGACTCAGGTATTTTTTTTTTATTTTTTTTATTAAGTAACCTTTTGTCTCCTTTTAGTTTTGATATGTGTAAATTAATATGAGATTTATTTTTCCTTTCTAGATAGTGAATGAATTGAAAGAGGCTAGAAGATACAGAAAATGCATGTTGGGAAGACGCTAGTGTGACATCTCCAAATTTAGGTATGTCCATATATTTGCATTTAAGTTTATGAAGGATTTTATATATGTTGAGGTATAATTGTTTTTTTGAAAGGATTAATTCGACAGAATTGGACATAATCTTAATAAGTTAACTAAAACTTCAAAAAGGAGTCACATTTTTAAATAAATTACTAGTGTGAACCACCTTTACGATGCCTATAAGGTGTTTGATGAAATGCCTTAAGTGTGACTTTGGTATACTTTGGAGATTTTTGCTGTAGTTGTGTTCTGAACGTTATAATGAATATAAATACGCATGATGGAATATGTATATGCATGTATGATTATGGTTAGGAGTCCTTGTTGAACAAATGAATAAAAATCATGTAGAAAGGCAGAACTTGGGTTAAGGGGTCCGTAACGGGTCAAATGAGAGAATGCAACATTTATCTGTATTATATGGTATGAACGAATACATAAATTAACATTACAAAGTTTGAAGGCAATATGGACTCTTATGCAAACATTGAGATTTTAAATGACCTGTACGTGTGTTGAATGGTTAAGTTTATAGGAATCTTGAACCATAACAAAGAGTATGTGTGACTTAAAGAGGTTGAAGATATGATCAAGGAATCAATACCGACTTTTTTACTTTCTTTCAGGTTGAAGATATGATCAAGGAAAACAACACTATTCAATGATGGAGAAAGCATGGTACGCGAATGTACCCGATTCCGGTACGGGCGATTCGGTTCGCGGTACACAACATATCCAGCGAATCCTGTGACTATGGTCCCACCTATTCCCTCCAACATCTCACCATTTGGGGCTGCACAAAGCTGATACATCTGCCCAAAACTGAGAAAAAGATGTGAAGGAAGAGACTCCCACTACTATCCCCTCATCTCCCATATCCCTGAAATAGACTTTTACCCCAGGTGCCTATTTATTATATAACCTTTTGACTCCTTTTATATTTTGACAGTTTACTCCAGGTAAATTATTCAGAAAAATATGAGATTTATTAAGATCTTTGACACATATTTTTCTTTCCAGCTATTGACTGAATTGAAAGAGGCTAGAACATGACAATTGCAAAAATACAAAATGTTTTTTCTAGTCTTGAAAAACCAAACTTTTCTACTTATTATTATTATTTTTTTTATTTTATTTTTTTTTTATTTATTTATTTTTTTTTTGCAGGTTTTGCTCTGTTAACAGTATGTTCTATGGATATATCAAAATTTATGTGTGTTGAATGGCTAACTGAATAGGAATCTTGACTTGAACCATAACCACGAGTATGTGTGACTCATGGAGCTTGAAGATATGATCAAGGAATCAAGACCAATAAGGTAACGACGTACAAGGTAGGTGTTTCTTCACTCCATATTCGTTATAGAATGTTATATATGTAAAAGCATAATGTCGCTTTACAAACTGCAATGAAAAACTGAAAATGCAGTTTTTTTTTTTTTTTTCGTAACTTCTATTTTTCCTATGCTCATGCAAAAATGTGTTTTTTGAAAAACTGAAAATGCAGTTTTTTTTTTTTTTTTACAAACTCCATTGGTCAATTTAACCAGTCTATTCAAAGATGGAGAAAGTATGGTTTTATGAAGCTCAGATTTTCAGATTCACAGTTTGACTTTTTAAGTCACAGGTCAATTTACTAAAACAAGGTAAGTTAGTCTATATTCATTCTGTTGTAGACGGGCCCCACTTGTTCTCCACTTTAGTCAAATTAAACAGATCTATACCTTAAGATCAAGTTGTCTGAGCTATTAGAGTAACAATTAATTACCCTGTGTTTATGTAAGACATACAGGCGCATAATGTTCTTTACTTTTGTGCGTTGTATGATCATTGATAATGCACTGTTTCGATATAAGCCTTTAACTTTGTTGATTATGTATGAGAGGAACCATGAAAACTTAAAATTAATTAAGTTAATACAAAGGCTAAATGAAATGTGATCACATGATTGGTATTTATATTAGAATTTTAAGTGATGTAAAAAAATTTAAATTTCTATGATCAATTTAATTGTTCAATCTCTACACTTACTGCAGAATTTCAAAATTTGGGCCTAATTACCGATCATATTATAAATTCTCGGAGACGGACCTAGATATGAGGATAGTGATGTAGGATCACATGAGAAATTCATGATTGTAATTGCTTGTTTAATTGCTATGCAGGATACGTATGCCTTCTTGTCAATATAGGTCTCCCACTGAAGCTACAAGTGGATAATCAAAGACGGGGAAGAGTGCTTTAAAGTCATTCGGCTAGGAAATCTCATATCTGAAACAAAATAAGAGGATAAAAAACCCAGATATCAGATCGGCACAATCGGTAGCCACTGAGACAGGTGTGATCAAGGACAGTGCGAGGGTTAACATGGCAACTGTCACTAGGGATTTGGATGATGTCACCTTTGTTAATGATCTTCGGAGAATTTTTACAAATGGATCAAAATTTAGCAAATTGAGCTAAAAAGTTTTTGCTACAAGTTGGTGCTCTGATAAATAAAATCAACAATTGGTATACACCTACACGAAACACCCTGATATTGTACTTTTTTCTTTCTTTCCAGATGATCACTGAATTGAAAGAAGAAAGAGTGTTCGTTGGATAAACACATTATGCAGACTTGAGAGTGACACATTATGTAAGAGCCCATTACATAATTTACAAGTGTTAATCCTACTTTTGTTTGTGTAGCATGCAACATCTTTTATCATCTTAACTTTTCTAAACAGATCAAATATCGGTGTAAACAAGCATCCTGCACATATATGATATATCCACTGCCATCATCCCACTGAAGCAGCAGTTTGATGTTAGTTGACAAAATCAGTGCTTTGCATTTGTGAAATTTCATATCCGAAACAGAATCAGAAGATAAAATTGCTGACATCGGTTTAGAACAATCAGTAGTCCCGGAGACAGGGTTGGCATGGCAACTGTCACCATGGATTTGAACGATGTCACCTCTGTCAACGGCTATTAGTGAATTAATCAAATGGGTCAAAATTTTGCAATTTGAAATGAAACGGGTCACGGGCTGCTTGAGGTGTTGAGCTAAAGAGTCTTTGCTGCAAGTTGGTGCTCTGATGTAAGTATTCAACCATTGGTATACACCACCACGTAAATAGCCTGATATTGTATTCTACAATTGGTCTGAGAAATATTATGTAATGAGGTCTTACATGGAATAAGTACACATGTCAGACTTGAGGGTGACACCAGAAATAGGACTTATTGTAACATCTTCCATGTAAGACCTCATTACATAATTTACAAATCTTTTTTTTTTTTTTTTGGAATATTCACATCCTTAACTCTTTGTTTATATGGTTAATCCCATTTTTTTTGTGTAACCATGGTTTTTTAAACATTATTTTGCTATGCTCATGACAATTGCAAAAAAATTTTATTTTCTTTTTGTTTTTTAATTCTTAAAAAGTCAACCTTTGACTTTCTTTGCATATTTTACTTTGTTAACTAGTTCTATGGATATATAAAAATTTATGTAATTTTCTGAACCCAGAGGAAGACAACAATATTCAAGGATGGAGAAAGCATGGTTTTGTGAAGCTTAGATTTTTAGGGACTCAACGGTTGACTTTGCAGTCGTAGGTCAACTCACAAAAATAAAGTAAGTTTTAGTCTCATCATGATAAGATACAATTGAGAAATATCTATCTTGAGTCATGTTAGAATTGATGGTTTGTAGAATTAATTGAAAATTGAATTGTGTGTTGGAAAGTCATGTATGCAATTAATTTCTTGTTTAATTGCAATGCAGGATACTTGTCAATACGGGTCTCCCCTGAAGCGGCAGTTTAAAGTTAGTTGGCAATATCAGTGATTTATAGCTTGGATAA